>CANXME010001123.1:600000-1089786 GCA_948144175.1 Closterium sp. NIES-65 | reverse complement strand
CCGTCTTCGCCGCCTCTACAGCCTGCTGCTGTGTGACACTGGAGCAGAGTCTGAGGGTGCAGGGACTGAGGTACTGAGCTTGGGGGTGCTGGGATTGAGGGTTTTGAGACTGAGGGTGCTTGGGACTGAGGGTACTGAGCCTGAGGGTGCTCGGACTGAGAGTGCTGAGACCGAGGGTCCTGACTCTGGGGGGTGGCTACGAGTTCGGGTGCTGACTCTGGGGGTGCTGCGAGGTCTTCTGGTGTTGGTGTACATCGGAGCTCCTACCGGAGGACCTAGAGATACTGGTGCTGGAGGTAGTGGAGGTGCTGCTGGTACAAGAAGTGCTAGAGGTACTGAGCTGGAGTGCTGGAGGCGCTGGAGGTACTGGAGCTGTTGCTCCTACTGCATGGTGCTAGAGGTGCTAGATGTACTGGAGCTGCTGGTGCTGGAGGTGCTGGAGGTCCTGGAGGTGCTACTAGTGCTAGAGGACGTGGAGCTGCTGGTTGCTAGAGGTGTTGGAGCTGCTGGGGATGGAGGTGCTTGAGGTGCTGGAGGCCTGGTAAAGCTACTGGTGCTCTTGCCACCTTCTCAGTCTTCAACCAAGTGCTACTGGCTTCCCTGGTGGCAGGTACTACTCTTTTTTTGCTGTTGTCCACCGGCGGACCAGGTCCACAGCTGCCCGCTGCTACCGCACTCCCCACTGCTCCTGCTCCTGCTCCTTACACTGCGATGGACACAGTCCCTGACTAAGCGTCGAGAGCCTGAGACTCGTGCTTCCACCCCTGAGCGTCGAGAGCCTGAGTCTAGAGCTGTTGTTCATGCTCGTGTTCCTCGTGTTCGTCGTCCGCGTGCTCCGGCTGTCCCCGGCACTCACGATATGACACTCCGTCCTTCCTCTGTTACTCAGCGTGTTGTCCCTACCGTTACCATTCCTGCGTCCTCTCTGTCTGACGTTGCTGACCCTCCGTCTGACCTTGCTCGTGCGTCCAGTCCGACTGTTACTCGCCTTCTTGCTACGCTTGTGACGGACCCTACATTCTCGTCTCCTGCTGCGTCTGCCTTAGTAGCTGAGCTCGTTGACTTTGGTGCTGTGTACCGCCTAGACTACCTTGCGAGTCTTGTCTCTGACCCTGTCCCTCCCTGTCCTCCGTCCGTCGGGGGTGAGACTTGCCCTTGGCTTTATTGTTTTTGGGCTGTGACACTCTTGAAGACAGACAGGAGGAGCTGGTGTGCCTTGCGGCCGCTGCACCCCATCCGCGGACCATGCTGCTTGCCCCTGAGGGAGATGTGAAAGTTAGAAGAGAGAAGAGGGATGCACTAGCAAGAATGGGGATACAAATAGCAAACCCTAGAAGGGTTGTACTCGCTATAGGAGCACCCCACTACAGGCTAGAGCATAAGATAACATTCTAACACACCCCCATAGCCAAAGTGGGGTGTAATCAGCAGAGCAAGAAAAGCAGTACAAGCTCAGGGTGGATCAAAATGTCACCACACATTCTGAGCACAAGTTCAAGAAGCAATAGTTTAAGGTTCACAATTATGAGCAAAGCTAGAGCTAATCCACAGCGGACAAGTGAGGAGGAGGAGGAGCTGTGGGGGAGTGAAGATGGGAGGCGACTGCTGACGCGCAGACAAACAGACAAGGTGCTGGCTCAGTGGCTACCGGAACAGCGCTCCGGGCTACTGGAGTAACTGGCCCCGCGGCTATTAGTAGCGGCAGACGAGCAACGGACCCACGGGCGACTGGCGACTACCGGAGATTGTAGCCTCCGGACTGCTGCTGCTGCTGACGACAAGACTTGCTGCCTCCACTCAACCTCCCCCAACTGTCCCACACTCTCGGCACACGCCACTGCTCAAACCCTAGCTCCACTCCCACGCACCCCCCTTAAACCCCAAACCCCAGTCTCCCACTCATCCACCCCCCTCAACGACAGCTGCAGCAGTGGGAGACGAAGGAGGAGGAGGAGCAAAGGGAGGAATGCACAACTGCCACCCCCATACTCGCCACCCCCTACTCGCCACCCCCATACCCTGAGTGTGCGGTAAGCGAGCTCATGTGTGTGCGAAGCGTGCACAAGTGTGCAGGAAGCGAACTCGAGTGTGCGGTAAGCAAACGCAGGTGTGCGGAGAGGGGGGGCCGCAGGGCGACACGCGGGTCGACGGGGATGGGCGCACGGGTCGCCGGGGGCGGCGCGCGGGTCGACGGGGCGCCGTCCAGGCCTGGCGCAGCCCGTACGGGCCGCGTGCTAGCCTGGCGCAGCCCGTACGGGCTGCGTGCTGGCCTGGCGCAGCCCGTACGGGCCGCGTCCAGGCCTGGCGCAGCCCTGACGGGCTGCGCGCTGCCTGTACGGGCCGCGCGCAGGCCACGACGGGCGACGGGGGGCGACGCGCGGGTCCCCGTCGCCCGTCGCAGCGCCTCCCGAGGGCGACGCGTCGATTGACGGGGCAGCAGCCCGCCGCGCGCCTCGGGGCGCACAGCGGGCAGGGAACCGCCGCGCGCCTCGGGGCGCACAGCGGGCAGAAAACCGCCGGGCGCCTCGGGGCGCACGGCGGGATGAAAAACTGCCGCACGCCACGGGGCGTGCGGCACAGAGAGTAGTAGTGGCAGTTGCAGCGGAAGCAACGAGGTGGTGAGCCCACCCACAGGATCGATCCAAGGGGATCGACCTGCTCTGATAGCATGTGAAAGTTAGAAGAGAAAAGAGGGATGCACTAGCAAGAATGGGGATACAAATAGCAAACCCTAGAAGGGTTGTACTCGCTATAGAGCACCCCACAACAGGCTAGAGCATAAGATCACATTCTGACAGGAGACCCGGATGCACTTGACATCCCCACCTCGCGCTCCTACAGTGAGGCAATTTCGGGTGAGTACTCCTCTCAGTAGCAGACAGCCATGGACGCAGAGATGGCTTCCTGGAAGTCCACAGGCACCTACGTCGACGAGGTTCCCCCACCTGGGGCGAACATCGTCAATGGCATGTGGATTTTCAGGGTGAAGCGGCCGCCGGGTTCTCTGCCTGTCTTCAAGGCACGTTACGTTGCTCGAGGCTTCAGTCAGCGTGAAGGGGTCGACTTCTTTCAGACCTTCTCCCCCACCCCGAAGATGACCACTCTTTGGGTGTTGCTACACGTTGCAGCTCAGCGTGACTACGAGCTGCACTCCCTCGACTTCTCGACAGCTTTCTTGCAGGGTAGCCTTCACGAGGCCATCTGGTTGCGCTGTCCACAAGGCTTCACTGGGTTGTTTCCTGAGGGTACCCAGTGGAGCCTATGGCGACCAGTGTATGGCCTGCGTCAGGCGCCCCGCGAGTGGCACGACACACTAAGGACGACACTTGCGGCTCTTGGGTTTGCTCCTTCTACTGCTGACCCGTCGCTGTTTATACGCACCGACACTTCGCTGCCGACGTTCTACATCCTTGTGTACCTCGACGACTTGGTTTTTGCTACTGCTGACACTGAGGCACTGGCCCTAGTGAAGGCGGAGCTGCAGGAGAGACACACCTGCACTGACCTCGGTGAGCTGCTCAGCTATCTTGGCTTGCAGATCACCCGGGACAGAGCACGGTGCACCATCACCCTGACTCAGTCACACATGGTGCACCTGGTCCTTCAGCGCTTCGGCGTCTCGTGGTCCTTGCCACAACCCACTCCTCTGTCTACTGGCCACTCGCTCTCAGCTCCACCTTCGGACGAGTCCGTAGAGCCAAGTGGTCCGTACCCAGAGCTTGTGGGTTGCCTCATGTACCTGATGATGTGCACACGATTTGACCTCGTGTACCCTCTCAGCCTCTTGGCTCGCTAAGTAGCACCTGTTAGACACCAAAAGGTGCACTTTGATGTTGCGAAGAGGGTACTGCGTTAGTTGTGCAGCACATCGGGCATGGGGCTCGTGCTCGGAGGACGGGGTTCAGTGGTCCTCACAGGTTACTCTGACGCTTCTTGGGCCGACGACCAGGCGAATCAGCGTTTGTCACAAGGTTACACCTTCAGTCTTGGCTTTGGTTCTGTCTCGTGGAGGTCCACTCGTTCTTCTTCTGTGCTTGGTTCCAGCTGTGAGGCCGAGATCTACGCTGGGGCCATGGCTGAAAAGGAGCTCCGCTGGCTGACCTAGCTGCTGACCGACTTGGGGGAGCGGCCTCGTTCTCCTCCAGTTCTGTACGTCGACAACAAGGCAATGCTTGCCTTGTGTTGCGAGCAGAGACTGGAGCATAGAACGAAGCACATTGCTCTTCGCTACTTCCTTGCGCGTGAGCTGCAGCAGCGTGGTCAGCTGCGCCTTGCTTCCGTGTCCTCTCGGGCCAACACTGCTGATGTCTTCACCAAGGCCCTTGGGTCTGGTGATCATCAACGTTTCTGCACTGCTCTTGGGCTTGTGCCCACTCTGCCTCACCTGCTGGTTGCTTGACTTGCTCATGTTGTACACTGCTATATATTTTTATACGTGCATGTTTACTCTTACTAGGTTGTGATCGGTGTACTGCTTGCTATTTTAAATCTGCAAGTGAACTGGCCTTGTTGCCGCCTGCTTTTGCTCAGATTGTGTGGTGTCCTTGAGATCCACCTTGGGCTTTGCCTTGCTTGTTCTCTTGCTTGACTAGTCTTGTGACCACTGTTAGGTTTGGCTATCCCCTACTTCACCTATGGGGGTGTGTCAAAACATATTTCTGTTCATTTCACTCTAGGTTGTGTAGGGGTCATGCCTTAGAGGGTACAACCCATTTCTCTCGATAGTCCTGTACCCCTCCCCCTTACCCAATCGACAGTTTTTTTCGCGATTTTGATCCCGCTTTGGTTGTCGCAGTGAAGTTTGAAGCTTGCGGATGTCGCAATTTTCGCCTCTTGGAGCAGCTCCTGAAGGTAAAGGCCTTCGCGAACAACTGACATGGCGGCGATGAATTCGGCTTCAGCGGAGGAGAGCGCCACCATGTCATGCTTCTGGGAATTCCAGGAAATTGGTCCGGTATGCTCGAGGCGAAAGAGGAAGCCGGTTCGGGATTGTCAATTCGCAGGATCGGCAGCATGATCTGTGTCCACGTAGCCGACGAGGCTGAAGGAGCGGGTCGTGAGAGTTGAGTAGGTGAGGCCAATGTGCGGTGTGGAGATGAATTACTCTAAGGCGCGTTGTAAATCCAGCATGTGCTCCCCTTCAGGTCGCTTGGCATACTGAGCGAGTTGGCTCGAGATGGAGGACAAGCCATGCCTGCACGTGATTGCTATGAAGAGGAGACAACCGAGCTGCTGCTGATACAGTTGGTGACCGGATGGGTTGAGAGGGGTTGTGTTGGGGAGATGCGGAGTGGCCGGGTTACGGTAAGGAGTTGAGAGGTTGGCCGGTTTGATGTTGAACTTGGTTGCGAGAGTTTCAGCGTACTTGGAGGCGGAGAGGTGAATGGCGTTAGCAGAGTAGGAGATGTTGAGAAACAGGAATCGGGTCACTTGGTTGGTGCTGGTGATTTCAACTCGGTTGCTGAGGTTCTTTCCGAATTGAGCGAGGAGGTCGTTGCTGGTCCTGGTGTAGAGGAGGTCGTCAACGCACGCCGTGAGGAGGATATAATCTCCGCGGTAGTGGAGGCGATACATGCCGAGGTCGTAAGGCAGCTGGATGAAGCCTATGTTGAGCAAGATTTGGTGGAGGTACTGCTGCGAGAGACGTGGTGCCTGCTTCATGCCGTAAAGTGATTTGCGGAGCTGACACACGCGATCGTCGCCGTCGCCATAGGTGTGAGTTTGCTCAACAAAGATGAGGGCATCCACAGGGGCATAGAGGAAGGCGTTTTTTACGTTGATTTGGTGGAGGGGAAGATGTTTTTGTTAGAACAGTAGCTAGAATGCAAGAGCCATAGCTAGGTTTTAGCCAGCTAGGCAAGAGAGAATAGGCAAAGGAGGGCTTTCACTAGCATGCAGTTGAGTACATATATGAAGCCCTAAGAGGGCTGTACTAACTATAGAGTACCCCACTGCAGACTAGAGAAATATAACATTCTAACAGTTTTGCCGCTGCGATGGCAAGGAGAATGCGGACAGAGGTGTGGTGGCTGACAGGTGCAAAGTGAGAAAAGTAGAACGAGAATGAATGAACTATGGAATGAAAGTGATACAAGTATGTCAGAATGTATAGCTTATGCTTTTGTGTAGGCTATAGTGGGGTATCCCATAGGGGGTACAACCCAATTAGGGTTTCATATTTGTACTCACTTCATTCATAGTTCATTCATTCCCTCGTTCAATTCTTCTCATGGAATCAGAGCAGGTCCCCTCCTAGGGACTGTTCCTAGGGCCCACCGAAGCGCGCCCCGAGGCGCGCGTTCTTTTTTTAGCGACCCTACGTGTCGCCCTTTCCTACGCGATCCCGCCGCCCTTTAGTCGCGGCCCCGCTTAGGCCCCGTCGGCCCCGCTTAGGCCCCGCCACGGCCCCGCGTCGGCCCCGCTTAGGCCCCTTCGGCCCCACTACGGCCCCGCGTCGGCCCCGCTTAGGCCCCGTCGGCCCCGCTTAGGCCCCGCTACGGCGCCGCGTCGGCCCCGCTTAGGCCCTGTCGGCCCCGCTTAGGCCCCGTCGGCCCCGCTTAGGCCCCGCTACGGCCCCGCGTCGGCCTCGTCGGCCCCGCCTCCGCCTCGCTACAGCCCCGTCGGCCCCGTCGGCCCCGCCTAGGCCCCGCCGACCCTGCTACGGCCCCGCTACAGCCCCTCGTCGGCCCCGCTACGGCCCCGTTGCGGCCCCGCCGCCCGTGCTGCAGCCCGCCGTGCCACCCGTGCAGCCGCCCGTGCGCCGCCCGTGCAACCGCCCGTGCAACCGCTCGTGCAGCCGCCCGTGCAGCCGCCCGTGCAGCCGCCCACCGTGCCGCCCGTGAGCCGCCTCAGCCACCTGTGAGCCGCCCGTGCAGCCGCCCGCACCGCGCGTGAGCCCCCGCGTCACCCGAGCCGCGCGAGCCGCCCGAGCCGCGCGAGCCGCGCGAGCCGCCCGAGCCGCCCGATCAGTCTACGGTGCCGGGAGCCGGATCCTGTGGGCCTGCTGCTACTGCTGGGCCGGCGGAGTTGCTGAGCTGCTCTGTTGCTGTTCTACTGAGCTGCTCGACCCTTCTTCTCTGGTGAGACTGTCGGCTGCTATCATGGCCACCCCCAGTGTCCTGGCCTTTGACGCTGAAGTCCCTGCTAGCGGCCGAGAAGAGCATAGTCGCTGTAGGGGCCTCTCGTGGTGACCCGCGCACCCCCATCTTTGAGGGGTGTTCTCCGTCCCCCCTGTTACCCTCTGTCGCCTCTGCTGCTGCGGCCGACCTCGTTGGTTTAGAGTCGGTCGGTGCGGCGTCTGCCCCCAGCGGTAGGCGCCGCTCTGGCAGGAGCAAGGGGGGCAAGGGAGCGGGTGGAGCTAGCGGGGGCGGTGGCGGAGGAGGTGGGGGCGGCGGGGGGAGTGGGGGTGGCGGTGGGGGTGGAGGCGGGAGTGGAGGTACTGGTGGCGGCAGTGGAGGCGGAGGTGGCGGCGGAGGTGGTGGCGGAGGTGGCAGTGGGAGCGGCGGGGGCGTGGGTGGCGGTGGCGGCGGTGGCGGCGGAGGCGGGGGTGGCGGTGGTGGAGGTGGTCGGAGTGGCTCGTCCCAGCGGAGCAGCACTGGGGGTGGTCAGCGCCAGCAGCAGCAGCAGCAGCGCTCTCGCGACGTCCCCGCCCCTCAGCAGCTCCGTGAGTGGTACTTGCAGCGTCAGCGTGGTGGGGCGTTCGGTCCCTGCACCTACGTCCTTCGCACCGGCGACCGCGCGGGTGAGCAGTGTGGGGGCACCCACACCGCCCGCCGCTGCTTCGCCCGCTTGACCGACGCTTGGCGCCAGCAGCTTCCGGAGGCCTCTGAGATCCCCCGCTGGGGAGAGCTGTCTAGGGCTGGTGTAGCTATCTTTGATCTTGACTTTGATGCTATCCTTGCTACCATGTATGCTGTGACCATTAGTGATGAGGGTGACTGTTACCCGTGTTTCCCGCCCGACCCGGGCATTGGTGCTGCTGCGTCAGGTGCTAGTGAGGCTGCTGCTCTAGGTGCCAGTGCGTCTGTGCTCTCAGGTACTAGTGAGTCTGCCCTCTCAGGTACTGTGTCGGCTTCGGCCTCTCACACCTTCACCCTTGACTCTGGAGCGTCTCGCTCCTTCTTTCGGGACCGCACCACTCTCACGTCGCTTAGTCGGCCAGTTGCGGTGTCCCTGGCTGACCCCTCTGGGGGTCCTGTCCTGTCTCGTTTCTCCACAGTCCTCCCGTGTCCGGCGGCTCCCTCTGGCACCCTGACTGGTCTCTACCTCCCCTCGTTCTCTACGAACCTGGTGAGTGGTGCTGACCTACAGGATGTGGGTGTCCACCAGTTCACTCCTGCTCGTCAGCGGGTGACACACTGCACAGAGGCTAGCACAGGTCGCCACCTGGCTACGTTTACACGTCAGCCAGGGTCGAGCCTGTACACACTGACCACTGCTTCTCCTCCCAGTGCTGAGTCTGGTAGAGTCCCTTCGTCTAGTCAGGTGTTTGCTGCAGCGTCCAGGTCTGGTCCTGAGTCTGCCCCCTGTTCGTGTTGCCGTCTGTCTCACGAGACTCTCCTCTGGCACCACCGCCTTGGCCACCCCCTCTCTGCTTCGGCTCAGAGGCATGGCCTCCCGTCTTCTTGTGTCTGGTCTCCCCCGGTCCCTCCCTCCCCTTCCTCAGGGCCCTGGCCCTGCCTGTGTCCCCTGTGTCGAGGGGCGCCAGCGTGCTGCCCCTCACTCCTCCCAGTTTCCTCCGACAGAGGCTCCGTTGCAGACGCTTCACATGGACGTGTGGGGCCCTGCCCGCGACCGTGGACTCGGTCACGAGCGCTACTTCCTGTTGGTGGTTGACGACTACTCGCGTTACACCACAGTCTTCCCCTTGCGCAGCAAGGGTGATGTCACTGAGGTGCTGATCGACTGGATCCGCGCAGCTCGTCTCCAGCTCAGGCAGAGCTTTGGCTCGGACTTTCCTGTGTTGCGTCTGCACTCGGACAGAGGCGGAGAGTTCTCCTCTGGCCTTCTGCGTGCCTTCTGTCGTGCGCGAGGCATCCGCCAGACCTTCACGCTTCCGGACTCACCGCAGCAAAATGGGATTGCAGAGCGCCGCATTGGCATGGTCATGGACGTCGCTCGTACGTCTATGATGCATGCGGCTGCCCCCCATTTTCTGTGGCCGTTTGCGGTCAGGTACGCGGCGCATCAGATCAACCTCCACCCCAGGGTCTCCAGGCCGGAGACCTCCCCAGCCCTGCTATGGACCGGGAAGGTTGGCGATGCGTCGGCGTTCCGGGTCTGGGGATCTCGGGCGTTTGTCCGCGACTTGTCTGCGGACAAGCTGTCCCCTCGCGCTGCTCCCTGCGTCTTCCTGGGGTTCCCCCCTGACGCCCCTGGGTGGCAGTTCTACCACCCCACCTCTCGACGTGTTCTATCCTCCCAGGACGTCACGTTCGACGAGTCGGTACCCTACTACTGCCTCTTCCCCTACCGTACTCCGTCCCTCCCCCCGCCCCCGCTCTTCTTGGTACCAGGTCCCCCCCCGGTAGACCCCCTTCCCCCTCAGGGTCCTGCCCCTTCAGGAGTGTCCCAGGTAGACGCGGTCGAGTTTGTCGAGGTCACTGGTGAATCTGGTGCTGCTGCGGGAGTTGAGCCTGGGGGTGCTGGGACAGGAGGTGCTCTGCCTGGGGGTGCTGAGCCTGGGGGTGCGGAGTCTGGGGGTGCTGAGCCTGGGGGTGCTGAGCCTGGGGGTGCTGAGCCTGGGGGTGCTGGGCCTGGGGGTGCTGAGACTGGGGGTGCTCTCCCTGGAGGTGCTTTGCTTGAGGGTGCTGAGCCTGGAGGTTCTTCGCCTGGAGGTTCTCCGCCTGGAGGTGCTTCGTCTCGCCGAGAGCCACTCTCCCCACAGGAGCTGCGTGAGTGGTTTGCCGGGCGCTGGAGGCGTGCTGCTGGTGCTGGAGGTTCTTCGGCTGCAGAGGGTGCTGCTGCCGCGCGTCCCGGAGGTGCTCGTACTGGAGGTATTGGAGCTGCTGAGCCTGAGGGTTCTCCTGGAGCTGGTGCTGCTGAGGGTGTTGGCGCTAAGACTACTGCTGGCGGTCCGGCTGGTAGTGCTCCTGGTGCTGCTGGGGGTTCTGGAGCTACTGGAGGTGCTGCTGGAGGTGCTGCTGGAGCGGGTACTCCTGCTGGGGTTACTGGTGCTGTCCCTGCTGTTCCTGGCGTCGCCGCGCGGCCCCGACCGTACTTCGTTCCACTCCTGCAGCAGGTTCTTGGTCTTACACCTTCTCTTGGTCCTCCTCCTCCTCCCTTAGGGGGTCCACAGCCTGTCCAGTCCCAGTCACGGCTACCGCCTGCCTCCCCTTTGCCTGCTCCTTCTCCCTACGCTGGTCCGACTGGAGGTCTTACTAAGCGTCGTGAGCCTGCGTCTCGTCCTGCGTCGCCTGTTCGTCCTGCACGCACTAGTGGTCGCGGTTCGCGTCAGCGTCCTCCTCCTGTCCCTGGCACGCACCGGATGTCTCTGCGTCCGTCCACTGCTCCTCTGCGTGCCCCTTTGCCTTCTCCTCCTGCTTCCTCTCTTCCTGTTCTTGCCGACCCGGAGTCGGACTCTCTTCGTGCTGCTAGTCCCACTGTCACGCGTCTCCTTGCTACTGCAGTCACTGACCCTTCCTTCGAGTCTTCTGCTGCGTCTTCTCTTGTTACTGAGCTCGTCGACTTTGCTGCGCGCTGGCGTCTAGACTACGCTGCTAGTCTTGTCGCTGAGTCTGAGTCTGCCTGTCCTCCGTTTATCGGGGGTGAGTGTGCCCTTGGCACGGACGTCCTTGAGGACAGGCAGGAGGAGTTCCAGTGCTTGGCCGCCGCTTCACCTCATCTCGCGTCTGTACTGCTCGCCCCTGAGGGAGGCCCGGATGCACTAGACATCCCGACTCCGCGCTCTTACGCGGAGGCGATAGAGGGTCCCTACTCCTCTCAGTGGCAGGCAGCTATGGATGCAGAGATGGCTTCCTGGAAGTCCACAGGCACCTACGTTGACGCAGTTCCCCCTCCTGGGGCGAACATAATCAGTGGCATGTGGATTTTCAGGGTGAAGCGGCCGCTGGGTTCTCCGCCTGTCTTCAAGGCGCGTTACGTGGCTCGTGGCTTCAGTCAGCGGCAGGGAGTTGACTACTTTCAGACCTTCTCCCCCACCCCGAAGATGACCACTCTTCGGGTACTGCTGCACGTTGCTGCTCACCGTGACTACGAGCTGCACTCTCTCGACTTCAGCACAACTTTCTTGCAGGGCAGCCTGCACGAGGAGATCTGGCTGCGCCGCCCACCTGGCTTCACTGGGTCTTTCCCTCCTGGTACCCAGTGGAGTCTCCGGCGTCCAGTCTACGGTCTCCGCCAGGCGCCACGTGAGTGGCACGACACACTGAGGACTACGCTTGCGGCACTTGGGTTTGCTCCTTCTACTGCCGACCCGTCGCTGTTTCTGCGCACCGACACCTCTCTGCCGCCGTTCTACATCCTCGTGTACGTCAACGACTTGGTCTTTGCCACAGCTGACACTGTTGGACTCGCCTACGTGAAGTCCGAGCTGCAGAAGAGACACACGTGCACTGACCTGGGTGAACTGCGCAGCTACCTTGGCTTGCAGATCACCCGGGACAGAGCACGCCGCACCATTACCCTGACTCAGTCACACATGGTGCAGCAGGTCCTTCAGCGCTTCGGCTTCACGTACTGCTCGCCTCAGGCCACTCCTCTGCCTACTCGCCACTCGCTCTCAGCTCTGCCTTCGGATGAGTCCGTAGAGTCGAGTGGCCCGTATGCAGAGCTTGTTGGCTGCCTCATGTACCTGATGACCTGCACACGACCTGACCTTGCATACCCTCTTAGCATTCTCGCACGCTATGTTGCTCCTGGGAGACACCGACCAGAGCACATGGCTGCAGCGAAGAGGGTGTTGCGCTACTTGTGCAGTACGTCGGGCATGGGGCTAGTGCTTGGAGGGCGCAGTCCAGTGGTCCTCACTGGGCACGCGGACGCTTCTTGGGCTGACGACCAGGCTATGCAGCGGTCGTCACAGGGTTACACCTTCAGCCTTGGTTCCGGCTCTGTTTCGTGGCGGGCTACTCGCTCGTCTTCTGTTCTCGGCTCCAGTTGTGAGGCTGAGATCTACGCCGGGGCTCTGGCTGCTCAGGAGCTTCGCTGGCTCACCTACCTGCTGACCGACCTTGGAGAGCCGCCTCGTTCTCCTCCAGTCCTGTACGTAGACAACAAGGCCATGCTGGCCTTGTGTCGAGAGCAGCGACTGGAGCACAGGACAAAGCACATTGCTCTCCGCTACTTTCTTGCTCGTGAGCTACAGTAGCGTGGACAGTTGCGACTTGCGTACGTGGCCTCTGAGGCCAACACTGCTCATGTCTTCACCAAGGCACTTGCGCCTTGTGATCATCAGCGTTGCTGCACGCAGCTGGGTCTTGTGCCTGTCTTGTCTCACTTGCTCACTTCTTGACCTTGCTTGTACCTTGACCTATATATACTCTTGCTCTTGCTTGCTTGACTCTTGTATATCTCTATATATGATCTTGCATGTGAACTGGCCTTGTGGCCCTTGAACTTGTGCTCGGAATGTGTGGTGACTTTGTGATCCACCCTGAGCTTTGCTTTGCTTTACTTGACTGGTCTTGTGACCCCTTGTTCTCCCCCACTTTGCCTATGGGGGAGTGTCAGAAAGTATAGCTTATGCTTTTGTGTAGGCTATAGTGGGGTATCCCATAGGGGGTACAACCCAATTAGGGTTTCATATTTGTACTCACTTCATTCATAGTTCATTCATTCCCTCGTTCAATTCTTCTCAAAGTATGCAACCCTAGAAATGTGTACCCCATATGGGCTACCCCACTATAGCCTACAGAATGTTATAATTTGACACACCCCCATAGGCAAAGTGGGGGAGAACAAGGGGTCACAAGACCAGTCAAGCAAAGCTCAGGGTGGATCACAAAGTCACCACACATTCCGAGCACAAGTTCAGAGGCCAAAAGGCCAGTTCACATGCAGGAGCATATATATATATATACATATATTGATATATATATATAAGAGGCTAAGCAAGCAAGAGCAGGAGTATATATATGTGATACAACAAGCAAGGTCAAGAAGTGAGCAAGTGAGGCAAGACAGGCACAAGACCCAGCTGAGTGCAGAAGCGCTGATGATCACAAGGCGCAAGTGCCTTGGTGAAGACATCAGCAGTGTTGGCCTCAGAGGCCACGTACGCAAGCCGCAACTGTCCACGCTGCTGTAGCTCACGTGCAAGGAAGTAGCGGAGAGCAATGTGCTTTGTCCTATGCTCCAGTCGTTGCTCTCGACACAAGGCCAGCATGGCCTTGTTGTGTACGTACCGGACTGGAGGAGAACGAGGCGGCTCTCCAAGGTCGGTCAGCAGGTAGGTGAGCGAGCGAAGCTCCTGGGCAGCCATAGCCCCGGCGTAGATCTCAGCCTCACAACTGGAGCCGAGAACAGAAGACGAGCGGGTAGCCCGCCACGAAACAGAGCCGGAACCAAGACTGAAGGTGTAACCCTGTGACGATCGCTGCGTAGCCTGGTTGTCATCCCAAGAAGCGTCCGCGTGCCCAGTGAGGACCACTGGACTACGCCCTCCAAGCACTAGCCCCATGCCCGACGTACTGCACAAGTAGCGCAACACCCTCTTCGCTGCAGCCATGTGCTCTGGTCGGTGTCTCCCAGGAGCAACATAGCGTGCAAGAATGCTAAGAGGGTATGCAAGGTCAGGTCGTGTGCAGGCCATCAGGTACATGAGGCAGCCAACAAGCTCTCGATACGAGCCACTCGACTCTACGGACTCATCCGAAGGCAGAGCTGAGAGCGAGTGGCGAGTAGGCAGAGTAGTGGCGTGAGGCGAGGAGAACGTGAAGTCAAAGCGCTGAAGGACCTCACTTGTGGCAAAGTCCAAGTCGTCGACGTACATGAGGATGTAGAACGGCGGCAGAGAGGTGTCGGCGCGCAGTAACAGCGACGGGTCGGCAGTAGAAGGAGCAAACCCAAGAGCCGCAAGTGTAGTCCTCAGTGTGTCGTGCCACTCACGTGGCGCCTGGCGGAGACCATAGACTGGACGCCAGAGACTCCACTGGGTACCAGGAGGGAAAGACCCAGTGAAGCCAGGTGGGCGGCGCAGCCAGATCTCCTCGTGCAGGCTGCCCTGCAAGAAAGCTGTGCTGAAGTCGAGAGAGTGCAGCTCGTAGTTACGGTGAGCAGCAACGTGCAGCAGTACCCGAAGAGTGGTCATCTTCGGGGTGGGGGAGAAGGTATGAAAGTAGTCAACTCCCTGCCGCTGACTGAAGCCATGAGCCACGTAACGCGCCTTGAAGACAGGTGGAGAACCCAGCGGCCGCTTCACCCTGAAGATCCACATGCCACTGACGATGTTCGCCCCAGGAGGGGGGACAACGTCAACGTAGGGGCCTGTGGACTTCCAGGAAGCCATCTCTGCATCCATAGCTGCCTGCCACTGAGAGGAGTAGGGACCCTCTATCGCCTCCGCGTAAGAGCGCGGAGTCGGGATGTCAAGTGCATCCGGGTCTCCCTCAGGGGTAAGCAGTACGGACACGAGATGAGGTGAAGCAGCTGCCAAACACTGGAACTCCTCCTGCCTGTCCTCAAGGACGTCCGTGCCAAGGGCACACTCACCCCCGACGGACGGAGGACAGACAGACTCAGACTCAGCGACAAGACTAGCAGCGTAGTCTAGGCGACAGCGAGCAGCAAAGTCGACGAGCTCAGTAACGAGGGCAGACGCAGCAGTAGACTCGAAAGAAGGGTCAGTGACGACAGTAGCAAGGAGACGCGTGACAGTAGGACTGGCAGCACGAAGAGAGTCCGACTCCGGGTCGGCAAGAGCAGGAAGAGAGGTCTCAGGAGGAGAAGGCAAAGGGGCACGCAGAGGAGAAGTAGACGGACGCCGAGACATCCGGTGCGTGCCACGGACAGGAGGAGGACGCTGACGCGAACCGCGACCACTAGCGCGCGAAGCACGAACAGGCGACGCAGGACGAGACGCAGGCTGACGACGCTCAGTAAGACCTCCAGTAGGACCAGCGTAGGGAGAAGGAGCAGGCAAAGGGGAGGCAGGCTGTAGCTGTAACTGTGACGGGACAGGCTGTGGACCCTCTAAGGGAGGAGGAGGACCAGTAGTGGGCTAAAAACCAGGAACCTGCTGCAGGAGTGGAACGAAGTACGGTCGAGGCCGCGCGGCGACGCCAGACACAGCAGGGACAGCACCAGGACCCCCAGCAGGAGTACCCGCTCCTGCAGCACCTCCAGCAGCTCCAGAACCTCCACCAGCACCAGGAGCACCCCCAGCAAGACCGCCAGTGGTAGTCTCAGCGCCAACACCCTCTGTAGCACCAGCTCCAGTCGAACCTGCAGGCCCAGCAGCTCCAGTACTCCCAGTACGAGCACCTCCGGGACCTGCGACAGCAGCACCCTCAGTAGCCGAAGAACCTCCAGCGCCGGGCAAACCACTCGCGCAGCTCCTGCGGGGAGAGTTGCTCCCGGCGAGACGAAGCACCCGGAGAACCTCCAGGCGGAGTACCTCCAGGCTCAGCACCTCCGGGCTCAGCACCCCCAGGCAAAGCACCCCCAGGCATAGTACCTCCAAGCTCAGCACCCCCAGGCAAAGCACCCCCAGGCTCAGCACCCCCAGGCCCAGCACCCCTAGGCTTAGCACCCCCAGTCTCAGCACCCCTAGGCTCAGCTACCTCAGCAACACCAGAGTCACCAGTGACCTCAACAGGCTCAACCGCGTCTACCTGGGACACACCTGAAGGGGCAGGACCCTGAGGGGGGAGGGGATCTACCGGGGGGGGACCTGGTACCAAGAAGAGCGGGGGCGGGGGGAGGGACGGAGTGCGGTAGGGGAAGAGGCGGTAGTAGGGGATCGACTCGTCGAACGTGACGTCCTGGGAGGACAGAACACGGCGAGAGGTGGGGTGGTAGAACTGCCACCCAGGCGCGCCGGGGAGGAACCCTAGGAAGACGCAAGGAGCAGCGCGAGGGGACAGCTTGTCCGCAGACAAGTCGCGGACAAACGCCCGAGATCCCCAGACCCGGAACGCCGACGCATCGCCAACCTTCCCCGTCCACAGCAGGGTTGGGGAGGTCTCCGGCCGGGAGACCCTGGGGTGAAGGTTGATCTGATGCGCCGCGTACCTGACCGCAAACGGCCACAGAAAATGGGGGGCAGCCGCATGCATCATAGACGAACGAGCGACGTCCATGACCATGCCAATGCGGCGCTCAGCAATCCCATTTTGCTGTGGTGATTACGGAAGCGTGAAGGTCTGACAGATGCCTCGTGCACGTCAGTAGGCTCGCAGAAGGCCAGAGGAGAACTCTCCGCCTCTGTCCGAGTGCAGACGCAGAACAGGGAAGTCCGAGCCAAAGCTCTGCCTGAGCTGGAGACGAGCTGCGTGGATCCAGTCGATCAGCACCTCAGTGACATCACCCTTGCTGCGCAAGGGGAAGACTGTGGTGTAACACGAGTAGTCGTCAACAACGAGCAGGAAGTAGCACTCGTGACCCTGTCCACGGACGCGGGCTGGGCCCCACACGTCCATGTGAAGCGTTTGCAACGGGGCCTCTGTCGGAGGAAACTAGGAGGAGTGAGGGGCAGCCCGCTGGCGCCCCTCAACACAAGGGACACAAGCAGGGCCAGGGCCCTGAGGAAGGGGAGGGAGGGATCGGGGGAGACCAGACACAAGAAGACGAGAGGCCATGCCTCTGAGCCGAACCAGAGAGGGGTGACCAAGGCGGTGGTGCCAGAGGAGAATCTCGTGAGACAGGAGACGACACGAACAGGGGGCAGACTCAGGACCAGACCTGGACGCTGCAGCAAACACCTGACAAAACGCAGTGACCCTACGAGACTCAGTAACGGGAGGAGACGCAGTGGTCAGTGTGTACAGGCTAGACCCTGGCTGACGGGTAAACGTAGCGAGGTGTCGGCCGGTGCTAGCCTCTGTGCAGTGCGTCACCCACTGACGAGCAGGAGTGAACTGGTGGACACCCGCATCCTGTAGGTCAGCACCACTCACCAGGTTCGTAGAGAACGAGGGGAGGTAGAGACCATACAGGGTGCCAGAGGGAGCCGCCGGACACGGGAGGACTGTGGAGAAGCGAGACTGGACAGGACCCCCAGAGGGGTCAGCCAGGGACACTGCAACCGGCCGACCAAGCGGCGTGAGTGTGGTGCGGTCCCGAAAGAAGGAGCGAGACGCCCCAGAGTCAAGGGTGAAGGTGAGGGAGGCCGAAGTCGACGTAGTACCTGAGAGCGCAGACTCACCAGTACCTGAGAGCGCAGACTCACCAGTACCTGAGAGTACAGACGCACTGGCACCTAGAGCAGCAGCCTCACTAGCACCTAGAGCAGCAGTACCAATGCTTGGGTCGGGCGGGAAACACCGGTAACAGTCACCCTCATCACTAATAGTCACAGCATACATGGGAGCAAGGATAGCATCAAAGTCAAGATCAAAGATAGCTACGCCTGCCCTAGACAGCTCTCCCCAGCGGGGGATCTCAGTGGCCTCTGGGAACTGCTCACGCCAAGCGTCCGTCAGGCGGCCAAAGCAGCGCTGGGTGAGATGGGCACCCCCACGCTACTCACCCGCGCGGTCGCCGGTGCGAAGGACGTAGGTGCAAGGACGAAAACCCCCACCACGCTGACGCTGCGTGTACCACTCACGGAGCTGCTGAGGGTTGGGGACGTTGCGAGAACGCTGCTGCTGCTGCTGCTGCTGGCGCTGACCACCCCCAGTGCTGCTCCGCTGCGAAGCGCCACTTCGACCACCTCCACCAGCTCCACCTCCGCCTCCTCCACCTCCGCCACCACCGCCGCCCCCGCCAGTACCGCCGTCGCCTCCGCCGCCTCCGCCTCCACTGCCGCCACCAGTACCTCCACCCCCGCCACCACCTCCACCGCCACCCCCACTCCCTCCGCCGCCTCCACCTCCACCTCCACCGCCCCCGCTAGCTCCACCCGCGCCCTTGCCCCCCTTGCCCTTGCCAGGGCGGCGTCTCCCGCTAGGGGCAGACGCCGCACCGACCGACTCAAGACCAACAAGGTCGGCCGCATCGGCAGAGGCGATAGAGGGCAAGAGAGGTGAAGGAGAACACCCCTCAAAGATGGGGGTGCGAGGGTCACCACGAGAGGCTCCTACTGCGACGATGCTCTTCTCCGCTGCTAGGAGGGCCTTCTCTAGGAGATCGACAGTGAGAGTGGTGGGACAGACTGAGAGGAAGTGGTCCCTGACTACACGAAGGGAGTCAGGGAGGCGGGTGACTAGAAAGTAGAGAGTGCTGTACATGGGGGGGGGGTTCTTGGCGTAGAGATCAGCAGGAAGCGCGGCGCGGTAGCGGGTGTCACTAGTGCGGAGGTGCGAAATAAGGTCAGCGGCTGTGGGAAAGGCAGCAAGGTCAGGGAAGAGGAAGGGTAGCATGAGGCGGCTCAGTGCAGCAGTGGCAGGGGAAGAGTAGCGCGCAACTACAGCGTCGTACAAGGTCTGAGCACTCCTGTACTAACTAAAGTGCACGCGCTCAGCGGTAGGCAGGTGGCGACGCACAGCAAGACGTGCAGCAGCATCGCGCGTGGCCCACTGGGAGCGAACAATGGGGTCAGCATCAGCAGCAGGGGCAGGGACGGTGCCAGAGGTGAGGTCAAAGAGAGAAAGACCGTCTGCCCTATCGCACTGTAAGAACAGCTGCAGGTCGTCGACTCAGACCTCAAAGTCAATGGCGCGACCCTCAGCGTCAAAAGCTAGGACACTAGGGGTAGCCAAGACAGCAGTAGACTAGCAGTAGTGACTGTAGGACAGGGGCAGTGCAGTGACAGAGGTGCCGTTCTCACCAGACAGGGCGGTTCGGGCAGCCCAGCAGCACAGCAACACGGCAACACTGCTGCTCGGCCGACCCAGTAGCAACAGCAGCTCCGCGGGACCAGCGGCTCGGCTCCTCAGGTGGCTCGGGCGGCGTAGGGCCGGGACGGGCGGCGCACCGGCGTCGATGGGCCGGGGCAGCGGCGCGCGGCTGAGATGGGCGGCGCACAGGTGGCGTGGGGCCAGGACGGGCGCCGCACGGGCGTCGACGGGCCGGAGCAGCGGCGCGCGGTCAGGAAGGGCGGCGCACAGGCTGCGCGGGGCCGGGATGGCGGCGCGGGGCCGGGACGGGCGGCGCGCGGGCGTCTAGGGGCCGGGACGGGCGGCGCGCGGGCGTCTAAGGGCCAGGACGGGCGGCGCGTGGGCGTCTAAGGGCAGGGACGGGCGGCGCACGGGCGTCTAGGGGGCGGGACGGGCGGCGCGCGGGCGTCTAAGGGCCGGGACGAGCGGCTAAAGGGGCCACTAGGGGCCGAGAGAGAGGGGAGCGCGACTCGAGCAGGGGCAGAGTGCGCTACGGGCAGGAAAAAAAGATGGTGGGCCCTAGGAAGAGTTCCCACGAGGGAACCTGCTCGATACCATGAGGAAACTGAAACGAGAATGAATCAACTATGAATGAATTGAGTACAAATATGAAACCCTAATTGGTTGTACCCCCTATGGGATACCCCACTATAGCCTACACAGCAGCATAAGCTATAATGTTCTGACAATGTAATCCTATCAGGCTATATTGGACGGTGTACGTCCCACCTACCGCTCGATCTCAGCCGCTCAATGGCTGAAGTACCTCTTGGTTGAAGTACCTCTTGGCTGATGACTATGTTGCGGGGGGGATCGTTTGAGATGCGTCGGCCAATCACGGTTGCCAACGCATAAATCACTAAATTTTATTCAAACATACAACAATGCATTTCATCAAACTCTAAGTTGCAAATGGTTTACCACGGGGTTGGGGTAAGTTAATCGGTGATTCATACATCACACACACAACGACCGTCCAGAATTATTACTTGTGACAGATGTGCTGTGCACTTTTAGGCTTTGCCACAATGGTTTAGGGCCAGCGGACGACATTCTAACACGATTATCAATAGTAACAAACGTGAATCTGTTGTGGTATGGTGTAGGATTGTCATCCATTCTTGCACAGACATTAAACAAGGTGCTTAGAAGGAGTTGTATGAAGCACAGGCCCAACGCACAAGCGTAGATGCGTTATCGACAGCCATGGTTAGACTGTGCGACGATGCAGCGTTCAGGCCTGCGGGTTGCGCGACATGGTGAATCCGTTGTTGTATGGTGTTGCATTGGCATCCATTCTTGCACAAACATTAAACAAGGTGCTTAGAAGGAGTTGTATGAAGCACAGGCCCAACGCACATGCGTAGATGCGTTATCGACAGCCATGGTTAGACTGTGCGGCGATGCAGCGTTCAGGCCTGCGGGTTGTGCGACATGGTGAATCCGTTGTGGTATGGTGTTGCATTGGCATCCATTCTTGCATAGACATTAAACAAGGTGCTTAGAAGGAGTTGTATGAAGCACAGGCCCAACGCACAAGCGTAGATGCGTTCTCGACAGCCATGGTTAGACTGTGCGACGATGCAGCGTTCAGGCATGCGGGTTGCGCGACATGGTGAATCCGTTGTGGTATGGTGTTGCATTGGCATCCATTCTTGCATAGACATTAAACAAGGTGCTTAGAAGGAGTTATATGAAGCACAGGCCCAACGCACAAGCGTAGATGTGTTATCGACAGCCATGGTTAGACTGTGCGACGATGCAGCGTTCAGGCCTGCGGGTTGCGCGACATGGTGAATCCGTTGTGGTATGGTGTTGCATTGTCATCCAACATTGCATGGACATTGAAATCGTGTTATTGTACGACATTGTCATCCATTCTTGCATATTCATTCAGCACGGTGCGTAGAGGTACACTACACCTCGAGAGAAGACACGCTATAGGTATTCGCTCCACGCAACAATCATACGTTAGGGCATGGAGTTATTGGGTACTTCCCGTATCGTTATCAAGTAAGGGTTGTTCAACATCAGTCCTAAGGATATGAATGTTTACTGGTTATGAATGACTTGAGTGTCTTGTTAAGCTGTAATTGTACATTTGCATTTCCATGTTTGTTTGAAGCCTCTTGAGCTCACCTACGTGATTCTGATTTCCCCCCTATATCGATTCGCGACATAATCACAGATCCAAACGGATCTCTTCCCGCTCTTCCTCATCCCCCTCAACTCTCACGCACAGTTCCTAAACACAAGTTCTTGACTCAATAGGCACGTTCTTCTCACCGTGCTCGCGACGGTGAGACTTAAGATCCTCCGCATTCTCCTCTGCTCACGTCGTGGTCACTCTAAACGGGGGCGACACGCCTTGTAGGGAAGACGGCCCGTGAGGTGGGCGGTCTGTATCGTGCCTGGTAACGACCACGCGCCTCGACATCGTTTCTGAAAACATAAACATTAGCGCCAATGTCAAGTGCCAGTCGTGCAGTAATACAAGCCGCCCACCACAGTGCGCGCATTGGCGATGATCGTGTAGTTGTCACAGTCTTCTTGAACGGAGTACTTAATGCGTTCACACGCTTCATCACGGCTAGTAGCTTCATAGGCATTTTCTCGACTCTACAACGGATCCGTAACACATGGGCTCTTTACCAGGCGTCGTCTGCAAGTTCTGCAACAGATGGTTCCCCAACGCCCAATTTTATGGCGGTCATAAGTCACGGCGGACCCCTTGCCAAGGACTATCCGCCGTGGCAAGGCCGACGCGATCTGCACCGACCGCCGGTCTTCACGCTCTGCTATTCGTCCACGACATTCTGCCGGACGCTCCAGCCGCTCCCATTTCACCTACAGCGTCTAACGCATCCAACACCGTCAGTGTGAGCGGTCCTCCACGCGTGCCTGAAGCTCACGTTGACGAAACTCCCAACGACGTGAACGAGGGGCCTCCTGAAGATGAACATCAACCACAACCAGGAGCTCCTGCGGCTGACACGAGTGACCATCCTGAGAGCCGGCCCGAAGGGAGTCATGCCGCGCCGCCAACAATCATCTCCGGACAGAGCAATGCCACACCCCTCAATCCACTCGCGTTGAAGTTGCTGCATTTCGTTCGGCGCGTGAATGACGGAATGGGAATGGCTGAGGTTGACATCAACGGCCTGCTTTAGCTAGTCGTAGAGCCCGGCCTTGTGCCTCTTGTGATCTCAGAGCTCCGGAACTGTAAGGATTTGGAGCGGTTTGAGATGGAGCGTTTGGCAGGGCTCAATCGCGGATGGTCGGTGGCGACCTTCGAGATTGACAGTCATCCACCACAGCGCTTGCTCTTTCAGAACTCAGCCCAGGTAAGCCGACTTTGCATTCAAGGTCGTGAAATGATGATGAGGCACACAAGGTTTGCATGTACGTAGTTATCCTCGTATTAACCGTACACCCACCTTCACCGCCACTAACCATGCCTCTCCTCTCACCTGCCTTCGCCACCGTACACCAGGCATTCGCTGAAATGTTTGGACATCCCAACAACGCGCCCGGCTTCAAGCTCAAGGCGCGTGTTGATGAGGACCCTGACACAGGCGGCCGTCGCTATACCACGCCTGAAACAGGAACGTGGTGGAACGATGCTCAGGTAAGGAAAGACCACGTTGCCACCTTAAACCCAATCCTTCCTCATGCCTCCATCGCTGCACTGATCTGTCAAGAGCATCTTGAGCCCTAAACCGTGTGTTCGTTGCCGCTTTGTCGTGCACTGTAGGAACACTTCGGTTGGTCCGAAGTTGTGGGGGGGATCATCTTATATTCGGATGTGACGCACATGAGCATCAACGGCCGGAAGAAGGCGTGGCCGCTCATGATGACGCTGGCCAACATCTCCCAGGCCAAGCGATGGGGGAAAGCCGGGCACACACTACTTGCCCTCCTTCCTATCCCCCCGTCTGCAATGTCTGCCGTGGAGAAGGTGATGCTCTTCCAGCGTTGCATCATCACCGTGCTGCAGCCACTTCTTGATGGCATCGCCAGGTCCGTACTCGGTTTGCATCTTGCTAAGACATCATCTCACCACCTGCATGGTATGCAAACCCTCTTTGTATGTAGCATGGCCCTTAGCCCCTCGTCGTTCCTCCCTAAAAGCCGTAACCCGAATTCCTGTTGCCCCTCTACCTGTTCCTTGCAGCGGGTTCCGTCTCAGGGACCCTTTCGGTGATTGGCAAACCGTGCGGCCCCTGCTGTACACCTGGGTGTGCAACTACCCCGAGAGCGGCAAGATTAGTTGCACACTCTCGCACGGATCGCGGATGCCGTGCAGCATCTGCTATGCTGCAAATGTGAGGTCACATGCCATCTGCACGCATTCAAATACATTCTCGTTTGTGGGTCGCCTGATAGAACCCACATAGCTACCACCCTTACCTTTTCTATCCCATCCCTCACCCCCGTGCTACAACAGGAGCATCTGAGTGCTGTCAAGGCACAGAACACGTCGCGCACGCCTGAACAGCAGCAATGGATCGTTAACGAGGCGGCTGGGACGACAACTAGCCAGGCTGACCCGTGCAAGGCCTACTCTACCTACCCTGTTGAGGTGAGTGACCTGTTTCCCCGGCCCATGAGTAGTCTATGCTCTCGCTCGCCCCGTCATGAATTGCCAGATGTGCTCTGCCCCATTGAACTCACCCCACTTGTGGTTTAGGTTAGCTATCCACTCTCACGTACATCTCTCCTCCATTCCCCACCACATCCCCATTTCCAGTGCGTGATCTGGAAGTGGGATGTCCTAGGGACCGCGTGGGGCAATCCCTACCTCGTGGTGATGCCTGACATCATGCACCAGGCGGACCTGGGCATCATGAGCCACATTGTGGCTGTCGTGCGCAAGATGAAGAAGCGGTGTGTGAAGCAGATGGACAGGTCAGTGTTTTGGGGATTGGATTCGTTGCTCTTCGTCACATTTACTCAACCATAACTTCTATCATATTACTCACATGTTTTTGCCCTTTTGCCACCGCTGAACTGATGTGTATGGGCAGGCGCCTGTCTCTCATTCGCGACCGCACGCGCCTGAATCACATGCGCCTGCCGGAGAGCGCCTACTTCGAGACCGGAGCATGTGTGGCGGCCTATGAGCACAGGGCCGTCATGCAGGTATGAACCCTCCATTCCTTGTTGCTTGTCCTTGCCTAAACCCTCAAGCAGTCTGCTCATGCTGCCATTGTTTGTCCCAACTCCTCACACCATCTGTGCTCACCCTCTCCTTTGCTGCTATCCAAATTATTTGCAGGTCATGGTGTTTGTTTTTGCAGGCCTGCTTCGCCAGCCCCAGATGGATTCCGCTCGTGCCTATCTTGGCTGGTACATCCTGTGCTCCCAACCTCAGGGGCACACTGAGCGGTCCCTTCGGGAGCTGAAGAAGATGACCTCTCGGTAATAATGCCACGCATGTAAACCCCCGTGCATGGGATGAATGCTTGGCTACTGTAAATGTGCTCTTGTAGTAGGCAATCTTGTGAGGATGTTTGGTGCTAAACTTTGATAGGAAAGGATCAGGAATAGGAAAACCATATGAATAAGTAGACTCTGTGATTGCATGTGTTGTCATCTCCCACTCCCATCAGGCTCGTTGAGCAGTTGAAGGCTGCGTTTCCAAAGCAGCCATCCTCTTGGTGCCTTGTGAAAACACATCTCATGTCGCACTACGTTGACTCCATACGTCGCGCGGGTCATGTGACTGAATTCAGCACCAACATGTTCGAGCACTTGCACGGACCGTTGGTAAAGAGGATCTACCGTCGGTCCAACAAGCGCAATGTAGATGGGCAGATCATGAAGTTCCATGCTAGGCGCATTCCGGATGTGGTGCCGGTGGATGATCCTGCTGGCCGGGACACCGCCATGCGGCAGGTAAATCTGTTTAGTGCTTGAATTGCATGGATATGAATGCATAATATAATAATATCAATAGCATATGTTGGCAGGCGATTGAGACCGACACACGGACGCTCATCAAGGAGTCATACTTCCTCCCTGTGGAGTTACCACAAGAACCCACCTCCACCAACTGGTTTGCAAGGAAATGGGCCAAGCAACACCGTCGTGCCCAAGCTGCCCTCAAGGATGCGCTTATGCGTTATGCAGGATGCGTCACCAAGATTCGAGTAAGTAGTTGCAAGTTTATGCAATCAACCATCATTTGGCTGCCTCGTATCATACATGACTAACATCAACTGTTATGCAGGCCCATGCATCGCTGGCAATCCCTGCAGCAGACGACGCCAGCTTCTCAAGAGTTTCTCACTTCGTTCGAGCGACCCCTGACTATTTTGAGAGGCCATGGTACTCGGATGTTGCAGTGGAGGGTGTAAGGTATGGTCGGAGAGAGGAGTGGTATGCAAGGTTGCTTCTGTTGTTCCATACAAAAATACGTGGAGAGAGGGAGGAGCTGGCTTACGTTAGATATTGGAATGCAAGCGGAGAGGATACAGCAACAGGATGCCTTCGCCTCAAGTGGACGACAGGAATGTACGTGTACTCCGTGATTCCGATTGAAGCGCTGCTCCGCCACGTCCATGTGGTGAAGGCATTCCACCTAGACAGTACCTATCTCCTTAATAAGTATCAAATGTGATGCATTTATCTTGTAATAAAATGGCCAGCATATTTTCAAGCAGACACATTTTAGGGAAGTCAAAGCTTAAAAAACCTATTACAAAATCACTACAAATTTGGCATGCTTCAAATAAACGGCAATGTACCGGAGTCGCGGATTCGATCCAGACTTCGACAAACAAACGCAGTCCGATTTCATTCCGTGATTGGTCGCGCTTTGGCTTCGGAACTTCGCCAACCAAAACACCTGAACTGTACCCCCCTTCGAACCCCCTTCAAAAACCAAGGTTTTTTGTGATGGACACAGCACTAATCGCGGTGAGTCATAGGCATCTATTTTTTCCTGTCGCTATCGTAACCAATATGTGCATGCAACTTGATAATTGTTACTCGAGCTGTCTAACACATCCCTCCCCTGTAAACCCATTATCCCTACAAAGGCATCCAAGGACAACACCCCATGCCTCCTTAAAACGCAAAGGCGCATGGTGCAAGGACCCGTGCTACATCCCAACGGTGTTGACGTCTACAAAGAGTACGACAGTGCATACGATGGTGGAATTGGTCCGTACTCGACCACCATGCGCCGCGCAGGCCTCCGTGATTTTCCTGTCTGGGTAAGCGGCACGAAATCGAAGTGAGTGAGGCCTGTTACACAACCCTTCTGCTGCTCTCCTTTGCTTCGCCGAACTGCATGTTATGAGTGACTAATCCATGCAACTGGTTTTTGGCCCACATGCAAACGTGTACCCTGTTCCCAAAACGCGCGTTAGGGGATCGGTCATGAATCTGGAACCTCACTTCCTATGATGTAGCACGAGTTGTTAACATTCAACCTCACCATCTCTCACGCATTTTTAACCCCCTCCACTATTCTGAAAACGTCGGTGACACAGGTACATACTGGGGTAGCCCTACCTGCAACACCTAGTCACGGCGGAAGCATCCAGCCGCACTATGCACGCGCAGTGCCGAAGCACCATAGCCATCCCGCATTCTCCTGGGTTCAATACAAGACGACGCAGGGGGTGGAGTGTATCGGCCAGCTATGCCTGCTACTCTCTTCCACAGACGATGTTGGTTCCTCGCGAGCACCAAACATGACCGCTGTATAGTATGCACAAAAAACCGTATCTATCCCTAGCAAATGACGATATATCATAAACTCACTCGTTGATGTTAGTGAAAACTGCCTCGCACATGTCGAAATGCAAGCGTGCGGAGTCGTACAGTACTGCTATTACCGGTACTGGTGGCATCACGGCATCGTATTCCTCCTTACTGAGTAGCAGCAAACGGGGGTCCTTCACAACGAGAAGGCTGAAATGATGAACTCGAACTCTGCAAACAACCATAAAGCACGGGAAGTCAGGTTATGCATGCCACGGAGTGGTACGTCAAGTTGTCGCAAACGATTCCCCTGCCTTCCGCAAATTCAGAGTCTCTTACTTGGTGAAAACCACGATGCACAGGTAGTCACGCTCGAAGAGAGTCTTGTAGTCGACACCGCATGCTAGCTCCTGTCCCCCGGTGACGGTTTGGTACGCGAGCGTGTCTAGAGCCAACCACGTTTTTCCGTTAGGTAGGTGCTGGTGAAGAAGGCTCAACACACTGGAACAATACAAAGAATACAGATCAGTTACACGATGGATTGTCGTGAATCCCCTCCCTTACCTGTCTCCCTGCTCCAACTTTTGCCCCATTACCTTCCCCTCTTCTGTTCCTTGCCCGTCTTCTCTCTTGTGCCTCTCTCAGCCACTCCCTTGGCCCCTTCTGCTTCTCTGCTGCTGCCACTTCTCCTGCCCTTACAAATAGGATCAGCGTGTGCTCTGGTGCTGGCGGCGGCGGGTTTCTGGAAAGCCCATCCACATGCTGGAGTGTCTTCCCCGGCCTATGCCGAATCTTGAAGTCATATTCCTGCAGTTTTTCTGCCCATCTCGCATTCCTCCCTGTGTGACCCTGGTGCGTCATCAACCACTGCAGCGGTTGGTGATCTGTCACCAGGGTGAATTCCCTCCCCTGCAGGTAAACCTGGAAGTGTCCTACTGCCCACACAGCTGCGAGACCCTCCCCATGGTAAGAGCTATACTTCGCCTCCGCTGGACTGCAGCTTCTGCTCGCATATGCCACCACCCTTTCCTCCCCATCTACTTCCTGACATAGCACCGCCCCCATGCCCAGGCTGCTCCAGTCAGTGTACAAGCAGAATGGCTTGTCCGCTTGAGGCAGCTGCAGTATGGTCCCTGTTTTTACTGCTTCCATGAGGTCCTTCAGTGCCTCCTGCTGCTCTGCCCCCCAATCCCACTTCCTGTCCTCACGTAGCAAGCCGATGAGTGCTGTTGCCCGCTTACTGAAGTTGGGCACGAAACGTCGGTAGTAGCTTAGGAAGCCTAACACTGCCCTGAGTCCTGTCCTGTCTTTCGGCTGCTGTAGTCGGTCTAACACCTCCACTTTCGCTTTCTGGATCCCTATTTGTCCGCCCCGCACCTCATAGCCCAGGTAGTGCACCGTTGCCTCTCCCCACCTGCATTTCTTCGGGTGGCAGGTGAGTCCCGCTGCTGCTAGCGCTTCTAGCGTTCGCTCCACGTCCCTGACGTGCTCTTCTTCTGTCCTGCTAAAGATGACTACGTCATCTATGTAGCAGGCGGCATAGTCCAGGCTCCGCAGCACGCTGTCCATAACCCTCTGGAAGATTGCTGAAGCGTTCCTCAGCTCGAAAGGCATGAAAAGCCATTCGTACAATCCGTCCGCTCCATGAAACGCGGTCTTGCGCACGTCCTCCTTCCTAATCCGAATCTGATTGAAGCCCTGCCTTAAGTCTAGCGTGCTGAATATCTCTCCTGCCCCCAGCCTGTCAAAGATCTCCTCCGCAGCTGGCATGGGGTAGCGATCTGGCACAGTCACCTTGTTAAGCGCTCTGTAGTCCCCGCACATGCGCCTGCTCAGTATCTCCCCCGTTAGGTCCGGCCTAGCCGCTATCACGGTCGGCACGGCATACTCGGACTCGGATCGCTGAATCAGCCCCGCCTCTATTAACTCCTTGCATTTTTCCTTGCAGATATCCGCGTCCCCTGGCGTCATCCGCCGCTTCCTCTGGAACACCGGTTCCTCCGTCATTAATTTCAGTTCCATCTCCTTAACGGTGCATTTCCCTAATCCTGCAAGGTGAAGGCGAAGGCATGGCGGAACCTGGCCAGCACCGCCTGCAGTGCCTTCCTTCCGTCAGGGCTCATTGCATCTCCCACCTCCCATTCTGCTTCCTTTGCTCCTGCTGGCATGCATGCCCATGCCCCCACCTTCTCTGCTACTTCCCTTGCCTCCTCCTGTCTTTGGGTGGTGTCCCAGACCAGTCCCCTCCACATCCTGCGCGTCAGCCACAGCATTACCTGTCCATCCATTGCCCTTCCCAGCGCGCTGCGCCTTTCTTGCTCTGTGACTCCCTCCGCCCGTGTTATGTCCTCCCCGTACCCCATCGCTAGCTCTCGCTCAAGCGCTGTTGGTTCTTCCCACTGCTTCTTTCGGTGGTCGTACACCATCCCTTCCCCTGCCTCGCCATTCTCCATTCTAAATCCCGCTGCTCCCTCAAAGGCCACCAGAGTTGGCCACGCCCTTCGCTCCTCCCCCACCTTGTTACACGGACACTGTGTCTCGTGTCTGCCCTTCTTCACTGGTGCCGCCATCCTCCCCACCTCCAGTATATCCTTCACTGTCCTGCCCCATGACCGCTTCACCCCATCTAGCTCCTCCTGCAGCTGGTCTTCCAGTACTACGTTCTGCCAATAGCGCCTTACCCGGTGCGCTCGTGCCCCCAGCCTTGCTGCATCACATCTGACTCCCTTCCCCAACCGCTTTGTCACCAGTTCCCTCACCCTTCTCACGAGCTCTCTCAAGTCCCCTTCCAGGTCCAAGTGCTCCAGTAGGTATGTTACTTCCCCCTCTCCTTCCTTTATCCAGTCCATAATGCGCAGCAGGTCTAACAGCAGTGCCCCCCTAGGATCCTCCATGCCTTTTCCCTTTCCCGCCCTCGATACCCCCTGGCACTCCCACCCTGCCACCAGTAGGTCCACGTGGCCCCAGCTGCGCACCATATCTCGTGTTATGTGTCTCACATCTCTCACCGTCCCACGCATGGCCCGCTCTATCACTTCTTCTCCCAACAGCTCTGGATACTCTTCCTGCAGCTTCTTCGCGTGGTTCTCCGTCATCTGCCAGCCAGTTGCTCCTCCTGTTCCCTGTGCCATTCAGCTCTGCTCCTTCCTCACCTCCCTGTCCTGCAATATACGCCCTTCTCGACTCCTGCTTCACGAACCGCACAGGTAACTCACCCAACTCACTCTGCTTATTCCAGTACTGCCTCCTGAACTCCACTTGCTCCTTCCAGGTGCATATTGTCATTCCTACCTTGTACACTAAGTCGGTTCCCAGCAGCACATCAAAATCTTCTGAGTCCGAGATGCCGCACTGCACTCGGATCCTTGTCTCCCCTTCTTGTCCTGGCAGCAGCACTATCTCCACAGGTGTTTTTGTGCTTGGCATCCACTTCGGCGCCCCTCCCTCTGCTGTCATCACCAGCATCCCCTTTTTAACGTACTGGCATGGCCCCGTCAGTCCCAGCTTTTGTGCCATCTTCCTTCCCAGCATCACGCTCTGTGCCCCCGTATCTATGATTGCTGTTCCTGCCCGTTCTCCCCCTACTGTTATGGCCCCTGCTTCAACTACCAACACTGTCGTCTGGCTGGCCAGTCTGTCCTTGGGGTGCCGGTGGGCTGTCCCTGCCTGCCCCTCTGTCCTTGCTGTCTTCTGCTCAGGTCTGCGGCGTTCCTTCATCACCTGCTCTTTGCGCTTGTCCATCCCTCCGCTTCGTAACCCTAACTCCTCTCTGCTCCGCAGCACCGCAAATGACCACTCCGGTTTCTGCTCCTCCTCCTCCCCATCTTCTTCCTCCTCTCTTGCATACATTCCTGCCTCCCTCTCCTTCTTCCCTCCCATGTCCCGCAACTGTGCCTGTAGCCTACCAATCTGCTTCTCTATGTCCTCGGATGACCTCTTTGGCCCACCTGTCCTTTGATAGCAGTCCTTCGCCTGATGTCCCTGTTTCCCACACACCTCACATTTGGGCCCGTCCGGGCATTCCCTCCGACGGTGCCCAGGCTTGCCACATGTGTCACAATTCTTGCAGTCCCTCTTTATATGCCCTTGTTGCCCACACCTGTGGCAGGTGCGTGTGTCCACCCTTCTCTCCTGCCGATTCTCCTCCCTTGTCCCCTCCTCGGGTATCATTGCTGCTGCCCAGGTAGGTTTTCTTTCTTCTGCCGCTTTTGGCAGGTAGGCCTCATACCGCCGCTGCGCCAGTTCCACCTTTTCCGCCAGCTCAAACACCTCCTCTAGTGTGGCCTCCGCCCCTAGCTCATATACCCGCATTCTCAGCCCCCCGCTCAACCCCTTGTCCAGTCCCCCCAGGAACTTACTTATGAGCATGCTGCTGTCCGTGCATATGACATCTTCCGCCAGGTTCATCAATCTCCCGTAATAGGTCCCCCGTCTGAACTCCTGAAACTCCCTAATCCTTTCCGCCGTATGCCCCGGGAACTGCTTCCGAAGGCGCTACAGGAACAGTATCGTGGGGTCCTCATCATCCTCCTCCGCCCTTCTCAGCCACTCCTTCATTTTCATGCGGTACAGCGTCTCTGCCTCCCCTCCCAAGGTGTTAGGCAAACTTAAGAAGAACTCGATCGGGTCCATTCCGCTACGGTCACAGCGGTACTTCACGTTACCTATCTGCATAAGGTAGTTCCTCAGGTTGCTCCCTGTCCCTATGTCTCCCGTGAACCTCACCGGCACCTCCACCCGTGTCATTGCTGCCGCACTCCATCTCCCCGTCTCCCACGTCCCTGACTCCTCTCCTCCTGGATGGCCGTACTCCCTGCCCCTTGCTCCTGATCGCCTGCTCTTTGTGCTCCCTCCGTACAACGCACGCTCTATGCCTTCCCTCGCAGCTCTTGCTCCCCTAGAGCCTTCCCTCACACGCTCAGACCTTCCCTGCCATCCCGGGCTTGGGCTACGCCTCTCGCTGGCCTTCGCGTGGCTCTCTTCTCGCCTTTCCCTGCGTTGACCCCTTGCCTCAGGTGATTCTCTGTCCTTGCGCTGGTCTTGCTTACCATGCCTGCGACGGGCCCGGTCATACTCCTCTTCGCTCTCAGACTCAGTCTCAATTTCCCATTCCTGGCGCCGCCTCTCATATCTCTGTTCCTCCTCTTCTTTCCTCCTTCTTACCCCATCCTCAGGTGTCTTTTCCGCCTCTGACTTTCCTCGCGATAATCCTCTCCTTTCCTCACGACGCTCATTTCTTCTCTGCTGTCGATCATCCGCGTCCGCGCGCGACCTTCCCCCCTCTTCTCGTTCGCTTCGCGCATCTCTCTCATGGCGATCCCCTCCCTCATACGGCTCTGGCGACCTTCGCATGCCCATCGCCCTTCGTCCCTGTTAGAATGTTATGCTCTAGCATGTAGTGGGGTGCTCTATAGCAAGTACAGCCCTTCTAGGGTTTGCTATTTGTATCCCCATTCTTGCTAGTTCAACGCTCTCTTCTTTCTTCTAAACTTTCACATGGTATCAGAGCAGGTCGATCCTCTTGGATCGATCCTGTGGGTGGGCCCACCACCTCGTTGCTTCCGCTGCAACTGCTACTGCTACTCTCTGTGCCGCACGCCCCGTGGCGTGCGGCAGTTTTCTTTTTTTTTCTTCCCGCCGTGCGCCCCGAGGCGCGCGGCGGTTTTCTGCCCGCCGTGCGCCCCGAGGCGCGCGGCTGTTCTCTGCCCGCTGTGCGCGGCGGTTTTCTGCCCGCCGTGCGCCCCCGAGGCGCGGCGGGCTTCTTCCTCGTCGCTCGGCGCGTCGCCCTCGGGAGGCGCTGCGACGGGCGACGGGGACCCGCGCGCCGGCCCCGCGCCGCTGCCCCGGCCCGTCGACGCCCGTGCGCCTCCCGTCCCGGCCCCACGCCGCCCGTGCGCCGCCCGTCCCGGCCCCGCGCAGCTGCCCCGGCCCGTCGCCGCCCGTGCGCCGCCCGTCCCGGCCCCGCGCCGCTGTCCAGGCCCGTCGCCGCCCGTGCGGTGCTTGTCCCGGCCCCACGCCGCCCGTGCGCCGCCCGTCCCGGCCCCACGCCGCTGTCCCGGCCCGTCGCCGCCCGTGCGCCGCTCGTCCCGGCCCCGCGCAGCTGCCCCGACCCGTCGCCGGCACGTGCGCTGCCCCCCCCCCCCCCCCCCCCCCCCCCCCCCCCCCCTTTTCCCGTCGCCCGTCGCGGCTCCTTCGGGGGCCGCGGGCGACGGGAGGGGCGGCGTGGGGGCGGGGGCGAGCGTCGCCCCTTCTGCCGCCTACTTTGGCGCCCAGGGAGGCCGCGCTTCGCCCCCCCCCCCCCCGTAACCTCCCTACCCGCCATCCCGCCCTGCCCTGTGTTCGGGTTTGGGGGTGGCGAGTGGGGGGTGGCGGGTGTGTGGTCTCCCCTGCTCCTCCTCCTCCTCTGTCTCCCACTGCTGCAGCTGCCGCTGAGGGGGGTGGGTGTGTGGGATTCGACGGAGTGGTGCTAGGGGGTGGGGTGAGAGTGGAGCTAGGGGTGTAGCAGCGGGTGTGTGTCAGGGGGAGTGGGATCGTTTGGGGAAGCTGTATGGAGGTTGCCGTCGTGTCGCCAGCAGCACCTGTATTCCGGGGACTTCGTCCGGTAGCCCAGTCGTAGCCAGCTGTGCCAGCCGCCCGTGGGTCCGTTGCTCGTCTGCCGCTACTTTAGCCGCGGGGCCTGTTACTCCTGTATTCCGGGGACTTCGTCCGGTAGCCGCTGTGCCAGTCTGCCTCCTGTTGCCCGTGTGTCTGCAGCTTCATCCGACGCCTCCTATCTCCTCTCCTCTCACTCTCTCTCCTCCTCCTCACTTGCCCGTTGTGACTACCTCTAGCTTTGCTCATAATTGTTAACTTTAAACTGTTGCTTCTTGAACTTGTGCTCAGAATGTGTGGTGACATTGTGATCCACCCTGAGCTTGTTCTGCTTTGCTTGCTCTGCTGATTACACCCCACTTTGGCTATGGGGGTGTGTCAGAATGTTATGCTCTAGCCTGTAGTGGGGTGCTCTATAGCGAGTACAACCCTTCTAGGGTTTGCTATTTGTATCCCCATTCTTGCTAGTTCAACGCTCTCTTCTTTCTTCTAAACTTTCACAGTCCCCTCCTCCCGTACCTTTCACGCGGCTCAGGCGAACAGTACGCCCCTGCCTGCTCGCGCTGATGGCGGACACCTTCACCGCGTCCGACTGAAAAGCGATCTGCTTCCGCGCGCGCGCGCGACGCTCCTCTCCGTTCTCACGTACTGGATCCGTCGCGTCGCGCTCCGTCCCTTCTCCCTTCTGGCCCGTTTCTCCGTCCTCATGCTCCTCCGCATCCGCGGCCTCTCCCTTTTCAGGTTCCTTCACGCCGTCCCGCGCAATTGGGACATCGTCATCGTCGACCCCGTCGTCCTCGCTTGACGACTCTAACTGGTCGCGCACATCAACCTCCTTGAGGCGCTGGACGCCCTCGCTGCGACTCGGCAGATTCCAAGGATCGCTTCGCGTTGTTAGTGACCTGGGAACTGACTCCGCAAAATGTCCAGGCTCACCTTCCGCGCGCCGATTCCTTTCAAGCATTACCCGATCCGCGCGGTATGCTTCCGTACGCGGCGAGCGTACTGGCGATCTCCCGCGCTCTCGTGAGCGCATCCTCCGCTGCACTCCAGGACCCCGTCGACTGTAGGTCCTAGCCCATCGATGCTCGTGGCAGTCCATACTGCACGTTTATTCTCTCGTTTGTGAGGAATCCGTCCCCCACACTTGGCTACTCCGAGTGGCCTTGTCACCTGGCTTAGAAAGCTTAGATCAGCAACTTAATCCACTATAGAGAGTAAACAAACGAGAGAACTAATCGAGTGATGTTTCTCTAGGCTATAAATCTACCCTCAGCCAAGTCGCCAATGTCTCAGAGTTCTGGTTGAGTTCGGGCCGCTCCAGCTTGGTATTGGCCAGAGTGATTCCCCAGTTGCTCGAGGCTCTTGGGTTCACTTCTTGCGCGCCTCGCTGGTCCCCAGGCCACCAACTTCGCGTCACTCTCCCTGCTGCCCACCAACCTGCTTACAAGTCAGATAACATTCTACACCCCGCTCCATATGCTACAGCACATCACATTGCACCGTATTAGCGTTAACAGGATGAATTGCAACTTCCCTCAGTGAATTCTATGACAGGATATGAATAAGTAAAATAGCGCACACGCAGAACGTGACTCACACGTGGTAAAAGTCGATGGTTGACGTCGTCACCTCGTAGCCATCCTGTATGTGGAAGGCATCCATGATAGTAACCCTCGCTCGCTGGCCGTCTTGGTTTTTTAACTCATGGGATGGGAAATGGTCACTCTTAACAGACCTAGGTAGCTTATCGGTCGCGCAGTCTGGAACTCTGACTCCCTTCGCGAACCTCGATATTATGTCTTCAGGATCGGGTAGTTTATGAACGCCTTCTAATTTTACCGGGGCCTTGAATTCAGGGCTCGGAGAGGGCATTATGCCGCTCGCATTCTGCCTGTTTCGGTTTGTTCGTTTTCCCCGCGCGACGGAGAGCTGACTACTAATAGCTTGTTGGCCCTTGTTGCGTGCGGACTGTCTAGTCTACGTCATCGTGCGCTGACCACAACTACGTGAATGTAAGCAGGGGAGGATGGTTTCCGGAGATGTGGAGAGGAGTATGCTATGCTAATAGACTTGGATGAAACAAAAGTAAGAGCAACAATGGTGGCGAATCAATGATGCCAAAACTCTTGGCTCACGAGATGGTGGAAATGGTGACTGGGTGCTCACGAGAGGTTGACGGGGGGGAAGCCGAGGAGAAGTAATGACGATGGAAGGACAGACCGTTGCTCGCGTGGATGCAATGGTGCTTAACCCGCCAAATGAACTCCAAGGTGGCACGCTGTTATTGACTGGAACCCTGACATTGAGGGTTCTCGAATGTCACGCGAGGCAGGTTTGTGCACGCGTGCACGGCAAGATATTTCCCTGCCAATTTCATCATTGCCACCGCTGCATGGACAGCCGTGGTTGACAGCGCACAGATAATAACAAAGATGTAATGATGTGTGCAACATTAACCAAGAAATTTGCGCCTGCCCACGAAATCACAGAAAGTGTACTAAAGGTAGAGTTGTCGCGGAAAACTGACCGCGGGAATCGGGCGCGGTCGCGCGGCAGGGGCAGTGGGAAAACCACTGCCCGAAGGAATTGGAGACGAGAAAACACCGCGGTTCGTCATTCCCTCGTCAGGGCCGCTCGCGAGCAGCTGCAGTACCGTGGCGCGCTCAACCAGCAAGTGTCGCTATCATCATGGTCGTCGCGGTGGCGACGGCAGCGACTACCGTTATTGCGGCGGAGCTGCCAGCCATCGTCGTCATTCGTCATCATCGCTGCCTCGCTCCGAGAGATCTCGACGCTGCGGCTTCGTCGCGTGGTCGTCCCCCACTCAACAACTCTCCTAGTCTGCAGGTCCGCTCTTCCCCGCGCTATGTCCGCCGCCGCAACGACTCCGCCGCGGTTGGGAGGGGCGCGGTCGGGCTGTCAGGAACGCGCACGCAGCGAAAGGTAGTGGCGCAGCGGACGGGAAGGTTGCGGGTGAGCGCGCGGGAAGCCAATACGCGAGCGGCCACGGCACGGGAAGCTAAGACAAGCGCGCAGCAGCAGTGGCGCTCTCACGGGCGATGCGGCTGCAGATGGGTGCGCGGACAGGGGAGACCAGGCGGGGGAGAGATAGGGCGGGGGAGGGGACATGCATCACGGCTGCTCAAGACGTGGCGTAATGCAGGCTTGCGCTCGAATGCACGGAGCAGGTGAGCGCAGCAGGTGCGAATGGCGTGTGCGAGTGGCGTGTGTGAGTGGCGTGTGTGAGTGGCAGATGCGGGATAAGGATGCAGGAAGGAGGCGAGGCATGCAGATGGACTCGTCTCCTCCACGCGCCACGTGCGTCCACCTGTACACCGCCGCCACTCTTGCACGTGACTGCGCAGTGCTTCACCCGTGGTGCGGTACGTTGCAGTGGGGTGTGATGGGTTAGCATGGATGGAGGAGCCCTGCGATGGCTGAGCGCACCACAGCATGTCCACTCACACCCCATTTGCTCACTCACACCCCATTTGCTCACTCACACCCCATTTGCTCACTCACACCCCGTCTTCCCACTCGCATCCCGTCTGCCCACTCGCATCCCGTCTGCTGACTCAGTCCGTTTTCTCACTCACACCCCGTCTGCCCACTCACACCCCATCTGCCCACTGTGCGGCACGAGGTGACACTGTCAGAATAAATCATCTCTCATCCCCACCCACTTTCTCCTCAACTCACCCTCCGCCCCCTTTCCCCCTCCCGAACCCACAGGGCACACTCTCGTGGACCTAGTATGTGGCAACAGGACAGCTGTACTGGACCGCTGTGTGCTGACGGGGCAGCTGTACTGGACCGCTGTGTGCTGACGGGGCAGCTGTACTGGACCGCTGTGTGCTGCATGTGCACGCGCACCGCTGGCGGCGTTGGCAGGGCAAGGTTACTTTCACGAAGTCATTGTAGCCCTACGGCATGATATGATATGCTGGCTTCCCTGAACTACGTGCTAATTTTACATCATGGCATTTGTGCGACAAACGTGGAAACCACCATCCCAAAGTGAAATAACAATGCTAATGCAGGGATATGCTCCATGTTTGGCAAATGGCCATACACAACGTTACTGCACAGAGTGCATACAATCACATCGTACAAATGAGGCGAATGGTTGGGTTCACTTCACTTGGGCCACTAAGAATGTTGGCTTCAGCTCGTCGTCAACCAGCCACTTACATCCCTAACAGTGACTGTGCCTTCACTGCGAGTGAGGCACTTCTCAGAACAGAGGTACTGGGAGTTATCTTTGTGGAGGCTTAACGCATGTTACTGGCACCATCCGGACACGCCCACGATTGTCGAGAAAAACTAGGATTCGGTTTCGGCGACATTCGCCAGTGGTGTATCCGTTGGCAGGGACGAGTTTCACGTCCCAGCGACACTGCGGCTCCGAGGCAAGAATGTAATCGCGAGCCTTGGTTCCCGTCATCCCCACCACCTCGGGCCAACGGAGCTTGCTGCGAACATTCACGAAAACGGCGAAGAGAAAAAGGATAAGGAATGCGACTTGAGGACCCATGGGGAGAAGTCGGGAGGTGATAGAAGAGGAGAGGGACCGGCTGTGACGTTGGGAGAGGAGAGGAACAATCGATTGGATTTCTTGTGGAAGGACGGGGAGGGAAAGTGAGCGGAGGGTTGGAGAGAGGGAAGGGGTTTGGTGGAAGAAGGGAGCCGGAGGGTTGATTTTTGAGAGATGCGAAAAGACAAGTTGTCACTTTGAAAACACACCTGCAAGCAGACGGCGCCGGAATCAGTCGTGCGGCGTTTATCGTGGGTGGGAGAACACTGACGACGAGCAGCAGCAGAACCGCGAGGAGAAAGCCATGTCGAAATGTCGTCATGGCTGCTGATTTGCGCTGCTATTGAAAAGTCGTTGACTCAACGACCTGATGCTCAGATTAGAGGCGAAACGTAGGAATTTATCTACTAAACGTTCTAAAACGACCTCGTCTCAATGCGAACCTGTTTGATAGGCCGCAAGATAGGGACAATGACAATGACAGAGTTTTGCTAGGACTAACGGCCCTGGATGTGGGACTTCTGAAGCAACAGCGACAATATAACAGTGTAGACTCATGATCGCGCCTAGTTGGAGCTGAAGATAAACGCTATTCATGTGCCGTATTTTTTGTCAGCCCGATTCTGCACAGGAAAGACGGCTGACACCGCGGTCGGGGAGGAAAGGCCATCCACAACGAATCGTGCATTCACCAAGGCGTTGCTTTGCACTCCTTCCTCGTGCGTGACGTGTACAGTACGACATCCAAAGGCAGGCAAATTGACTCGGGTGACATGGTTGTGACTCGTACGTCATCGTGAGGGCCGCTAAGATTGGAAGAAATATGATATCTCAACGACTGAACCCCATTGGTCGGAAGTTTTCTCAAGAAGGAACGGGAGCCACATATTTAATACAATCCCGAAACGACGGGGCCTGTGATAGGTTCTGGGAATCCACGGAATCGGCGGAAGAGGAGGAGAACTCGGAGCTAGCACAGGCTGTTGATACGTTCGGCACCACACAGACGAATCCAGACAGTAGAGCACCGCCGCAAATCAAATCGAACGCACATGATTTTCTAGATTCCAGCCGCATTCTAAAGTTACCCACCATCCGAAGTCTCCCCACGCGGCTTGAAATGTTGAATTTAAAATAAAATCACATTTCATTATTTGCCCACGCGGTTCGACTTCGGCCCAAACGGCCATGTTCGTATTTCTCTGCCTGCACGTCAGTGTACGACGTCATTGATCGTGCCACGATTGGTGGTTTGTGGGGTTGTGCTGTCGGAAAGCCTGGTTACGTGGTAGTTGCTGTAGGAAGATCTTGACTGGCGCGACCGTCAGGCATGGCCATTAGTTAATTGGTTTACGAATTTTATTGCACCTTCAGTGTGCGATTTCTTGGGAGGATTCTATTGGAGGCGAAGTGGATTTGACTGTACACCTGTCATGCGAACCGGGCGACCTCTGTCGCCCGCCAAAATAAGGCTTGGTGTCCAAATGGGGTCCTGCCCCACATGGACACCATCAGCATCGGAAAAGTTGCGATGGTGGGCAGACTTCGATGGTGTCCCAACTTGAGAATCCGGTCTCATGGGAGCCCTGGTCTTCATCGCTGAAGCCATCCTTCACACATGTTCACGAAGGCTTGCGAACGCCTAGGGTTGGAGACGTAACATATTTCGCTACTATGTCGAGAATATCGTGAAAACAGATGTTCGTGTTGGTTTCTTTGGCAACCACGAGAGGCCAACCGTAGGGCGCGTACGGTAATGTACGGACCCGTGCGACTCGTGACGCAATGCGATCCGTACGACGTCAAATAAACCCTGACGAACTGGCCAACGATTTTTGGCGACATCCACTACCACATGAATGCCGTACCGTCCCTTGTCTGTACCAGCTCTGCAAAATGATTACCTACGCGCTCTTACCAGTTTCTACTTCGCCCTTCCCTTCTGCGAGTCAGCACGGGCAGCGACATCCCCGAGTCCCGCTTTTATCGCAGCCCCTAATCCGTTCCTTCGTCAGATGTACGGGCGAAGAAAGGTTGAGGCCGTGAACAGTGATATACGTGGTAACGCAGTTGCGCAGTAAGGTAATCCGAAAATCTTTCCTATCAGTCTACACATCGTCCAGCATTCCTCCCCCAGCCGTTTCTCATCTCCCCACTCCCTATGCCACGCCCCACGAGTCGACACGACACCTCTCGCGCGACTCCTGCCTCCAAGCCGCGCTTCGCTCCCCACGATATTGTGCTCTGTTGACCGTCGCACCCAGGCCAGTCATGCTCTCCCGTCGAGTTACTTGTTAGTGTGGCCCTGTGGCTAGTATCACTCCAACTGGTTTAGTGTATACGTGTAACTGTAGTGCTAATCACGCGTGCCGGTAGTAAACGTTCGGCCCAATGGAGGTGCGTCACAAGCCGCGTCCCATTACGGGCGACCTCGAACCAACCAGCCGCAACCACGTGTCAGATTTCCACGTTCTCTTCTCCGACATACTCGACTGCATTCGCTCGTCAATCACCGCCATCCATCCGCGAAAACGACCGTTACATTTCGCAGCCTTCGCAGCGTTACTGTGTTTACTGATTGTGGCGGCGACGCTGGTCCCCACGGACCTCGAGATCGACGCCGAGACGTACTTCGGGCGCCCCGACGGCGACGCGGCGCGGCGCGACGAGGGCTTCGGGCGTGGGCTGTTCAACGAGACGCAGACGGACGGCAAATTCGACGTGCAGGCCGCCGCCAGGTGCGCGCGGGAGTGAGCGGTAAAGGTGTGGCGGAGCGGGAGGAAAGACAGGCGCAGAGTGATGTGAGATGCGAGAAAGCGGTGTAGTGCGGTTCAGGGGGACGGAAGGAAGTGGGGATGAGGAGTGAGGAGATGAGGAAATGAGTGGATGAGCGATAGAGGGACTGAGGGGGTGAGGTGAGGAAGTAAGGGGTTGAGGGATGAGGGTTTGCGGAAGGAGAGGATGATGCCATCTCTTGTGCACCCCCCATGCCCCTACTCCATACCCTCACCCCCATCCCCGTACCCCATGCCCCCACGCCCAGATGCGCCCATGCCCCCATGCCCCCTTGATCCCATGCCCCCATGCCCCCATGCCACCATGCCCCCATGCCCCCATGCCCCCATGCCCCCATGCCCCCATGCCCGCTTGCCGCCATGCCCCCATGCCACCATGTCCCCCTGTCCCCATGCCCCCATGTCCCACGCACGGCCACCAGGCTGTGGGAGCGCCATGTGGGGTGTGCATCGTTCCACGCACGCCACCGCCACCTCATCAACCGCTTCAGAGACCCCCTCGCTTGGCCGCCCAACCCCTCCCTGCAGGCACGCCCTCCCTCCCTCCCCCCTCGCTGCAGGCGCGCCCTCCCTCCCTCCCCCCTCGCTGCAGGCACGCCCTCCCTCCCTCCCCCCTCGCTGCAGGCACGCCCTCCCTCCCTCCCCCATCCATGCAGGCACGCCCTCCCCCCCCTCGCTGCAGGCACGCCCCTTTTTCAGCAACGCACGTCTTATACCCATCCCCATCCCTCTCTTGGTTCACTTGCATTGGCCTTAATAAGTCAGCTCTGGCCTTCCATGAGTCAACCACGGCTTTCATAAGCCAACTCGCCTTCATAACCCTGGCCTTCATAAGTCAACCCTGGCCTTCATAAGTCAACCCTGGCCTTCATTAGTCAACCCTGGCCTTCATAAGTCAACCCTGGCCTTCATAAGTCAACCCTGGCCTTCATAAGTCAACCCTGGCCTTCATAAGTCAACCCTGGCCTTCATAAGTCAACCCTGGCCTTCATAAGTCAACCCTGGCCTTCATAAGTCAACCCTGGCCTTCATAAGTCAACCCTGGCCTTCATAAGTCAACCCTGGCCTTCATAAGTCAACCCTGGCCTTCATAAGTCAACCCTGGCCTTCATAAGTCAACCCTGGCCTTCATAAGTCAACCCTGGCCTTCATAAGTCAACCCTGGCCTTCATAAGTCAACCCTGGCCTTCATAAGTCAACCCTGGCTTTCATAAGTCAACCCTGGCCTTCATAAGTCAACCCTGGCCTTCATAAGTCAACCCTGGCCTTCATAAGTCAACCCTGGCCTTCATAAGTCAACCCTGGCCTTCATAAGTCAACCCTGGCCTTCATAAGTCAACCCCAGTCTCCTCTCTCCTTGCACGCCCATCAGGACCCCACCGAGCCATCGTGCAACCGAATGAGATTGCGCCACGTCACCGTCTTCGTTGTCCCCACCAATTCCTCATGGTTCGATGCGGGCAGCATTGAGGGATATTATTTCTGCCCGAGGTGCCGAATGACATGCCAGGTACAATAAATGACATGCCAGGTACAATAAATGACATGCCAGGTACAATAAATGACATGCCAGGTACAATAAATGACATGCCAGGTACACTAAATGACATGTCAGGTACAATAAATGACATGCCAGGTACACTAAATGACATGCCAGGTACAATAAATGACATGCCAGGTACACTAAATGACATGCCAGGTACACTAAAGTACACTAAATTACATGCCAGGTACACTAAATGACATGCCAGGTACACTAAACGACATGCCAGGTGCACTAAACGACATGCCAGGTACACTAAACGACATGCCAGGTACACTAAACGACATGCCAGGTACACTAAACGACATGCCAGGTACACTAACGACATGCCAGGTACACTAAATAACATGCCAGGTACACTAAATGACATGCCAGGTACACTAAAGTACACTAAATGACATGCCAGGTACACTAAAGTACACTAAATGACATGCCAGGTACACTAAAGTACACTAAATGACACGCCAGGTACACTAAAGTACACTAAATGACATGCCAGGTACACTAAAGTACACTAAATGACATGCCAGGTACACTAAAGTACACTAAATGACATGCCAGGTACACTAAAGTACACTAAATGACATGCCAGGTACACTAAATGACATGTCAGGTACACTAAACGACATGCCAGGTGCACTAAACGACATGCCAGGTACACTAAACGACATGCCAGGTACACTAAACGACATGCCAGGTACACTAAACGACATGCCAGGTACACTAAACGACATGCCAGGTACACTAAACGACATGCCAGGTACACTAAACGACATGCCAGGTACACTAAACGACATGCCAGGTACACTAAACGACATGCCAGGTACACTAAACGACATGCCAGGTACACTAAACGACATGCCAGGTACACTGAATGACATTCGCAGTAAGCAGTCACCTTGTGGCGCCTCTTCTCCCTCCCCCCCTTTCCTTGTCTCTCCCTCGAATGGTCCTTGATGGATACAGGCAGGGGAGATACAGCATGGTTGCTCTGACATGTGCTCCCTCTCCTCGCCCTCACCACCTGCTTCCTTTCACACCACGCCTCGCCTCTGTCCAGATAACGTTCAGTGAGCCCATGGCATCGCATGCGGACGCCACTCTCCATGTCGCCCCCAACACCCCCCCGCTGGGCCGGCAGGTGAGCGCAGCACAGAAGGGGGAGCAGCAACGGGGGGAGAAGCGAAGTAGCGAAAGCAAACGTGAGTGCAGCAGAGGGGGGGGGAGCAGGAGGGGGAAAGGGGGGTGGGTGGGCAGGGCCGTGGAAGCAGTGCTTCCACACCTGCATCCTGCCGTGCTTCCACACCTGCATCCTGCCGTGCTGCCACACCTGCATCCTGCCGTGCTTCCACACCTGCATCCTGCCGTGCTTCCACACCTGCATCCTGCCGTGCTTCCACACCTGCATCCTGCCGTGCTGCCACACCTGCATCCTGCCGTGCTTCCACACCTGCATCCTGCCGTGCTTCCACACCTGCATCCTGCCGTGCTTCCACACCTGCATCCTGCCGTGCTTCCACACCTGCATCCTGCCGTGCTTCCACACCTGCATCCTGCCGTGCTTCCACACCTGCATCCTGCCGTGCTTCCAAACCTGCATCCTGCCGTGCTTCCACACCTGCATCCTGCCGTGCTTCCACACCTGCATCCTGCCGTGCTTCCACGCCTGCATCCTGCCGTGCTTCCACACCTGCATCCTGCCGTGCTTCCACACCTGCATCCTGCCATGCTTCCACACCTGCATCCTGCCGTGCTTCCACGCCTGCATCCTGCCGTGCTTCCACACCTGCATCCTGCCGTGCTTCCACACCTGCATCCTGCCGTGCTTCCACACCTGCATCCTGCCGTGCTTCCACGCCTGCATCCTGCCGTGCTTCCACACCTGCATCCTGCCGTGCTTCCACACCTGCATCCTGCCGTGCTTCCACACCTGCATCCTGCCGTGCTTCCACGCCTGCATCCTGCCGTGCTTCCACACCTGCATCCTGCCGTGCTTCCACACCTGCATCCTGCCTGCCACTCTCCTTCATTCGCCTTGCCCTCAACCTCTCTCCTTCTCTGCACGTACTCCACCTCACCACCCTGCTGCACCCGGCTGGTCTCATGGCACTCCCTGCTGCCACTTGCCCTCTAATACCATTCCCTCTCATGGCACTCCCTGCTGCCACTTGCCCTCTAATACCATTCCCTCTCATGGCACTCCCTGCTGCCACTTGCCCTCTAATACCATTCCCTCTCATGGCACTCCCTGCTGCCACTTGCCCTCTAATACCATTCCCTCTCATGGCACTCCCTGCTGCCACTTGCCCTCTAATACCATTCCCTCTCATGGCACTCCCTGCTGCCACTTGCCCTCTAATACCATTCCCTCTCATGGCACTCCCTGCTGCCACTTGCCCTCTAATACCATTCCCTCTCATGGCACTCCCTGCTGCCACTTGCCCTCTAATACCATTCCCTCTCATGGCACTCCCTGCTGCCACTTGCCCTCTAATACCATTCCCTCTCATGGCACTCCCTGCTGCCACTTGCCCTCTAATACCATTCCCTCTCATGGCACTCCCTGCTGCCACTTGCCCTCTAATACCATTTCCTCTCATGGCACTCCCTGCTTCCTCTTGCCCTCTAATACCATTCCCTCTCATGGCACTCCCTGCTGCCACTTGCCCTCTAATACCATTCCCTCTCATGGCACTCCCTGCTGCCACTTGCCCTCTAATACCATTCCCTCTCATGGCACTCCCTGCTGCCACTTGCCCTCTAATACCGTTCCCTCTCATGGCACTCCCTGCTGCCACTTGCCCTCTAATACCATTCCCTCTCATGGCACTCCCTGCTGCCACTTGCCCTCTAATACCATTCCCTCTCATGGCACTCCCTGCTGCCGCTTGCCCTCTAATACCATTCCCTCTCATGGCACTCCCTGCTGCCACTTGCCCTCTAATACCATTCCCTCTCATGGCACTCCCTGCTGCCACTTGCCCTCTCATACCATTCCCTCTCATGGCACTCCCTGCTGCCACTTGCCCTCTAATACCATTCCCTCTAATACCATTCCCTCTAATACCATTCCCTCTGCACGCCTCTCCTCCCAACCACGTCAACCCTCTCCCCCCTTCCCCTGCCAGGTGGGCGACCCGCTGCAGGTCTACCTGGACATGGGGCGGTCTGCTGTCCTCTCAATCCAACCATGTCATCCTCCCCTCCCTCCCCCGCCCCCCCCCTGCCAGGTGGGCGACCCGCTGCAGGTCTACCTGGACATGGGGCGGGCGGCGGGGGCGGCGGGGGGCGGCAGGGCGGAGGAGGGGGACGTGGCGGTGTGGTGGGGGCGGGGGGCGGACGTGCAGCTCACCTTTGCGCGCTTCTCTGACGCCATGCCCAGCGGCAGGCAGCACGGCCTGCAGCCCCTCAAGTTCCAGGTGCCTCTCAAGTTCCAGGTGCCCCTCAAGTTCCAGGTGCCTCTCAAGTTCCAGGTGCCTGTGGGGGAGGGGGAGAGGGGGTAGCTTTTGTCTACCTCTCAAGTTCCAGGTGCCAATCCCTCTCTCGCTTGCTTGCTGGCATGCGTGTGGTCGGTTGGTCAGTTGGTTGGTGCTGCCAAGCTGCCCTGTGAGTGACTGGTGTGATTACCTGCAACTGACTCTTCCTCTCCACCTTCACCCTCTATCACTCACACGCTAACTCCCGATCCAATTCCCATTCCAATTCCCATTCCAATTCCCATTCCAATTCCCATTCCCATTCCCATTCCCATTCCCATTCCCATCCCCAATCCTCCCATCCTCATTTCCATCGCCATAAGCTGTACCAGCCCCCCTGCTGTGCACCAGCCCCCCTGCTGTGCACCAGCCCCCCTGCTGTGCTGGCTGCTCGTGGTGCCACCTCCCTCAGTGCAAGCATGGGCCCTCCCGCCCTCCCTCCCTCCCTCCCTCCCTCCCGCCCTCCCTCCCTCCCGCCCTCCCTCCCTCCCGCCCTCCCTCCCTCCCTCCCTCCCTCCCTCCCTCCCTCCCGCCCTCCCTCCCTCCCTCCCTCCCGCCCTCCCTCCCTCCCGCCCTCCCTCCCTCCCGCCCTCCCTCCCTCCCGCCCTCCCTCCCTCCCTCCCTCCCTCCCTCCCTCCCTCCCTCCCTCCCTCCCTCCCTCCCTCCCTCCCTCCCTCCCTCCCTCCCTCCCTCCCTCCCTCCCTCCCTCCCTCCCTCCCTCCCTCCCTCCCTCTCAGGACACGTTGGTGTATTGGCACGAGGACGACTGCCAGGATCCCACGCTCATCGCTCCAGGCACACAGGTATGCACTACGGTGCAGAGCGGTGCCAGGCACACAGTGAGCCCTCTCTCCCTGTGTGTGTGTGCCCTCCAGCACAGTGAACAGCACTCGTGCGCTCCAAGGCTGTGGGGCGCCACGCTGGCTGCAATGCGCGCCTACCTGCCGCGCACTTGTATTTCTCTTCTTATTGCATGTTGTAGAAAAGGAGCTTGTTCTTCTAGATGAAAAGGTAATATGCAACTTGGAGTCTCGTTCATCCTATGCAGTGGACTAACTAGATTCTGCCTAAGTCGTCTCAGAAATTGACGTCTCTGAGTTGGATCACGCCAATTTCCAACTGCTCTAGATCGGCTCGTGCTTAAAAAAAAAGGGTTTCGGATCAACCTGGTTCGGGTTGACCCGACTACCCAAGTCGGAAAGACCCGGCCTAAAACACAAAGATCGTGTATTGGGTCAACCCTACGCAGTCAGAAAATATCCTACCCAGTCAGGAATACCCTACCCAGTCAGGAATACCCTACCCAGTCAGGAATACCCTACCCAGTCAGGAATACCCTACCCAGTCGGGAATACCCTACCCAGTCGGGAATACCCTACCCAGTCGGGAATACCCTACCCAGTCGGGAATACCCTACCCAGTCAGGAATACCCTACCCAGTCAGGAATACCCTACCCAGTCAGGAATACCCTACCCAGTCAGGAATACCCTACCCAGTCGGGAATACCCTACCCAGTCGGGAATACCCTACCCAGTCGGGAATACCCTACCCAGTCGGGAATACCCTACCCAGTCGGGAATACCCTACCCAGTCGGGAATACCCTACCCAGTCGGGAATACCCTACCCAGTCGGGAATACCCTGCCCAGTCGGGAATACCCGGCCCGACACGACCGGGTAGGCGTCTCAGCACCCCACTCTTTCGCTATCAGACACACGGCATGCTTGTGCAGGGCACAGAATGCACACTGCACTGCTGGTCGTCCGTGAGCCGTCTCTCCATGTGTGTGTGCGCCCTCCCGCTCTACATGTGCGTGCATCCTAATCACACCAATGGTCCCTGTGTGTGTGTGCTGGCAGGTGGCAGCGCACATACCGACGCACAGCTTTGGGCAGTGCGGCAACAATTTCAACAACTCCAACGAGGACGTGCTCTTCAATGACACCTGCCCCTCCACGTTCGTAATCTCTTAGTATGCTTGCTGCCCCTCCACGTTCGTACTCTCTTCGTAGGCTTGCTGCACTTCGAAACCAACTGATTCCAATAAGGACTTGCTGTTCAATGACCCCTGCCCCTCCACGTCAGTGCACTGCCCCTCCACGTCAGTGCACTGCCCCTCCACGTCAGTGCACTGCCCCTCCACGTCAGTCACTGCCCCTGCACGTCAGTGCACTGCCCCTCCACGTCAGTCACTGCCCCTCCACGTCAGTGCACTGCCCCTCCACGTCAGTCACTGCCCCTGCACGTCAGTGCACTGCCCCTCCACGTCAGTCACTGCCCCTCCACGTCAGTGCACTGCCCCTCCACGTCAGTCACTGCCCCTCCACGTCAGTGCACTGCCCCTCCACGTCAGTCACTGCCCCTGCACGTCAGTGCACTGCCCCTCCACGTCAGTCACTGCCCCTCCACGTCAGTGCACTGCCCCTCCACGTCAGTCACTGCCCCTGCACGTCAGTGCACTGCCCCTCCACGTCAGTCACTGCCCCTCCACGTCAGTGCACTGCCCCTCCACGTCAGTCACTGCCCCTCCACGTCAGTGCACTGCCCCTCCACGTCAGTCACTGCCCCTCCACGTCAGTGCACTGCCCCTCCACGTCAGTCACTGCCCCTCCACGTCAGTGCACTGCCCCTCCACGTCAGTCACTGCCCCTCCACGTCAGTGCACTGCCCCTCCACGTCAGTGCACTGCCCCTCCACGTCAGTGCACTGCCCCTCCACGTCAGTCACTGCCCCTCCACGTCAGTGCACTGCCCCTCCACGTCAGTCACTGCCCCTCCACGTCAGTGCACTGCCCCTCCACGTCAGTCACTGCCCCTCCACGTCAGTGCACTGCCCCTCCACGTCAGTCACTGCCCCTCCACGTCAGTGCACTGCCCCTCCACGTCAGTCACTGCCCCTCCACGTCAGTGCACTGCCCCTCCACGTCAGTCACTGCCCCTCCACGTCAGTGCACTGCCCCTCCACGTCAGTCACTGCCCCTCCACGTCAGTGCACTGCCCCTCCACGTCAGTCACTGCCCCTCCACGTCAGTGCACTGCCCCTCCACGTCAGTCGCCTGGGATCTTGTGCTCTTCTTCGCCTGGACCACTCAGTGCGTATTACTAAGCTGCAGACCTTGCATGTCCGGCCTGGTAACTGGGCCAAACCCAAACCCCTGCGACTTGAACCTTTGGGGGACGCCGCCCACCGGTACTGTGCTGGTCATTCAATCAAAGGAGCTTGAACTCACACTGAATCGAGCTCACCAAGATTAACTCTCTATCCTTTCACATTGCTCATTCTCTTCTTTAGATACCCCTCCCTCCCCACTGCCCCTGTCCCTCCCCGTGGCAGGGCAGCGCACGCACAGCACTCACAGAAGTCGCACTGCCTCTCCTCCAATTACAAGTTCGAACTCGTTGTCGATGACCCCCGCCTCCTGGGCTTCGTTTCCTGGAAGCTTCTCCGCACGCTTGAAGCAGGTGGGTTTAAAGCCGCACATGACACCTGCCTTGGCATAAGTTGAAGTACTGCACTTATCCTTGATACTACTGAACATTTGCGTAAGTAACGCACTTAGACTTCTTACTAAGTTCAAGTAACGCACTGACACTTAGTACCAACATATAGCGCTTATACCTATTATGACATTAAAGTAGTGCTTGTACTTGTCATTAGATACAAATGTACCAACATATAGCACTTACACCTATCATGACTTTTCCGCTCAATCCCCTCCTAATTCCTGCATCCCCACCTTCCCCTTCCCTTCTCCCCCCCTTGGACTCCCACCCACCCCCCAAGGCACGGTGCCCATCTACTATGGTGCACCTGATGTGGACAACTTCATGCCGCCCGGCTCGTACATCGACGGGAGGAAGCTTCCCACCCCCGCCGAGCTACTTGCCGCCCTGCAGGAGTTGCACCTCGACCCCTGTGAGTGCACCTCGACCCCTGTGAGTGCACCTCGACCCCTGTGAGTGCCAATCATACGTGCACTGTTTTGGTTAATACATCAAAATACACACGGACAGTCCTAAGAAAAAAGTTACAAGCAAATGCACACCAGCTTGAGCACAACAGCACCCCCTGTTTCGCTGAACAACTCAACTCCCAACCCCTTGCAACTCAATGTGGAGTGGAGGAGCTATCTTCGACTTCGACCAGACTCGCCTCTTCCAGCACAAAAGTGACTCTTTTCTCCATTGAATAGTCATCGTTGTGTTTTTTCCCTCGTTCTGAATGACGAGTGTGACTGGACTGTGGGCACGTGGGGAGGAAAGTGGGGGGAGTATGGGGGTCGTTGATGCTTTGCGCCTCGACCATCCCCACCGGACCAACCTACCGTGCAATGTATGGCGTATATGTGCTTCCGTGTAAAACTCCATATGGGGATTTTTAACTGTTGGGCATAGACCTGTTGGCATGGCGTACGCGCTACACTTTGGTTGCAGCACTCACTGTCTTCTCCCCCTCCTCTCTCCTCTCCCCTCCCTCCTCTCCGCCACCCCCATGCAGTGAAGTACATGGATCGATTTGCCTGGCGCACGTGTGGCGTGTGGGGTCATTATGCCCATGTGCCCCCCGTTCCATGGCCCTCCACACAGGCTACATGTTCCATGGCCCTCCACACAGGCCACATGTTCCATGGCCCTCCACACAGGCTACATGTTCCATGGCCCTCCACACAGGCTACATGTTCCATGGCCCTCCACACAGGCTACATGTTCCATGGCCCTCCACACAGGCTACATGTTCCATGGCCCTCCACACAGGCTACATGTTCCATGGCCCTCCACACAGGCTACATGTTCCATGGCCCTCCACACAGGCTACATGTTCCATGGCCCTCCACACAGGCTACATGTTCCATGGCCCTCCACACAGGCTACATGTTCCATGGCCCTCCACACAGGCTACATGTTCCATGGCCCTCCACACAGGCTACATGTTCCATGGCCCTCCACACAGGCTACATGTTCCATGGCCCTCCACACAGGCTACATGTTCCATGGCCCTCCACACAGGCCACATGTTCCATGGCCCTCCACACAGGCTACATGTTCCATGGCCCTCCACACAGGCTACATGTTCCATGGCCCTCCACACAGGCTACATGTTCCATGGCCCTCCACACAGGCTACATGTTCCATGGCCCTCCACACAGGCTACATGTTCCATGGCCCTCCACACAGGCTACATGTTCCATGGCCCTCCACACAGGCTACATGTTCCATGGCCCTCCACACAGGCTACATGTTCCATGGCCCTCCACACAGGCTACATGTTCTTCGCACCACTCACTGCCCTCCCCATCCCCCTGCCTCCCCCCCATGCAGTGAAGTACATGGATCTGTTTGCCTGGCGCACATGCGGTGTGTGGGGGCACTACGCCCATGTGGACGCGCTGGGCTTCCGCTCGCTGCCCTGCCGCCTCTGTGAGGCCGTCAGCGCCCGCCACGGCCGCCTCTTCCACCGCCACTAGCTGCCACGGCCGCCTCTTCCACCGCCACTAGCTGCCACGGCCGCCTCTTCCACCGCCACTAGCTGCCACACCCGCTACCTTCCACTGCCACCTAGCTCCTTTTGCTGCACACGCACTAGTGGTAGTTCCCACCCGCACACCACCTCCCACTGCTCGACACGCTCTTGCACCACATGCACGTGTACTCCCTACTCGCCCCCACTCACTTGAATTAGCTACAACAGCTGCCTCTTCGGCTGACACAAGGTGGTTTCTCTGCTGCTGCCTGGACGAAGACTGCATGCAGCAGTGCCGCTTAACCTCCACAGCCCTTCTCTCGGACCTCAGCAGCACTCCTACCACCTTGTTGCACGATCCCTGCTGGCATTTCCAAGCAACGGCAGCATGTTGGAATCGTGGTACGTGACAGTACGGTACGTACAGGGAGTCTGTTCAGGGCCTGCAACTGGTGGCGAGGCGAGGCGAGCCACCCTTGATATGTACCATGCCACAAAGGGTAGACGATTATACAGTATCCTCTGAAAATCAGGGTCCAATAAGGGCCCATAGTCGTCATGGTAAACAATTGCTTGCTTGCTTACTCCATTCCATTTATAACAAGCTCTTTTGAGCTTAGTCAATGCACTCTCCTGAGCTCTTTTTGAACCAGCAGAGTCACCAGCCAAAGAAACAGACACCCCATTTATACGACACTAGTGTAGGGCCTTGTGTGGGTGGTCCTCTGCTCAGGGTCCTGCAATACTGAAAGAGCTTCCTTTAAACGTCAACTACTGCATCGTTTTATTGTGCCACCCCTTGACAGCCCCCTCTATAGCGCGCTCAATCAAGGCGTGCAGCTGCTGCCGGCCCTCCTCCCTGAGATGCGCCCTGTAGTGCGCCCTGAGGAACATCTTCTCCGCGTCCACGTGGGCGCATGGGAAGTACCACAGGCGGATGCTGTAGCCGCACTCGTACGCCACCAGCTGCTTCCCGCGCTGGTACCCCGCATCCACCCCCACCTCCCTGTGGCACCCACACCGCCCCTTGTCCACCTCCACCTCCTCCTCCTCGCCCTCGCCCTCCCCCCCATCATCATCGTTCATCTCAGGCAGTTCAGCCATGCCCATTGCCCTCTCCCGCCCCTGCTGCTCCTGCTCCTTCCCCAGCCCTGCATGACCCGCCTGCCCCTCCTGCCCCTCTTTCTCTACCTGCTGTTCCACCAGCATGGCTTGCTGCTGCGCCTGTTCTGCCTGCAGCTGCCACAGCCGGAAGTGCTTCTTCCGGAACTTGCCGGACCCGCACACACGTGTGAGCAGCTCCATCTTGTTGTCCTGCCCGTACGCCATGCCTGCCGGGCAGGGAGAGCCGCAGGGACACAGGTGGAATGAGGATGAGGATGAGGATGAGGGAAAATACAGCAATTACTCGACTGACTCTAACCCAAGCACCTCCAACTTGTTGTCCTGCCTGTACGCCATGCCTGCCGCGTGTCACACACAAAGGAGGGGGGCTTAAACGAGCGTGACTCAAGTGAATGCTGTCAAAAGGACCACGGCCGCACGGAGTGGGAGAGGGGCAACGGGAGAGCACAGGTGTGGTAGTTGACCGGTTGAGCGTCAAGTATCAGGAACAGCACAGGAGCACAGGGCATGCAGCATGGCACACCCACCCGGCTGGTAGCGGTAGGGTGCATCGGCACGGAAGGCGAGTTGGCTCTCGTGCAGGTGGGGGGCGAAGCGACGCAGATTGATGAAGCGCGAGGAGGCGTTGAGCCATGTGGGCGACTGCTCCCGGTGCACCCTGTACATGGGTACCTGAAGTGGGGGGGGTGGGCGCAGTGCGTGGGGCACCACGGATGGTGCTTGGGTACATGGTCGGGGGGGGCAGATACGCACACACTGCATGGCACATGACTGCATGGCACATGACTGCACGGCACATGACTGCACGGCACATGACTGCACGGCACATGACTGCACGGCACATGACTCACGGCACATGACTGCACAGCACATGACTGCACGGCACATGACTGACGGCACATGACTGCACGGCACATGACTGCATGGCACATGACTGCATGGCACATGACTGCATCGCCAAGGGGAAGACTATGGGGCATGCACATGCGCGCGCATACATACGCATGCATGCATCCAAACACAGCTTGTGAATGCACGCATGGCCAAGACGCAAGGGGTATGAGTGTTGGGCATGGGTGGAATTCAAGAGAACCTCTTCAAGTACGGACTGCTGGTAGATTATGATTCACTCACCCGCTGCCTGCTGCCCTCACCTGCCTGCCTGTGTCTTACGAAACGCCTTCAAACCCCATGTAAAATGTCAACCCACCTTGAAGACCTTAAAGCCCCTCTTCTCGTGCCGGTCCGCCGCCTGCACTATCAACCGCCACGCCTCGGCCGTGAGGAACTGGTTGCCGTCAAAGGTGAGGACCCACTGCGCCCCCTCCCTGCGTGCATGCTCCAACATCAAGTTGCGCGCCTCGTTCTGCGCTGGGAGCGGTGTTGATGGACGCACGCCATGGGGGGGGGATGGGGGGGTGGGGGAGTGGGGGCGTTGATGAGGATGGCGGCATGGGTGCAGTGGCATGGCACATGGCCCGTGGGTGCAGGGCCTTTCCGCATGACATAATCGTTTGGCATGGAGACCAGGCCAGGCACATCGAGTAGAGGGGGATGAGCAGCGCGGGGCGGGGGAGGTACGGTACGGATTGGGGGGTTTGATTGTGTATGGGAGGCGGGATGGCGGCAAAAAGGAGAAAGGATCCGCGTGAGCAGCATTGGTGTGTAAAGCATTGGTACCAAAATGAGACATGTGCATCAGGCATGTCCAAAATGAGACATGTGCATCAGGCATGTCCAAAATGAGACATGTGCATCAGGCATGTCCAGCTTTCAAGGACACACGAAGAGATCCAACCTGCTATCATGCGCCATGTTCAGAGAAGCACGCAGCATGCTTTGAGGCGCTCGGCATGCTTTGAGGCGCACGGCATGCTTTGAGGCGCACGGCATGCTTCAGTACACGTGAGCACATGGGATGGAGGGCAGGCAGGGAATGGGGGGAAGGCGCGCACCGGTGACAGCAGGGAATGGGGGGAAGGCGCGCACCAGCAGGGAATGGGGGGAAGGCGCGCACCGGTGACAGCGGTGGTCCAGAGGGAGCGGTCGAGCGTGGCGATGAGCGAGAGGTTGAGCGGGCGCATGAGCATGTCCTGCTGGGGGGGACGTGTGGTGCCATGCCAGGGTGGTTGGGCGGCACGAGATTGGGTGCATGGTGGCATGATGGCATGGTGAGATGGCACAGCATGGCACACGGTGTGATAAGGTACACCACATGGCACACATGTCAAGCACACAGCACAGCAGGTCACACCTCGTCCTTGACCCCGTGGGCGCGCATGGCTTCAACCAGGTGAGCGAGCGCGGTGCTGTTCACCACGTGGTTCAGCACCCACAGGCGCCGCGCCTGCTCCAGGAAAGGGGGCTCGTGCAGCAGCGCGTACAGCGTGTTGCGCTGCAGCTGCTGCGCGCACTGCAGCGGCGGCATGTCGTTGCCGATCAGCCGGTAGATGAAGAAGCGCGCCGGTGCAGGGGTGGCGGGGCGGGGCGACGAGTGTGGGGTGAGGGGTGTTGAGGTGGATGGGGGGGAGAGCGGGGTTGAGAGGGGGTTGGGAAGCGTGGGGGAGGGAAGGAGGGAGGAGGGCGGAAAAAGTGAGGACGGGACGGGGTGCGGAGGAGGGGAGAATGGGGGAGAGGAGGGAGGGGATGGGGGAGAGGAGGGAGGGGATGGGGGAGAGGAGGGAGGGGATGGGGGATGGAGGGAGGGGGAGGGTGGCGGCAGGGAGGGGGGCACTGAGGGAGGAAGAAGCGGGGGGGTGGAGTGTGGGGGCGGTGAGGGCGGGTGAGGGGCGGGCGGGTGTGTGCCAGCGGATGTGGGCCGCACTGCCTCTCCGCCCTCCGCGCCCTCTCTGCCCTCCGCGCCCTCTCCGCGCTCCCCGCCCTCTCCGCCCTCCGCTCCACCCTCCGCGCCCTCTACCTCCGCGCCACCAGCGCTGTCACCACCCTTGCTCGCGCTGCCACCTGTGCGGCGAGTTGTAGCAGCACTGCCGGTATCCACCGCCACATCACCTGCTGCTGCACCTGCCACCTCTCCTCGCACCCCTGCATTCACCTCCCCCTCCAGTATCTCCCGCTCTTCCCCTGCCTCTCTCGCCCTCGCCTCTCCTGCTTTCCCCGTCGCTTCCCCCTCCGCCTCCGCCTTCCTTCTCTCCACCTCCTCCCCTCTGCTCAGCCCTCCGCCTCCCGCGCCATCTACCCATTTTTCTTCTCCGCGCGCCCACCCCCCTCCGCCCACCTCATTTCCTCTGCCTACCCCGTCCTTCTCCCCTAGTTCTCGCGCCGCCCCCGCATTGTTATCCGCGCGCGGGGCAGCGCAGGGGCTGAATGCGGGCGCAAAGGGCGCGGGGAGTGAGAGGAGCGCGAGCGCGAGCGTGTAGAGCAGGCAGAGCGCGGCGGCGCGCTTGAGCACGCGCGGAGGGGGGAGGCGGCGGCGGAGGGAGAAGTGGAGGGCGGCGAGGGCGAGCGCGAGAGAGGTGAGCGCGCCGACGGCGAGGAGAGGGGGGAGCAGCGCGCAGGACTGCGGGGGAGCGGCGGGCATTGCGCGCGTGCGGACTGGTAGGGAGTGGAATGTGCAGTGGGATTGGAGAGTAGCTGTGTTGTGGGGTTTTCCACGATGCAAGCTTGACATGTGTTATTGCTTGGAATGCAGGATGAGAAGAGGCTACAAGAATGTTTAACCTTCCAACTTATCTTAAATACATTCTTAAGCACAAAAACTGTGGTGAACAAACATGAGGGAATTCTCTTAGTAGCACACACTGCTTGTTACTCCTTAGAAAGAATAGCAGTACACTCTGCACATAGAAACAACGGCACAAGAAAACGTCCTTTACAAACGACTGAGCTACCGGGTATGTTACAAAGCACCTCCCTTCCTTTCCCCTCCCCATCCCTACCCACTCCGCCCATGCACGGAGCGCCACGTGCGGGCCTTCTCAAAGCCGTTCACCCCGCGGCGGTAGTCACTGAGAGCCTGCTGGATCTCCTCTTCTGTGTTCATCACAAAGGGACCGTACTGCACCACCGCCTCGCCTATAGGCTGCCCCGCTATCAGCACAAAGCGGCACTCCTCAGCGCCGTTGTTCCACACGTGCACGCCGTCCCCCGCCCCCAGCACCACCGTGTGGTGCGCCCCCGTGGGCTCAGTCCCCCTCTCCCCGATGCTGGCGCTGCCAGACAGCGTGTAGATGAAGGCGTTCCACGCGGTGGGGAGCGGTTGCGCGAGGTGCGCGCCAGGGTCGAGGCGGAAGGAGAGGTAGGAGGTGGGTGTGCGGGTGACGACGGGGGAGGAGACGCCGAGGGCGGTGCCGGCAATGACGGCCACGTGCACCCCGTTGAGGGATGCCTTGGGAATGTCAGCGTCCTTTAGCTCCTGGTAGGCCGATGGCACCCTGGCAGAGCGGAGGGGGAGGGAGGGGGTGGTGGGGGAGGGGGAGAGGGAGGGGGAGGGGGAGGGGGAGGGGGAGGGGGAGGGGGAGGGGGAGGGGGAGGGGGAGGGGGAGGGGGAGGGGGAGGGGGAGGGGGAGGGGGAGGGGGAGGGGGAGGGGGAGGGGGAGGGGGAGAGAGAGGGGGAGGGGGAGGGGGGAGAGGTTGAAGTTGGGGGCTGTGCGATGCCTTGGGGATGTCGGCGTCTCTTAGCTCCTGGTAGGCTGACGGCACCCTGGCAGAGGGGACGCGGGGAGGAGAGTGGGGAGGAGCTGGGGCGGGGGGAAGGGGGGGGAGAAGGGGTTGTGGACGGTGGACAACACAGCGAGGTGGTCCCTGCAATGACAGCCACGTGCACACCGTTGAGGGATACCTTGGAAATATCCTCGTTCCTGAGCTCCTGGTAGGCCGATGGCACCCTGGCAGGCGGAGGGCCAGGAAGGTGGGGGAAGCACAAGAGGCGGGTGGTAGAGAGGTGGTTGAGCATGGCGCGATGGGATGAGAGGCAGCCGATGCACACAGGGGAAGAGAAGGCACACGCAAACAAAAACCCCCGCCCTCCCGTGCTCACATTTTGTCTTTAGCCGCCAGGTTGACCCAGAGCTGCAGCCCGTGTGTGGGGCCCTCTCCTGGCATCTCCGAGTGCACCACGCCCCTGCCAGCTGTCATCCACTGATTGGGCGCAGTAGCACGGGCAAGAGAGCAGGGGCGGGGCGGAGGGAAGGGTGTAAGGTTGCAAGCAGGTGGCACGGAGCCCTGTGCAACACACAAACGCACACACGCGCAACGCACACATGCACACACATGCACACACATGCACACACATGCACACACATGCACACACATGCACACACATGCACACACATGCACACACATGCACACACATGCACACACATGCACACACATGCACACACATGCACACACATGCACACACATGCACACACATGCACACGCACGCACGCACGCACGCACGCACGCACCCACGCACCCACCCACCTGCACGTCCCCCGCGTGCAGCTGCCCCTTGTGGCCGTTGAAATCCTCGTGCACGAACGACCCCTGCTCACGCACACGCGCACGAGCGGCAAGCATGGCCATGACATGGACATGAGACACCGGCTCTGAAACACTGTGTATAAACGAGAATTACAGCCAACGCCCGATGGAAGGGCGGTCGGCTTTTTAGCTGTTGTGGAAAGATTCTGAAGCGAAGGGTGGCAGCGTGAGTCATATCCATCTGAAGCAGGAAGCGACCCACCTGAAGAAGATAAGCGACCCACCTGAAGAAGATAAACGACCCACCTGAAGAAGATAAGCGACCCACCTGAAGAAGATAAGCGACCCACCTGAAGAAGATAAGCGACCCACCTGAATAAGATAAAAGACCCACCTGAATCAGGTAGGAGACGGTTTCAAAGCCTCGGTGGGGGTGGTCTGGAAAGCCTGCTGCTGCGTTCTCCGCTGCCAGCAGGCACGCGGACGGTGCGGGGCGCAGGGTCGCGGGGGTTCAGAGAGGAAAGTGGGGGCATGAGGGGGAGTGGGGGCAAGCGGGGACGAGAGGCGGATGGGAGATATGGTGGAGGAAAAGAGCCTATGGTGGCATAAAACCGACGGTCGCATGGATGATGGAGCAGGTCAGGGCGTGGCGGCGGCAGTGGGGGTAGCGGGGGAAGGGGGACGTGCCGCTGAGGCCGGGGCGCGCGGGAAAGAGAGCGAAGGGAGAACGGGCAGCAGAGCAGGGGCGGGGGGAGCAGGGGCGGTGGGAGGAGGGGGCGGGGGGGAGCAGGGGCGCGGGGAGCAGGGGCGCGGGGAGCAGGGGCGCGGGGAGCAGGGGCGCGCGTACCTTTGAACTCGTCGAGCATGAGGAAGGGGTCCAGCTGCCGCAGCTCCGGCCTGCGCGCGCACGCACCGCAGGGAAGCACGGCACGGGAAAGCGGGCGGAAGGAAGGGAAACGGAGTTGAAGACGGTGAAGCAAGGTTGCACGTTGCAGCGGCATAACTTGAATTTCCCGTTTGCAAAACGGCGACGTACTCCCTCTCACTGCGACTCCAACTCTCCTCTCCCTGTTCCACTCTGAATTTCTTTTCCCCACCGCTGCACCTGGCCCCACTCCGCTTGCTCGTCCCCCGCCACGGCTCCTCATCTCCCGCCGCCCGACACGCCCCGTATAAACGAATTCCACAGCCCCAACCATCTTCGCCCGTAGGGCGAGGCGTTATAACCCACCTGCCGATGCTGCGCCTGACGCGCGCCCCCGCGCCTTCCGCCTGCTCCCGCGACAGCAGCTTGCGCACGGCCTTCCGCGGCTGTTGAATCTCCGCCGCCGCTGCTCCCGCGCCCGCTGCCGCACTGCCCGCTGCTGCCACTGGAGGTGCGGCGGCAACGGCGGCCATGGCGAACGGGTGGGCGGAGGGAAATAGCTCAGAACGTACAGAAGCTGGTAGGGTGACTCGCGCTACGGGAGTGGCGGCAGGAGATGCGGGAGTGCGGAACGGAAGGCAGAAGGAGCGGAAAGCCTTGCCCTTGAGAAGCGCGGAAATCATGGAGATGCACGAAGTCGATGCTCGTTGCTGACTGGACGCGCGTTTGTGTGGATTTCAACGAAACGCATGGCACGACGTGGTTAAACACCCAGGCGAATAAGTCGCCAGCCATGGCTACCAAGCACTTCAGGATCCGCCGAAACCTTACTTTCTTGGACACTTCGCGGAACGTACGCAGGTCATAACAGAAGGCTCCAGACGAAGCCGTCTTAGGTAAACTCGATAACAACGAAAAAAATGTCGGAAAGGGGAACTACATGTGTTTCGCTATTGCAATTGACCTCATATCATCGAGATCTGAAAATCAGAACATCAGGTCACTTAGGTCTGGCAAAATATAGTTTGCTGCGAAACCTTCGCCACCTGCGAAAATGTCGCAAGAATTGGCCCCTATAAATTTTCGCAGAAGCTAAGGACGCGTCACAATTGCAACACTGGGGTAGATCGGCTCCAACACCGAAAATGTGTGCATCGCCAAGCGAAAAACGTGTTTCAATCTCTGTGAGCAGTGTCGGTTGCTTCCCCGAGCCACTTGGGACAAGGCCACTTCGCGACCCCTTATTCATATAGAAAACCTAGGTCGCATTGCCAATTTTTTTTTTTCCGAATTCAGGGTCGTTGTGTACCGTGCAGTTGTCAGAACCGCTCTGCTCTTCTGCATCCATCTCCGGTTCCCCGCTTCGCTTCTTCCTCGCGACCATCTCCTCCCCTGCCTCGCCTGCGGTCCCCTCGCCCGGCGGCCGCGCGCATCTGACCCTCGTCGCCAGCACCTGCCGGGACTGACATCGCACGCTGGTTTGCACGCGATCCGGGCTCCGGTATATGGGCCTGCCCATGGGCTCCACTGGCCCTGCTACTGTCGGAGCACGTGGTGGCCGTCGGCCGAATGTGCTTATAACGGGTACACCTGGCACGGGAAAGACGTCGACGAGTCAGCTGGTGGCGGAGGCGACGGGTCTGCGACACGTGAACGTGGGCGACCTTGTGCGACAGAAGGAGCTGCACGACGGGTGGGACGACGAGTACGACTGCTTCGTGCTGGACGAAGATAAGGTAGCGACGAGCAGCATGCGATGGACTGGGTCTGGATGAGCCGTACGACGAAGGTGGGATTGCGAGTAGGGTTGCAACGCTGTGAAAGCAGAGTCGCTTCAGGGGTTTCGGGGTTTGAGCAATTGAACGGAGTTGTGCTTCCACCCTTGCTCACACGTTCCCCTTCCCTGCCTTACCCTCTCCTCCCTGTCCCCTGTCCCCTCGCACCCCACCCCTTCCCCGTCAGCCTCTGCCTTCCCCACCTCCTCGGCCCCGACTGCACCACTTCCCCACATCCTCCCCATCCCTCCCTTTCTGCCCTGCTCTCCGCTCATCCTCACCTTCTCAGTCCATCCTCACCTTCTCAGTCCATCCTCACCCTCTCCGCCCATCCTCACCTTCTCCGCCCATCCCTACCCTCTCCGCCCATCCCTAACTCTCTCCGCCCATCCCTACCCTCTCCGCCCATCCCTAACTCTCTTCGCCCATCCCTACCCTCTCCGCCCATCCCTACCCTCTCCGCCCATCCCTAACTCTCTCCGCCCATCCCTAACTCTCTCCGCCCATCCCTAACTCTCCCCGCCCATCCCTACTCTCTCCGTCCATCCCTAACTCTCTCCGCCCATCCCTACCCTCTCCGCCCATCCCTACCCTCTCCGCCCATCCCTACCCTCTCCGCCCATCCCTAACTCTCTCCGCCCATCCCTACCTCTCCGCCCATCCCTACCCTCTCCGCCCATCCCTAACTCTCTTCGCCCATCCCTACCCTCTCCGCCCATCCCTACCCTCTCCGCCCATCCCTAAGTCTCTCCGCCCATCCCTAACTCTCTCCGCCCATCCCTAACTCTCCCCGCCCATCCCTAACTCTCTCCGCCCATCCCTACCCTCTCCGCCCATCCCTACCCTCTCCGCCCATCCCTAACTCTCTTCCGCCCATCCCTACCCTTTCCGCCCATCCCTGCCCTCTCCGCCCATCCCTACCCTCTCCGCCCATCCCTAACTCTCTCCGCCCATCCATTCCATACCCTCTGTCTCTACCATCGCTCTCTCAGATCTGTTACTGTTCGCAACCATCCGCCCCCCCACTCTTCCCTCCTCTCCCCTCTGACTCTGTGCGCGGGGAACATGAGCGCAGGTGGTGGACGAGTTGGAGGAGAGCATGGGTGCGGGGGGCGTGCTGGTGGAGCACCACTCATGGGACTTCTTTCTCCTTCCTGTTGCACTGCCGTGGGCGCGGGGAACATGAGCGCAGGTGGTGGACGAGTTGGAGGAGAGCATGAGCGCAGGGGGCGTGCTGGTGGAGCACCACTCGTGCGACTTCTTCCCCGAGCGCTGGTTCGACCTCGTCGTCGTGCTGCAGACCGACAACTCGCTGCTCTACGACCGCCTCAGCGCCAGGTGATCACCTCCGTGTCTGTGTGTGCTCGCACTCTCTGTCTCCTCTCTCTCTCTCTCTCTCTCTCTCTCTCTCTCTCTCTCTCTCTCTCTCTCTCTCTCTCTCTCTCTCTCTCTCCTCTCTCCCCTCTCTCCCTCCTCCCCCCCCCCCCCCCCCCCCCCCCCCCCCCCCCCCCTCTCGCTCTGTCTTTTCTTTCACTTCCTCTCTTTCTTCTTGACGATTTTGTTGTCAAATCGCTTGGTGCTTGAGAGGTCTCACCTTGTGCATTCTAACTGCAGTTCAAGTGATCAAGTATGTGCCCTCCCGTTATGCCCCCCTTCCCACTATGCATCCCTTCCCCTGAACTCGTCAGGGGGTACACAGGCAAGAAGCTGCAGAGCAACATGGAGTGCGAGATCATGCAAGTGCTGCTGGAGGAGGCCAGGGACAGCTACAAAGAGTCTATAGTGCACCCCATGCAGAGTGATTCGTTAGAGGATATGGAGAGGAATGTTGCAACAATAAAACAGATGGTGTCACAGTTGGAAGAGGGCGGATAGTTGAATGAAAAGCTTGCAGTATGTCGTGCTTTGCCTTGTTACATTGTTATTTTGTGGTGTAGCCTTAAAAAACGTAGAATTTACAAAAGAGGGTGCACCTGACAAAGGCATAAGTCATCGCCTGGATAGTAGGCGTGTACTATGGTATATCCCATCCGGCACTGGCTGTTTATCTTTAAGGGTGGTGAAAAGGAGACTCATAACATTCAGTAGATAAGAAACTCCAAGATAAAAACACATTCTCTCATCTCATCCTGTTGGAGGGAACTTGGTGGCGGGGCGGTTGAATGCCCCCAGCCCACCCCCATTAGTACAACTTCCTGGCCAAGCAGAGGACACACCTCTACGGTACATACGGTACCACAGTATAGACCACCCACCCCCCCCCTCCCCCCCCCCCGTTATTCACTTTTCCGCAAGGCAGCCACTCTGTTGAGACGCAGCTATCACTGTTCGAAGCGCTGCATCAGGAAGAGGGCAGCTGACGCAGCACGTGACACTCTGCACGCGACACATTCGTCACGCTTTCCTACGGGTTCCACAACGGTTGAGAAAGGTCTGGAGAGGTACCGCAGCTCTCTCTCGACAGCGTCACTTATGGGAATCGTTCCCTCGTTGTGTCGCAATGCAACGTGCCGTCGTGCATTTCGCCTTTTCAAGCTTCAGAAAATAACAAAACGCATGTTCCATTCCCTTCCCTTCCCTTCGCTCGTTCATGGTTCCCTCTGTTTTCTCCCTTCGCTTTGAATCCCTCACGTTTCCTCTGTGTGCAGGCGTCCTCATCCCGGCGCGTTCGCCTCGTAGCCATATTACTGTCCAGCAGTCCCAGGCCACCAGGTGCAAATAGTAGCTGTGGCTAAGACCGGCCACCAGGTGCGGGAATGGCCACTCTTTTCTCTCTGTCTGTTCATGTGTGTGCGTGCATCATGGTCTCTTCGCGCCTGATCCGCTTAATCAGACAGTTGGGGGTGATTACGCCTTGATATTTTCCAGCCAATTTATTCTCAGCAACTTCCAAGCACTCTGCACATCCTCGTTTCTTAACGCATGTTCCTCTGCTGCCCTCATGGACCCCGATTCCTTCCTTATCATCCCTTTCCCCACCCACTCGTCCCCCTCCCCTCCCCCACCTCCGGATTACTTCCTTGGATGTAATCTAAGTTTCAGCGAATTCAACCTTCCCATTCCTGATTGCAGCGAGAGTTATTCCGAGACTAGAATGTGGTGACGCAATGTGGACGCACATGGCGGGACGTATCCCACCTGAACAGTCGTAGGGTGTGCGAGCGTGAGACTGCGCAGGGGAGAGATGAGGAGCAGCACAAGAGAATGGAGAGCGAGCATAAGGGCGTTGCGAGTGGCAGCAGTGACATGGCGACTGGGTTGTTAGGACACGGACTGGCTATGGAGGGGGAAGTGAATACGATAAGGAGGCTAGATACAGTAAAAGCGGTAAAGAGGCTCGCGGCTGTGGATCAGGCAGTGAGGCTTGACTCACATGAATCGCCTGAATCACCTGACGAATCACCTGAAGGATCATCTGGGACGCCCAAGAAGGCACCTGCATCGCCTCAGAAGCTACCTCCGTTGCTGCAAAGGGCAGCTGGTGAGGAGGAGGAGCGGACAGTAATGGAAGGGGGCGCTCACGGTGATGGTGGTGCACACGAGGCGGGGAGAGAGGAGGGCAGAGGAGGGGAGCAGGGGGAGCAGGAGGAGAGGATGGAGATTGATGTTGTTGAGGCGGTGGTGCGAGGGGCGACGGGTAACATTGATGTGATTGTGCAGAACGACTCCAGTAGCACGGGCGTGCATGCACGTGGTGGTGGTGCTCGGAAGAGCACAGGCTTGGGAGCGGCTGCTGCTGGTGGTGGTGGTGGTGGTGATGGGAGTGGGAGTGGGAGTGAGGGGGAGGGGAGGAAGGCAGGGAGTGGGTGGGAGAGTGTATTGGGGGGCAGGAGGCGGAGCATGCGTGCCAGTGCTGTGCTGGCCATGGCCAGGATTTCTGGTAAAGGGGCAGGCGCAGGTGGAGCAGGGGGGGGAGGAGGAGGCAAGAACAGAAATCCCCATAATCACGCCCACTCGCACGCCAAGCCTCAGAATGCTATTTCGGGAACAGGAGCAGGAGGGAGAGGAGGAGCAGGAGTGGCAACAGCAGGAGCAGCAGCAGGAGCAGCGGGGGGAGCAGGAGCAGGTGGAGCAGGAGCAGGTGGAGCAGGTGACATGGACGTGTGTGTGGGTGAGCTAGCAGTGGTGAATGAACCGTTTGAACTCCAATTCAATTCCCGCATCTGCTCTCCCGCTGCTGCTCCTGACTGCACTGCCGCTGCTCCTGCCACCGCCGCCGCTACTGCCACTGCTGCTGCCGGTACTGCTGCCAGTGGCAGTGCTGCATGTGGTGGCGGTGGTGGTGGGAGTGGGAGCGGGAGCGGAGGAGCAGGGAGTCACTGTGCGAGTCAGTCTAGAGCCGGATCCAAGTCGGGAGCGAGGTCAGGCGGAGGATCAGCAGGAGGGGCAGGTGAACCAGAGTATGGAAAGGGCACATTCCCCTGGTGTGTGATGGATCAGTGGTACTGGGAGTGGGGGCTCTATGGCTGGGACGATAGCTCCCAAGGGGGTGCCAGAGCGGGTGCTGCTGCTGCTGGTTCTGGTGGTGGTGGTGCGTCTGGGGGGAGTATTCTGGGTGGGAAGAAAGGGATAGGGATTGGGACTGGGGGAAGACGGGGAGCGGGAGGAGGGACCAAGGGCGGTGCGAGTGGGGGAGGAAGTAAAGGGGGGGCGAATGGTGAGGCGAAGAGTAAGGGAGTGGGGGATGTGGCGTGTGGGATCGGCGAGGAGATGGACATAGATGGGGTGGCTGGGGCGGAAGGGAGTGCGGTTACCGAGGTTACTGCGGTTAATGGAAGTACGGGAGTGACAGGGATAGATGTGGTTGCGAGGGAGGGAAGGGGCGGGAAAGGGAGTGATGGGGCTCCAGTTTTAGACGAGATAAGAGAGCAGCAGCAGAAGGAGCAGGGCGAGGAGAAGCAGAAGGAACAGCAGAAGGTGCAGCAGCGACAGCAGTTGCAGCAGCAAGAGGCGGCAGCACTAGAGGCAAAGTACATGCTGCGGGGAGTCAGAGCCACGAAACAAACCGCCAAGGCAGCAGCCCCCCACCCAGGCATGGTGGGCACCCATCCCCCTCCCCCTGCACGGCCCACACCCTCTGCTGCTGCTGCTGCTGCTGCTGCACCCACCGTTGCAGCAAGCACATCTGATGCAAGCACTGACCCAGCCACTGCCGCAACTGCTGCAGCAGCCACTGCCACAAGCACCTCCCTCCCACCCGCCCCCGTGGCCCCGCCGCCCCCCCCCCTGCTCCGTGTGCAAGGCAGCAGAGGACGCCACGTGCCTGCTGTGCGACGCCTGCGATGCGTGCTACCACCTGCGCTGCCTCAACCCGCCCGCTGAAGAGCCCCCCGCAGGGGACGAGTGGCTGTGCGAGGCGTGCGCGGAGGAGCAGTGGGAGCGGGGGAACGCTGTTGTGTTTGAGGATGAAGAGCTGTGGGCCAGACGCCACATGGTGGGCGCGGATGCGGGGGGGAGGGGCTTGGGAGGCGGAAGAGGGGGGGAAGGGTTTGCGTGGGAGTATGACTGGGAAGCAGATGCGGAGGGGAGGGCGGGAGGGGCGAGGAACGGGGGGATTGGGAGGGGAGGAGGGGAAGAGGGGAAGGGTGGTGGAGGAGAGAGTAGAGACAGAGGAGGAGAAACAGGAGTGGGGGGACGGGGAGGGGGGGAAGGGAAGGAGGGAGCGGCAGGGAGCAACGGGCAGCAACAGCAGCAGAAGCAGGAGGAGCAGGAGGGGGAGCAGGAGGGGGAGGGGGAGGGGGTGGCGGTGAAGAGGCGGGGGGGCATGCGGCCGTTGAAGTCAGGGCCGGAGGGGCGGGGGCAGTGGTTGCTGCGCGGCGAGTGGCTGGCGGCGCAGGGGCACATCCGCGTGGGCCCCATGTTCCAGGCCGTGGTGGGCGAGTGGCAGGGGGCTGAGGAGAAGGCAGTTGCGGAGAAGATGGAGAGGGATGGGCGCGGTGTGGATGATGAAGGACTGTACGTGCTGCTGCTGCTGCTGCTGCCCACCCCTTGCTTCTTCTTCTCTTCCCTTCTTCCCATCCCTTCTTCCTCCCTACTTTCCTGTCCGTTCAATGTCTCCCTACCCTCGCGCTACCCACTCTCGCGTTCTCATCCTTTGGAATGCGCATCTGTGCGTTTCCCTCCATGTTGATCAATTCAGTGTTCATCCATTTGGGCGTCAAGGCTGCTCCCAACCTTGAGCCGACCATCTCTGCTGCTTCTGCTTCTCTCCTTCCTACGCCCTTCTTCTTGTCCCTCCCCGCCCTGCTTCCTTCCGCTCCCTGCTTTGCGTCCCTCTCCTCCCCCCTACTTCCCCTGCCCGCCTGCGTGCCATCCCTGGGAGCAGCGAGCGGCCTGTGTTTGGGCAGGAGCGGGCGATGAGCGAGGAGGAGAAGCAGGCGGAGCTGGAAGCCATGAGGCAGCGCCTGGCAGAGGTACGAACACTGCTGCCAGTGCAGTTGCGTGGCTGCTGCATGCATGCATGACCGATGGGACTAGCAGCTGCAATGCAAGCATACAACCACATCCCCTCCTCCTTGTCTCTCCCGCTCCTCCTCCTCCTCTCCCCTCCTCGTCTCCCCGTGTTCTCTGCCAGAGCAAGTGGCCCATGGGCTGGCAGCCGCTACGCAACCTGCCCGTGGCAGCGGAGGAGCGGTGGGAGCAGAGCAGGTCATTGCAAGCATACAACCACATCCAGTCCTCCTTTGGACTCTCCCCCAACCCTCCACCACTTTCTCCTCGTCCCACTCCTTCTCCTATCGTTCCCTGCTCCTTCTCTCCTCCTTCCCCTTTCCTTCCCCCTTCCTTTCCTCCTGCTTCTCCCGTCCTTCTCTCCTGTTCTCTTTCGCTCCTCCCCGGCTGTTCCCCTCACCCCCCAGAGCAAGTGGCCCATGGGCTGGCAGCCGGTGCGCAACCTGCCGGTGTCGGCAGAGGAGCGGTGGGAGCAGTGCGAGGGGATTCTGTACTATGAGGGCGATGTGCGCGCGGATGGCAAGACTGCCCGCAGGGACGTGGAGTGCAGCAAGTGGCGCAGGTGAGCGGCGCAGAGAGGGGGGCACGAGGTGGGAGGACGAGTTGGAGGGGCGATGATGGAGGGGCGACATGGGAGGGCACAACCCAGGGCGACATGGGAGGGCACAACCCAGGGCGTTGGGGAGGAGGTGGAAAGGGAGGGAGGGAGGGGGTAGAAGAGGTGGGTTGGATGGAGCAATGGGTCAGAATTGATTGGGGTCACTGTGAAGGGACGTACTGGGCCTGTGTTTCCATGTCAGGGCATTGAGTGGGTTCGAGTGAGAGATCTAGTTTGGAAGTGCACTCTAGAATCCCGTCTCCTTCGCAGTTGCCCACTATTGTATGTGCGTGCACTCCATCACCACCCACCACCACACATTACCACCCATCACCACCCATTACCACCCATCACCACCCACCACTGCCCACTATGACGGGCATGGCATGGCATGGCAGGGTGCCGAGTGGGTTTGAGGTGGAGGACAAGTTTGAGTGCTCGTGTGCGCTCACCTTCGACCCTCACCATGCCGACTGCATGGTGCCACAGGTGCGTGCACATGTCACCGCATGGTGCCACAGGTGCGTGCACATGTCTGTGCATGCTTGTGCATTCGTGCGCGCGCGCGTGTGTGGGTGCGTGCGTGCGTGCGTGCGCATGTGACTGCACGGTGCCACAGGTGCGCGCGCATGTGCGTGTGTCTGCATGCTTATGTGCTCGTGCGCATGCGCGCGCGTGTGTGGGTGTGTGCGCGCATGTGTGGGTGCATGTCTGCAATTTCCTCCTCTTCTCCTCTCCGCTCCTCTCCTCCTCTCTCTCTACCGCGAATTGTGCAACAGGTGCATCTGCCACACCCCCCACTTTCCTCCTTTTCCCTTTTCTCCTCCCCACATCCCAACATCCTCCTAACACCCCCTCCTCCCCACGTCTCCTCCGCTCCACGTCCCCTCTGGGTGGAGCAGGAGCTACCTAAGAGGGACGTGGAGAGGAGGCTCAAGATGATAACTTTTGAGGCGCCTCAAAAGTCTCCACGTCTCCTCCTCCCCGCGTCCCCACTTTGTTGTGCAGGAGCTACCAAAGAGGGACTTGGAGAGGCGACTCAAGATGATATCGGAGCTTAAATTGCAGGTCCGGTGTCACAGGTCCGGTGTCACAGGTCCAGTGTCACAGGTCCGGTGTCACTCTCTCAACCCTCTCTCGCTAGACTTACTTTGATATGAGACATCTCAAACGAATCAGTCATCAAATTGTAGGTCTGTGGTCAATCTGTGAACCTTCTCTCACTATGTTAACGCTCTTTTGAGAGTCGTTTGATGAAGCCAACGATCAGGAGACTCTTTTGTTAGTCTTTAGTAATCTCCTCCTCCCCATGGCCCTTCCCTTTGTCTCTCTCTCGCCATGCAGAAGCAGCAGCAGGGAGCGGAGATGGGCGAGTGGAAGGAGCGGATGGGCGAGCTGAGGGCGTTCAGGGCGCAGCACGGCCACTGCCACGTGGCGCCCAGGAGCCCCCTGGGCGTGTGGCTGCAGAAGCAGCGCATGCTGCTGCGCCGCAACCGACTCTCACCCGTGCAGCGGGTGCGTGGCTGGGTGGCTGGGTGGCTGGGTGGGTGGCTGGGTGGGTGGGTGGCTGGCTGGGTGGCTGGCTGGCTGGCTGGGTGGCTGGCTGGGTGGCTGGGTGGCTGGCTGGCTGGCTGGCTGGGTGGCTGGGTGGCTGGGTGGGTGGCTGGGTGGGTGGCTGGGTGGGTGGCTGGGTGGGTGGGTGGGTGGGTGGGTGGGTGGGTGGGTGGGTGGGTGGGTGGGTGGGTGGGTGGGTGGGTGGGTGGGTGGGTGGGTGGGTGGGTGGGTGGGTGGGTGGGTGGGTGGGTGGGTGGGTGGGTGGGTGGGTGGGTGGGTGGGTGGGTGGGTGGGTGGGTGGGTGGGTGGGGTGGGTGGGTGGTGGTGGGTGGGTGGGTTGGTGGCTGGGTGGGTGGCTGGGTGTTCCTCTTTTCATCCTCCAGTCCAACTCTCCTCGCCCTTACATCCCCTACTCTGTGCTATTCCCTCCTTTCCTCTCCTTCCCCTCCCCCTTCCCTCTCCCCTCCATCTCCTCCTCCTTCTCACCTTCTCCTCCACTTACTCATCCTATTCTCCTCTCCAACCCCCCAACCCCTCTCTCCCCCTTCACCGCCCCCACACCCCTTAACCCCCCCCTTTTCTCCCCCTATGGCGATGACAGGAGGAGTTGCAGCAGCTGAACGTGACGATCAATCTGGAGGATGCACGGTGGGAGGAGAACTTTGCGGCTCTCGTGGAATTCAAGCTCGACTACGGCCACCTCAACGTCTCCAACGCGCCACACGCTAACACTCCCCCTCCTCCCACCGCCGCTTCTGCTGCTGCTGCTTCTGCTGCTGCTGCTGCTGCTGCTGCTGCTGCTGGTGATGGTGCCAGTGCTGGAGCAGGGGCAGGGGGAGGGGGAGGAGGAGGGGGGACAGCAGGAGGAGCTGCTGCTGCTGGTGCTGTTGCTGCTGCTGCTGCTGCTGCTGCTGGTATCAGTGGCGGTGGCGTTAGCAGCAGTGGTGGAGGCAGCAGTGGTGGGCAGCAGCAGGGAGGAGGGAGGCTGAGGCGGGCGCAGGACTTGGCGCGGCTGAGCCAGTGGGTGAAGGCGCAGAAGGCCATGGCACAGCAGCCGTTCAAGGGGAAGAAGGCACTGCAGCGAATCTGCAGGCTCCTGGAGATTGGATTTGTTTTTTCGGAGGGCGATTCCTCCTCTTGAAGGGCGACCATGGCTGTGTGCCGCTGAGTGCTGGTTGCACTGGTGCCAGTGTTAACATGGGTCGAATGACTCGCCTTACTTGTTTCCAAAACAGAACTGAAGTCTGCTGAATGGAACTGATGGTATATTATGGTCGTGCAAATCTGCGCATGGTGTGGCTGGAAGGGCTGATGTTTGAAAAAACTACGGGAGCAACATAAAGGGGTTTGTGGAACGTGGCAGGGGGGAAGAGCAGAAATGACTGGAAGTTTGGATTCACAGGCCTAACTTAGGTGAAAAGTACCAGCCATCATCATGCGGTAGGGGGCATATCACATTGTATGCAAACTCAGTATCGCAACTGTTATGAGTTATCAAACGGAGTTTCGTGAAAAAACGAATAACGAAGCTGTGACACTATGAATTGACGATGCTGTGATTATAGAGCGGGTCAACCTAGCTAGGCGGGAGCCTTGGGAACGTGACGATGGGTGCCGGTTGGCTAAGGGACACCAAACACAACGCGATGTTGTTTTGGCAACAAGACCGAACGTGCACGTTCGAAAAGTGGGGGTTGTACGCGAAAAAGGGTTGCACTACACCCCCCCCCCCCCCCCCTTCCCCCCCTCTCCCCCTAAGAAAAGTGGTCAACATCCGTGACACTGACATGCCTGCGGGCTAGGTGGTAATCGCGCAAGGCGGATGGCACCCAAGTGTTGTCCTCGCTGGTGCGGTCAATCTGGTCGCTGGTGTAGAAGATCCACGTGGCGCCATGTTGCGTCAAGTCGTACGAGATGCCCCAAAATCTTCGACAGGTCAAGCATTGGTTCAGGTATAGGTTGTGCTGATAGAGCAGCGTTTTAGCGGGCAATGTCTGTCATGGCAGCAACAAAGGGCTCCAGAAGGCTGACGTGGAACGCATCGTGCACACGCCAATCGTCAGGTAGCGGCTGTAACCTAGGGGCAGGAGAATGGAGAGAAGCGGCTGGTGAATATCTCGGAAGATGAGGAGGCTATGATCTAGATCAAAGGCGAGCCTTTAGAAGAAGAAGGAATAAGTGAGAGGGTAAGGGCCAGAGGGCAGCATTTACAGGTGGTTACGGGAGCAACTGCAGCTAAGAACAAAGGAACGCTGGAGAGTGGTACCACAGTCGCAAGAGAGAGGAAAGATTATGGGGAAAGTTCATGTGAAGTTGGGCATAACGACATAGCAAGAACGCGGCAGCTGCTGAGCACCATGTATTGGTGGGCCAACATGGGGAAAGGTGTGGCAGGTCTTGTGGCCAGCTGCGAGGCATGCCAAAGGAATAAAGCAAGTTTGAGAAGGAGAGGGATGAGCTACAAGCGCTACAAATTAGAAGGCTGGGTTACAGGTGATCGCTGGACTTTGCGGGAGAGCTACTGTTGTCGAAGGGAGGGAAGCCGTACATTTTAGTGATGGTCGCGCACACGAGCAAATGGGTGGAAGCGCGAGCGTCACCAAGCAAGAATACCGCACTGATAGCAGACGTGTTTGAGGTGCTTGTTCTTGTACGAGAAACAGAAAAGGAAGGAGAGAGAAAGGCAGCCAGATATTTAAGGGAAAGTAAGGACCGAGTGTTTGTAGAGGAGGATTCACGACAAGGGGCCTCATCGTCAGCAATGGTGCGAAGCCATAGACAAGGAGCTGAAGGCGCTGCACGACAACAGCACATGTGTTATAATCCCTTTTTCGACCGTTCCTAACCAGAACGTCCTATATGGAAAATGGGTCTTAAGGATTAACACCAACACCAATAGTAAAATTGAACGATTCAAGGTTTGATAGGTCATTTGTGGTTTCTATCAAAAGCAAGGCATTGACTAAGGCAAGACGTTTGCTCCTATTAGACGTCACATGTCACTTTGTATTCTACTCTCCTTTGCAGCCGTATTGGGTCTAAAGCTTCGCCAGATCAATGTGTCAATGGCATTTATTTACGCTATCTACGGGATAAAACAAGCACCACGTCTCTGACAGCAACATCTTCACAACCATCTCTTTTGCATCGGCTTTCCTCAACTCCCACATGATCGCGGAATGTACCGTCTTGATCGTGACAACTCCTTCGTGCTACTCGTCGTCAATGTTGACGACTTACTTTACATCAAAAGCACCGCCACAATTCTGACTCATTTTGAAGGGGAGCTGCGGAAGGATTGTCAGAGGTCCACTGGTGATCCCCGATTGATCCTAGGGAAGGGTTACATGCACGTTGGCTTGGGGGATTATGGGCGCACTTACCCGCTACACAAACAAGCCCTTTTATCCCAATGGTCTAGTGGTTGGGATTCTGACATGGTATCAGAGCGAAGGTCTCGGGTTCGAATCTCGGTGTGTGCACTTCGGGCATCCCAGTGCGGGGGGGTGTCAGAGGTCCACTGGTGATCCCCGACTGATCCTAGGGAAGGGTTACAGGCACGTTGGCCTGGGGGGTTATGGGCGCACTTACCCGCTACACAAACAAGCCCTTTTATCCCATTAGTCTAGTGGTTGGGATTCTGACAAGGATCTCACGTTGACTATCTCTATTACGGTAATGCAATATCTCGGTCTCAACATCACCAAGACGCCTACCTCTATTCAGCTCACAGCTGAAAAATATGCGGAGAAGCTTCACACGCGCTTTCCTTTGACGACCACTACGACTTCTATTCTGTATCGTTCTACTTCATCTACCTGTGGTCTTATCCACCAATGGTGTCAAACGCTATTAGCAGCTACTCGGCATTCTCTGATTTGTTGCCGTCACCTGTCGTCTGGATTTATCATACTCTGCTAGCAAGATTGCTCAATACCTTAAACGACCTCAAGGGGAGAATCTACAAAAGCTTGAAGCAGCACTCTCCTACTCCGTGTCCACGCCTACAATCGGACTAACCTACCATAAGTCCCCGTCGTCGCCGCTTTCACTACTCTGCTACGTACATGCAGATAGCACGGGTGATACTGCAAACAAGCGTTCACGTACAGTATATATATTTTGCCTGGAGCATGTTGGCACAATCTCTTAGCAGTCGTCAAAGCAGAAGATGATTGCTCGTTTGTCGGCAGATAGAGAGTTCATCACTGCCTCCAACGCAACAAAGGAGGGTCTTAACCATTGCGAGTTACTAAGTGAAACAAACTTACTGGATGTGCCGCAGTTCTAACTCCTCTGAAAATCGTCCGCAATTCGCATTGCTGGTTATGCCAACCGAACGAAACGCATTTTGCTACGCTACTTCTTCGTCATGCTACTTCTTCGTGAATGACGAAATCGAACAAGACAAGTTAGGTACGGCTTGCATACTGTCCTTTGAGCGAAATTGCCGCAGATTTCTTGACCAAGCGACTACCTCGACCGAAGTCTCACTACTCCATGTTGCTGACTAGACTCTGCCACATCATAAACAACACCAGCAACATCGAACTTCAAAAGAGAGTGTTGGAGTAAATAAATTGATTTATGGAATTCAATAGTTTGAATAGTAAATCACTATAGTAGTATCGTAGTATTATCATAGGTGAATGTTACTGTAGCATGTATCCCTTCGCATAAGTTACATGTAGTAGCGCGAACAGTTTTGTGACTGTTCGTGTGAGAGAGGAAACATGTTAAATTTTTCAATTCCTTTCCTCGCCATCTACTTAGCACTTGAATGATGCAAAGCGTCTCCTGCGCTACCTCTCCGGCTCTAAATCTTTTGGTCTCTTCTTTCATGGACAAGAGCATGGTAGTGTCTTGCATGGTTTCACGGATGTGTATCGGGAAGGTCCTCTTACAAAGCGGAATTCCACTGGACGCTACATGTTTGTGATAGCGGGAGCAGCTATTTCTTGGCAATCGAAGAAGCAAGGTTGTGTGGCATTATCTTCAACGGAGGCAGAGTATATGACTGTGATGCAAGGAGCAAGAGAGGCTGTGTGGTTGCAAGGGTTGCTGACAGAGTTGGATCTTCCCCAACATGAGCCGACCATTCTGCACATTGTTAACACATTGGCGATCGCCTTGAGAAAAAACCCGGCCTTTCATGGATGCACAAAGCACATTGATACCCAGTATCACTACATTCGGGAGCTGATTAAGAACAAAGTTGTGACACCGGCCTACTGCAGCACCACGGACCAGGCTGCTAACTTTCTGACTAACATACTCCCCCGCCATCTCTTTCTTCTTGGCCGCCACCGCAATGGATTGACGTCGATCGATTCTCTCGAGTGCTTCTGTACTGCTGTCTTTTCCACTCCTTCATCTCGCTCTTGTCATAACATTTTAGCTTATACATCTGTGTAGGCTGTAGTGGGGTAGCCCATAAGGGGTACAACCCAATTAGGGTTAGTACTTGTACCCAACTATTTCATAGTTCAATCATTCTCGTTCTAATATTCACATGGTATAGAGCAGGTTCCCCCGTGGGAACTGCTCCTAGGGCCCACCGACCTTTTTTTTTTCCTGCCCGGAGTGCACTTGGCCCCTCCTCGAGTCGCGCCCCGTGTGACTCCCCTTCGTGGCCTCTAGCGGCCTCCCTCACGGCCCCTAGTGGCCCCGTCGCGCTGTCCTCACGGCCCCGTCGCGCCGCCCTTGCGGCTCTCTTCGCACCGCCCTTGCGGCCCCCTTTCCGCGGCCCCGTCGCCGCCCTTTCAGCGGCCTCGTCGCCGCCCTTTCCGCGGCCCCGTCGCCGCCCTTTCAGCGGCCCCGTCGCCCCCCTTCACGGCCTCGCCGCCCGCCCTTGCAGCGGCCCCGTCTCCGCACTTTCGTGGCCCCGACGCCGCCCTTCCGCGGCCCCGTCGCCGCCCCTCAGCGGCCCCGACGCCGACCTTCCACGGCCCCGTCGCCGCCCTCCAGCGGCCCCGTCGCCGCCCGTCCGCGGCCCCGTCGCTGCCCTTTCAGCGGCCCCGTCGCCGCCCTTTCAGCGGCCCCGTCGCCGCCCGCCCTTTCAGCGGCCCCGTCCCCGCCCTTCAGCAGCCCCGTCGTCGCCCTTCAGCGGCCCCGTCACCGCCCTTCCGCGGCCTCGTCGCCGCCCTTCAGCGGCCCCGTCGCCACCCTTCCGCGGCCCCGTCGTCGCCCTTTCAGCGGCCAGTCGCCGCCCTTTCAGCGGCCCGTCGCCGCCCTTTCAGCGGCCCCGTCACCGCCCATCCGCGGCCCCGTCGCCACTCAGCCGCCCAGCGCCAGAGCCGCCGAGCCGCCGAGCCGCCGAGCAGCCGAGCCGCCGAGCAGCCGAGCCGTCGAGCAGCCGAGCCGCCGAACAGCCGAGCCGTCAAACAGCCGAGCCACCGAGCAGCCAAGCCGCCGAGCAGCCGAGCCGCCCTGCAGCCGAGCCGCCCGACTGCCGAGCCGCCCTGCAGCCGAGCCACCCGACCGCCGAGCCTCCCAGCAGCCGAGCCGCCGAGCTGCACCGCAGCCGAGGCGCTGCCGCCTGTCGACCTGCCCGGGACCGCCCCACTTGCCTGGTAAGAGCAGCGCCTCTACCACTGCACTGCCCTGCCCCACTATACTCACTGCCTCTCTACTGCTGTCATGGCCTCCCCTAGTGTTCTCACCTTCGACGCTGAGGGTCGGGCAGTTGAATTTGAGGTCTGGGTAGATGATCTTCAGCTTTTCCTACAGTGCGATAGGGCAGACGGTCTCTCCCTGTTTGACCTCACTTCTGGTGCCTCTCCTGCCCTTGCTGCTGATGCTGACGCCATTGTTCGCTCACAGTGGGCCACGCGTGATGCTGGTGCTCGCCTTGTTGTGCACCGCCACTTACCGACCACTGAGCGTGCACACTTTAGCCAGTACAAGAGTTCTCAGACCTTGTACGAGGCTGTAGTTGCACGCTACTCTTCCCCTGCCACTGCTGCATTGAGCCGCCTCATGCTACCGTACCTCTTCCCTGACCTTGCTGCCTTTCCCACAGTCGCTGACCTCATTACGCACCTCCGCACTAGTGACACTCGCTACCGCGCTGCGCTTCCTGCTGAGTTCTGCGCCAAGAAACCCCCCCCCATGTACATCACCCTCTACTACATAGTCCCCCGGCTCCCTAACTCTCTCCGCATAGTCAGGGACCACTTCCTCTCAGTTTGCCCCATCACTCTCACCGTTGACCTCCTCGAGAAGGCCCTCCTAGCAGCAGAGAAGAGTATAGTCGTTGTAGGAGCCTCTCGTGGTGACCCTCGCACCCCCGTCTTTGAGGGGTGTTCTCCCTCCCCCCTCTTGCCCTCTGTTGCCTCTGCTGCTGCGGCCGACCTCATTGGTTTCGAGTCGGTCGGCGCTGCGTCTGCCCCGAGCGGGAGACGCCGCACCGGCAAGGGCAAGGGGGGCAAGGGCAATGAAGGGGCTGGCGGGGGCGGTGGAGGTGGTGGTGGAGGCACTGGAGGGAGAGGGGGGTGGTGGTGCCACGGGTGGCGGCGGCGGCGGCAGCAGTGGAGGCGGCGGAGGCAGCGGTGGTGGCGGAGGGAGCGGAGGCGGCGGAGGTGGCGGAAGAGGCAAAGGTGGAGGAGGCGGCGAAGGCAGCGGCGGCGGCGGCGGTGGTGGAGCGGGTCGCGACTCTGCGCAGAGGAGTGGCTTAGGTGGTGGTCCGTGCAAGCAGCAGCTGAGTGGTGTGACCCTGTCCCTTTAGCAGCTTCGTGAGTGGTACACTGCGCGCCAGCGCGGTGGGGGTTTTGGTCCCTGCACTTACGTCCTCCGTACCGGTGACCGAGCTGGTGAGCAGTGCGGGGGCCCGCACTCCACCCAGCGCTGCTTCGGACGCCTGACGGACGCGTGGCGTCGCCAGTTCTCTGAGGCGTTAAAGATCCCTCGCTGGGGAGATCTGTCTAGGGCGGGGGTTGCCGTCTTTGATCTTGACTATGTTGCTATCCTTGCTGCCATGCATTCTGTGACTACTAGTGTTGAGGGTGACTGTTACCTGTGTGTACCGCTTGACCCGGGCATTGAGGCCACTGCTCTAGGTGCTGGTGAGGCTGCTGCTCTAGGTGCTAGTGCGTCTGCTGCCCCAGGTGCCAGTGCGTCTGCTATCCCAGGTGCCAGTGCGTCTGCTGCCCCAGGTGCTGGTGAGTGTGCTCTCTCAGGTACTACGTCGGCTCAGGCCTTCCACACCTTCACCCTTGACTCGGGTGCGTCCCGCTCCTTCTTTTGAGACCGCACCACTCTTACGCCGCTCAGTCGGCCGGTTGCAGTCTCCCTGGCAAACCCCTCTGGGGGTCCTGTCCTTGCTAGCTTCTCCACTGTCTTACCGTGCCTGGCAGCCCCCTCTGGCACCCTGTCAGGTCTCTACCTCCCCTCGTTCTCTACGAACTTGGTGAGTGGAGCGGACCTACAGGATAGGGGGGTTGACTAGTTCACTCCTGCAAATCAGCGAGTGACCCACTGCACGTGAGCTTGGACAGGCCGACACTTGGCCACGTTCACTCGTCGGCCAGGGTCGAGCCTGTACACCCTTACTACTAAGTCTCCTCCGGCTGCTGAGTCTGGCCAGGTAGCTGCGTCGAGTCAGGTGTTTGCTGCAGCGTCCAAGTCTGGTCGTGAGTCTGCTCCCTGCTCGTGTCGTCTCCTGTCCCACAAGACTCTCCTCTGGCACCACCGCCTTGGTCACCCCTCCCTGCCTCGTCTCCGAGGCATGGCCTCCCGTGTCCTTGTCTCAGGTCTCCCTCGGTCTCTCCCTCCCCTACCTCCGGGGCCTGGCCCTACCTGCGTCCCCTGCGTCAAGGGGCGACAGCGCGCCGCCCCTCACTCCTCCGAGTTTCCTCCGACAGAGGCTCCGCTACAGACCCTCCACATGGACGTGTGGGGCCCCGCCCGCGTCTGTAGACAGGGGCACGAGCGTTACTTCCTGTTGGTGGTTGACGACTACTCGCGTTACACTACAGTCTTTCCCTTGCGCAGCAAGGGTGACGTCACTGAGGTGTTGATCGACTGGATCCGCGCAGCTTGTCTCCAGCTCAGAGAGAGTTTCGGCTCAGACTTTCCTGTTCTGCGTCTGCACTCGGACAGAGGCGGGGAGTTTTCCTCTGCCCGTCTGGGAGCCTTCTGTCATGCACAGGGCATCCGCCAGACCTTCACGCTTCCGGCCTCTCCACAGAAAAATGGGATTGCTGAGCGCCGCATTGGCATGGTCATGGACGTCGCTCGTACGTCCATGATCCATGCGGCTGCCCCCCATTTTCTGTGGCCGTTTGCGGTTCAGTACGCCGCGCATCAGCTCAACCTTCAGCCCCGGGTCTCCTTGCCAGAGATCTCCCCCGCCTTGCGGTGGACCGGAAAGGTTGGCGATGCGTCTGCGTTTCGGGTCTGGGGATCTCGGGCGTTTGTCCGCGACTTGTCTACGAACAAGCTGTCCCCCCGTGCTGTTCCCTGCGTCTTCCTTGGCTTCCCCCCTAACGCGCCTGGGTGGCAGTTCTACCACCCCACCTCGCGCCGTGTTCTGTCCTCCCAGGACGTCACCTTTGACGAGTCGGTGCCTTACTACCGTCTCTTCCCCTACCACACTTCGCCCCCCCCCCCCCCCCCCGCCGCCGCTCTTCCTTGCACCAGGTCCTCCCCCGGTAGACCCCCTCCCCCCTCAGGGTCCTGCCGCGTCAGGCGTGTCCCAGGTAGACGCAGTCAAGCCTGTCGAGGTAGCTGTTGACTCTCGTGCTGCTAGAGGTGCTGAGCCTGCGGGTGTCGGTTCTGGGGGTGCTGAGACTGGGGGTGCTGAGCCTGGGAGTGCGGAGTCTGGGGGTGCTGAGTCTGGGGGTGCTGGGTCTGGGGGTGCGGAGCCTGGGGGTGCAGAGCCTGGAGGTGCGGAGCCTGGGGGTGCGGAGCCTTGGTGCGCTGGGTCTGCTCGTGTGGCCGTTGGCGGTGCTTCGTCAAGGCGAGAGCCACTCTCTCCACAGGAGCTGCGCGAGTGGTTTGCCCGCCGCTAGAGACGTGCTGCTGAGACTGGGGGTGCTGCTGGGGCTACTGGAGTCGGTCCTACTAGAGCTGCTGGCGGTACTAGAGCTGCTGGAGCTGGAGCTGCTGGGGGTGTTGGCGCTGGTGCGTCTGGGGGTGCTGCTGGGGCTGCTGGAGCTGACGGTCCTACTGAAGTTGGTGCTGCTGGAGCTGGAGCTGCTGGGGGTGTAGGCGCTGGGGGTGCTGCTGGCGCTGGAGCTTCTGAGGGTGCTGGAGTTGGCGTTGTTGGAGCTGGAGGTGCTGCTGGCGCTGGTGCTGCCGCTTGGGGTACTGGTGCCGTCCTTGCTGGTTCTGGAGGCGCTGAGCGGCCGAGGCCGTACTTCGTTCCGCTTCTGGAGCACGTTCTTGGTCTCCCGCCCTCTCCTGGTCCTGCTCCTTCCTTAGAGTGTCCACAGCCTGTCCAGTCGTAGTCACAGTTACCACCCGCCTCCCCTCTACCTGCACCTTCTCCCTACACTGGTCCTACTGGAGGTATTGCTGAGCGTTGTGCGCCTGCGTCTCGTCCTGCGTCGCCTGTTCGTACTGCTCGCACTAGTGGTCGTACTGCGCGTCCGCGTCCTCCTGCGGTCCCCGGCACACACCAGATGGCGCTGCGTCCTTCCACTGCTCCTCTGCGTGTCCCGTTGCCGTCTCCTCCAGAGTCCTCTCTTCCTGTTCTTGCTGACCCGGAGTCGGACTCCCTTCGTGCTGCTAGTCCTTCGGTCACGCGTCTCCTTGCTACTGTTGTCACTGACCCTTCGTTTGAGTCCACTGCTGCGTCTGCCCTAGTTCCTGAGCTTGTCGACTTTGCTGCTCGCTGTCGTCTAGACTACGCTGCCAGTCTCGTTGCTGAGTCTGAGTCTGTCTGTCCTCCGTCCGTCGGGGGTGAGTGTGCTCTTAGCACGGACGTCCTTGAGGACAGGTAGGAGGAGTTCCAGTGCTTTGCTGCTGCTTTGCCCCATCTCGAGACCCGGATGCACCAGACATCCCGACTCCTCGATCGTACGCTGAGGCGATCGAGGGTCTCTACTCCTCTTAGTGGCAGTCAGCCATGGACGCAGAGATGGCCTCCTGGAAGTCCACAGGCACCTACGTCAACGAGGTTCCCCCACCTGGGGCGAACATCGTCAGTGGCATGTGGATTTTCAGGGTGAAGCGGCCTCCGGGTTCTCCGCCTGTCTTCAAGGCGCGTTACGTGGCTCGAGGCTTCAGTCAGCGGTATGGAGTTGACTACTTCCAGACCTTCTCTCCCACCCTGAAGATGACCACTCTTCGGGTGCTGCTGCACATAGCCGCTCACCGCGACTACGAGCTTCACTCTCTTGACTTCACCACAGCTTTCCTGCAGGGCAGCCATCACGAGGAGATCTGGCTACGCCACCCACCTGGCTTCACTGGGTCGTTTCCCCCTGGTACCCAGTGTGAAAATAAGTGATAGAGTAAAGGCGCCATAGCTAGGAAAGACCTAGCTAGGCAAGAATAGTTTAGGCAAAAAGAGAGGGTTTCTCTAGAAAGCAGCAGGATACATATAGGAAACCCTAAGGGGTTGTACTCACTATTGAGTATCCCAATGCAGGCTAGAGAACAGTAACATTCTAATACAGCCCCATAGCCAAAGTGGGGTGTAATCAGCAGAGTAAGCAAAGCAGAACAAGCTCAGGGTGGATCACAATGTCACCACACATTCAAAGCACAAAAACAAGGAGTAATGGTTTAAAGTTCACAATTATGAGCAAAGCTAGAGGCTATCGCAGAGGACAAGTGAGGAGGAGGAAGCGAGACTGTAAGAGGAGAGGAGATAGGAGGCGACGACTGAAGCTGCAGACACACGGGCAACAGGAGGCACACTGGCACAGCGGCTACCGGAACAGCGCTCCGGACTACTGGAGTAACTGGCCCCACGGCTAAAAGTAGCGGCAGACGAGCAACGGACCCATGGGCGACTTGCACAGGTGGCTACGATTGGGCTACCGGAGCAACTCCCCGGACTACAGGTGCTGCTGGCGACACTATGGCAACCTCCGATCAACCTCCCCAAACAGTCCCACCCCCCTTGACACACACCCGCTGCTTCACCCCTAGCTCCACTCCCCCTTCACCCCCCCTTAGTACCACTCCGACGGCTCCAACAGGTCCACCCCCCTTCAGCGGCAGCTGCAGCACTGGGAGACAGAGGAGGAGGAGGAGCAAGGAACGTCACACAGAAGTTGCACCCTCATACCCCTCACCCCCAAACCCTAATCCAAAGGAATGGGCAGAAGAAGGGGTGGGGCCCAAGAAGAGGCACGGGGAACAGCAGGTAGGGCAGGGTCAGTGAAGAAAGGGCCGCTAACGGGCCTAGTACAGGTGCCCGACCCGCGCGCAGGCGGCCCAAGTCGCGCGCGGGCCTGGCGCAGCCCGTACGGGCCGCGGACGGGTCTGGCGCGGCCCGTACGTGCCGCGCGCAGGCTGTACGGGCCGCGCGCAGGCCACGACGGGCGACGGGGGGCGACGCGGAGGTCCCCGTCGCCCGTCGCAGCGCCTCCTGGGAGCGGCGCACGGCGTGACGGGGCAGAAACCCGCCGCGCGCCTTGGGGCGCACGACGGGAAGAGAACCGCCGCGCGCCTCGGGGCGCACGGCGGGTAGAAAACCGCCGCGCGCCTCGGGGCGCACTGCGGAAAGGGAGAGTAGCAGTTGCAGCGGAAGGAGTGTGGTGGGGCCCACAGGCCAGGAACTTACTGCTCTGATAACCATGTGAAAATAAGTGATAGAGTAAAGGCGCCATAGCTAGGAAAGACCTAGCTAGGCAAGAATAGTTTAGGCAAAAAGAGAGGGTTTAACTAGAAAGCAGCAGGATACATATAGGAAACCCTAAGGGGTTGTACTCACTATAGAGTACCCCACTGCAGGCTAGAGAACAGTAACATTCTGACACCCAGTGGAGCCTCCGGCGGCCAGTCTACGGTCTCCGGCAGGCACCCCGTGAGTGGCACGACACACTGAGGACTACACTTGCGGCTCTTGGGTTTGCTCCTTCTACAGCCGGCCCGTCGCTGTTTCTGCGCACCAACACCTCTTTGCCGCCGTTGTACATCCTCGTGTACGTCGACGACTTGGTCTTTGCCACTGCTGACACTGCTGGAATCGCCCACGTGAAGTCCGAGCTACAGAAGAGACACACGTGCACAGACCTGGGTGAACTGCGCAGCTACCTTGGCTTGCAGATCACCCGGGATAGAGCACAGCGCACCATTACCCTGACTCAATCACACATGGTGCAGCAGGTCCTTCAGCGCTTCAACTTCACGTACTCCTCGCCTCAGGCCACTCCTATGTATACTCGCCACTCGCTCTCAGCTCTGCCTTCAGATGAGTCCGTAGAGCCGAGTTGCCCGTACCCAGAGCTTGTTGGCTGCCTCATGTACCTGATGACATGCACACGACCTGACCTTGCATACCCTCTTAGCATCTTGGCACGCTATGTTGCTCCTTGGAGACACCGACCAGAGCACATGGCAGCAGCGAAGAGGGTGTTGCGCTACGTGTGCAGTACGTCGGGCATGGGGCTAGTGCTTGGAGGGCGACGTCGAGTGGTCCTCACAGGTCACGCTGACGCTTCTTGGGATGACGACCAGGCTCTGCAGCGGTCGTCACAGGGTTACACCTTCAGCCTTTTCTCCGGCTTTTTTTCGTGGCGGTCTATCCGCTCGTCCTCTGTTCTCAGCTCCAGCTGTGAGGCTGAGATCTACGCAGGGGCCATAGCTGTACAGGAGCTACGCTGGCTCACCTACCTGCTGACTGACCTAGGAGAGCCGCCTCGTTCTCCTCCAGTTCTGTACGTAGACAACAAGGCCATGCTGGCCTTGTGTCGGGAGCACAGACTGGAGCACAGAACGAAGCACATTGCTCTCCGCTACTTCCTGGCTCGTGAGCTGCAGCAGCGTGGTCAGCTCCGCCTCACCTACGTGCCCTCTGAGGCCAACACTGCTGATATCTTCACCAAGGCCCTTCCGCCTTGTGATCATCAGCGCTTCTGTACTTTGCTAGGTCTTGTGCCTACCTGGCCTCACTTGCTCACTTCTTGATCTTGTTTGTACTGTACTCTTTCTATACCTGCACTTGCTTGTTTACCTTTATATATATGATCTTGCATGTGAACTGGCCTTGTGGCCTTGCTCTTGTGCTCGGACTGTGTGGTGACTTTGTGATCCACCCTGAGCTTGCTTTGCTTCGCTTGACTGCTCTTGTGACCACTTGTTCTCCCCCACTTTGCCTATGGGGGTGTGTCAGATCATTATAGCTTATACATCTGTGTAGGCTGTAGTGGGGTAGCCCATAAGGGGTACAACCCAATTAGGGTTAGTACTTGTACCCAACTGTTTCATAGTTCAATCATTCTTGTTCTAATATTCACAGCTCTGAGGGTCAGTAGTGCGGGAGGGGTTTTGGAATGAGCTGCTGCTGCTGCTGCTCGAGTGGCACCAGGGTGGCGGGAAAGTTTTCACGTGGCGAAAATATTTCGCCACAGTTTCCTCGTCAGCCAAAATTCGAATCTGCATAAAGGCATCTAGAAACATTACCCATTCGCCACCTCACCGTCTTTAAACTCCAGTCAGCAAGGCACCATTCCATTTTCACCCAATATAAATTAATCAATCCTCCACCTCATCTCTTCTCCAGTCCTCCTCAACCTTCTCATCCCAAACTCCACCACTCAATCGAAAGATTTCCTCACCAAGCTTTAAATTCAAGGCCACATTCATTCCACTCACCAAGCCTTAAATTCAGGGCCACATTCATCCCACTCACCAAGCCTTCACTTCGAGGCCACATTCATCACCCCCACGTATCCAACTCAACCAATCACAATCTTTCATCTCCTCATTCCTCATCCAACCATAAACTCCACCAAATACAAGGAGGGTCCACCACATTCTTCACACCGAAGCTCTCTACAAGCTCCATTACAAGCTCTCTCAAGGCCATCTTCAAAGTCCTTATGCCTAACTCCTAAGGCTGCACTCATACCACCAACCTCTCCCAACCCAAGCTCATAGCCATGTTCTCCAACTCTCAAGAAGTTTATGCTTCATAGTCTTTCTTTTATATTGTCATAAATGGTTTCTCCTCAAGTCCATCAAGTTTAAAATTTTCAACACCAATCCTTGTCTTTCTTATAATCAAGATCCAATCTCTACCTTTCAACACTCAAGCTTGGAGATTCTTCTCCATACAACAACCAAAATCTACCATCCAACATTCAACCGTAGTCTTTCTTTCATATTGTCATTAATGGTTGCCCCTTTAGTCCATCAAGTTTTAATGTTTCAACACCAACCTTTGCCTTTCTTATAATCAAGATCCAAGCTCTACCTTTCAACACTCGAGCTTGGAGATTCTTCTCCATACAACAATCAAGATCTACCATCCAACATTCAAGCTTGGAGGTGCTTCCCTACTCAACAATCAAGATCTACTATTCAACACTCAAGTTTGGATCCCATTCTCCTTTCAACAATCAAGATCTACAATTTAAGAGTGCCTTCTTCAAGGCACAAAGCTCCTTCAATACAACAAGTAAGTCTCTTTTACGGTAAGTCACTTCTTCTTTCATTCTTATCAAGCTCCTCTGTTCAAGCTTATCTGTTCTATTCAAGTTTCTTGTCTGTTCAAGCTTCTTTGTTCTATTCGAGATTCTTCTCTATTCAAGCCTTTTCATTCTTATCAAGTCTCCTTTCTTCTCAAATCTTATTTGATATTATCAAGCTTGTTTCACTTTCAAGCCTCTTTATCTTTTCTTCAATCACTTATTCAACATCTTCCTTTTAGTTAATCTTTCTTTTCATTTAAAAGTTTTCATCATCTTTCAAGTTTGTTGATATTTTATCTTTAACCTTCTCATTTATAAATCCTTTATATTTTAATTCACTCTCTACTTCAAGAGTTTCTTTACCTTATTAACTTTGTCTTATTTCAATCTTAACTCTTTCTTCTACGTGTTTTCTTTCTTACTACTAGCTATTGATCCTTCCTCATCCTTTACTTCAATTTCAAGAGGACGCCCTACTCAGTGAGGGCGGCAGCACACGCTCGCGCGCGCCCTAGCCATGCGCGTCCCACAAGCAAGCTCTGTCAGAATCCCAACCACTAGACCACGATATTTGAACCCGAGACCTTCGCTCTGATACCATGTAATAATCCCAACCACTAGACCATTAGGGATAAAAGGGCTTGTTAAGTAGCGAGTCAGTGCGCCCATAACCCCCTAGGCCAACGTGCCTGTAACCCTTCCCTATGATCAATCGGGGATCACCAGTAGACATTTGACAAGCTCATGGGCCTGTATGGTAGAGACTAAGGACGAGGTGTATGAAGAATAGGGGGCGAAATATCTCAAAATCGTTGGACTAATTTCTGTACAGGACTATCGACTTCACAAAAAACATCGTCGACAAAAATTCCACGATTGAAACTTGAATAAATTTATATATGTTGTAGCTCTGGTATGTAACTACAGTTCCCAATTTGAATCGTATTCAAAGAAGAAGTAAATCTTGAGTTATCAATTCCGGCGCACTAGGGGGTAAGCTGTTACAGGAACTTAACTCAATCACAATTGTTCTCACAAGATCCACAAAGACAATTGAGTAGCTAGAAACCAGGTAGGAGGGGATGAGGAGGACGAGAGGGAAGGTCTTCAAGGAGTCCCCCTTCTCTATAGGAACCTAGCTTTCACCCTTGTCTTTTTCCCAACCTCTCAAATCCACTTCATCCATTTTATCCACACTTCCAAACCTGGTTTGGCTTCTCCCAACCATTTGGCAGCAACTACAGTAAAAATGATGATTTTCCCAACACTCCAAAAGTCTAAACATCTTACTAAGTCACCCGACAAATTCCCTAAGTGTGAAAGAATGAGGAATGAATGAACTAGCACAAGGTTGGGTACAAGTACGAAACCCTAGGAAACTGTACCCCATAGTGTCTACCCCACTACAGCCTACACAGACTCTAGCATATGAGTTTGACACACCCCCATAGGCAAAGTGGGGGAGAACAAGAGGTCATAAGACCAGTCAAGCAAAGCAAAGCAAGCTCAGGGTGGATCACAACGTCACCACACATTCCGAGCACAAGAGCAAGGCCAAAAGGCCAGTTCACATGCAAGATCATATATGAAGGTAAACAAGCAAGTGCAGGTATAGAAAGATCAAAGTACAAGCAAGGTCAAGAAGTGAGCAAGTGAGGCCAAGTAGGCACAAGACCTAGCATCGTACAGAAACGCTGATGATCACAAGGCGGAAGTGCCTTGGTAAAGATATCAGCAGTGTTGGCCTCAGAGGCCACGTAAGCAAGGCGCAGCTGACCACGCTGCTGCAGCTCACGAGCAAGGAAGTAGCAAAAAGCAATGTGCTTCGTTCTGTGCTCCAGTCTATGCTCCCGACACAAGGCCAGCATGGCCTTGTTGTCTACGTACAGAACTGGAGGAGAACGAGGCGGCTCTCCTAGGTCAGTCAACAGGTAGGTGAGCCAGCGTAGCTCCTGTGCAGCCATAGCCCCCGCGTAGATCTCAGCCTCCCAGCTGGAGCCGAGAACAGAAGACGAGCGGGTAGACCGCCAAGAAACAGAGCCGGAGCTAAGGCTGAAGGTGTAACCCTGTGACGACTGATGCGTAGCCTAGTTGTCAGCCCAAGAAGCGTCAGAATGACTTGTGAGGAGCACTCGACGTCGCCCTCCAAGCACTAGCCCCATGCCCGACGTACTGCACAAGTAGCGCAACACCCTCTTTGCTACAGCCATGTGCTCTGGTTGGTGTCTCCTAGGAGCAACATAGCGTGCCAAGATGCTAAGAGGGTATGCAAGGTCAGGTCGTGTACAGGTCATCAGGTACATGAGGCAGCCAACAAGCTCTGGGTACGGGCCACTCGGCTCTACGGACTCATCCGAAGGCAGAGCTGAGAGTGAGTGACGAGTAGACAGAGGAGTGGCCTGAGGCGAGGAGTACGTGAAGTCGAAGCGCTGAAGGACCTGCTGCACCATGTGTGACTGAGTTAGGGTAATGGTGCGCTGTGCTCTGTCCCGGGTGATCTGCAAGCCAAGGTAGCTGCGCAGTTCACCCAGGTCTGTGCACGTGTGTCTCTTATGCAGCTCGGACTTCACGTGGGCGAGTCCAGCCGTGTCAGCAGTGGCAAAGACCAAGTCGTCGACGTACACGAGGATGTAGAATGGCGGCAAAGAGGTGTCGGTGCGTAGAAACAGCGACGGGTCGGGTGTAGAAGGAGCAAACCCAAGAGTCGCAAGTGTAGTCCTCAGTGTGTCGTGCCACTCACGCGGCGCCTGGCGGAGACCGTAGACTGGCCGCCAGAGGCTCCACTGGGTACCAGGAGGAAAGGATCCAGTGAAGCCGGGTGGGCGGCGTAGCCAGATCTCCTCGTGCAGGCTGCCGTGCAAGAAAGCTGTGCTGAAGTCAAGAGAGTGAAGCTCGTAGTCGCGCTGAGCGACTATGTGCAGCAGCACCCGAAGAGTGGTCATCTTCGGGGTGGGAGAGAAGGTCTGAAAGTAGTCAACTCCCTGCCACTGTCTGAAGCCTCAAGCCACGTAACGCGCCTTCAAGACAGGCGGAGAACCCAACGGCCGCTTCACCCTGAAAATCCACATGCCACTGACGATGTTCGCCCCAGGTGGGGGAACCTCGTCGAGATAGGTGCCTGTGGACTTCCAGGAAGCCATCTCTGCGTCCATAGCTGCTTGCCACTGAGAGGAGTAGGGACCCTCGATCGCCTCAGCGTACGATCGAGGAGTCGGGATGTTTGGTGCATCCGGGTCTCCCTCACGGGCAATCAGCGTGGACACGAGATGAGGCAAAGCAGCAGCAAAACACTTGAACTCCTCCTGCCTGTCCTCAAGGACGTCCGTGCTAAGAGCACAATCACCCTCGACGGACGAAGGACAGACAAACGCAGACTCAGCAACGAGACTAGCAGCGTAGTCTAGACGACAGCGAGCAGCAAAGTCGACACGGAACGCAGACGCATCGCCAACCTTCCCCGTCCACCGCAAGGTTGGGGAGGTCTCTGGCAAGGAGACCCGCGGCTGAAGGTTGAGCTGATGCGCTGCGTACGGAACCGCAAACGGCCACAGAAAATGGGGGGCAGCCGCATGGATCATGGACGTACGAGCGACGTCCATGACCATGCCAATGCAGCGCTCAGCAATCCCATTTTGCTGTGGAGAGGCCGGAAGCGTGAAGGTCTGACGGATGCCCTCTGCACGACACAAGGCTCCCAGACGCGCAGAGGAAAACTCCCCGCCTCTGTCAAAGTGCAGACGCAGAACAGGAAAGTCCGAGCCGGAACTCTCTCTAAGCTGGAGACGAGCTGCGCGGATCCACTTGATCAACACCTCAGTGACGTCACCCTTGCTGCGCAAGGGGAAGACTTTGGTGTAACGCGAGTAGTCGTCAACCACCAACAGGAAGTAACGCTCGTGCCCCTGTCCACGGACGCGGGCGGGGCCCCACACGTCCATGTGAAGAGTCTGCAGCGGAGCCTCTTTCGGAGGAAACTCGGAGGAGTGAGGGGCGGCGCGCTGTCGCCCCTCGACGCAGGGGACGCAAGTGGGGGCAGGCCCCGGAGGTAGGGAAGGGTGAGACCGGGGGAGATCAGAGATGATGGACACGGGAGGCCATGCCTCGGAGACGAGGCAGGGAGGGTTGACCAAGGCGGTGGTGCCAAAGGAGAGTCTCTTGGGATAGGTGACAACACGAGCAGGGAGCAGACTCAGGACCAGACATGGACGCTGCAGCAAACACCTGACTCGACGCAGCTACCTGGCCAGACTCAGCAACTGTAGGAGACTCAGTAGTAAGTGTGTACAGGCTCGACCCCGGCCGACGGGTGAACGTGGCCAAGTGTCGGCCCGTCCGAGCACACGTGCAGTGGGTCACCCGCTGACTCGCACGAGTGAACTGGTCAACCCCCCTCTCCTATAGATCAGCTCCACTCACCAAGTTCATAGAGAACGAGGGGAGGTAGAGACCTAACAGGGTGCCAGAGGGAGCTGCCGGGCACGGTAAGACAGTGGAGAAGCTAGCAAGGACAGGACCCCTAGACGGGTCCGCAAGGGAGACTGCAACCGGCCGACTAAGTGGCGTAAGCGTGGTGCGGTCTCAAAAGAAGGAGCAAGAAGCACCCGAGTCAAGGGTGAAGGTGTGTAAGGCCTGAGCCAACGTAGTACCTGAGAGAGCAGACTCACCAGCACCTGGGGCAGCAGACACACTAGCACCTAGAGCAGCAGCCTCACCAGCACCTAGAGCAGCAGCCTCAATGCCCGGGTCAGGCGGAACACACAGGTAACAGTCACCCTCATCACTAGTAGACACAACATACATGGCAGCAAGAATAGCATCATAATCCAGATCAAAGATAGCAACCCCCGCCCTAGAGAGAACGTCCCTGCGAGGGATCTCAGAGGCCTCAGGGAACTGGTGACGCCACGCGTCCGTCAGGCGGCCGAAGCAACGCTGGGTGGAGTGCAAGCCCCCGCACTGCTCACCAGCGCGGTCGCCGGTACGGAGGACGTAGGTGTAGGGACCAGTACCCCCACCGCGCTGACGCGCAGCGTACCACTCACGGAGCTGCTGAGGGGAAAGGGTCTCACGACTGTGGTGCTGCTGCTGGCGCACACCACCACCGGAGCCACTCCTCTGTGCAGAGCCGCGACCAGCTCCACCGCCGCCGCCGCCGCCTCCGCCACCTCCGCCGCCTCTGCTACCTACGCCGCCTCCACCACCTCCGCCGCCTCCGCTCCCTCCGCCACCACCGCCGCCGCCTCCGCCTCCACTACTGCCACCGACACCTCCACCCCCGCCACCACTCCCACCACCACCCCCACCCCCTCCACTGCCTCCACCACCATCTCCACCGCCCCCGCCAGCCCCTCCAGCGCCCTTGCCCCCCTTGCCCTTGCCAGTGCGGCGTCTCCCGCTAGGGGCAGACGCAGCGTCGACCGACTCGAAACCAACGAGGTCGACTGCAGCAGTAGAAGCAACAGAGGGCAAGAGGGGGGAGGGGGAACACCCTTCAAAGACAGGGTCGCGAGGGTCACCACGAGAGGCTCCTACAGTGACTATGCTTTTCTCTACTGCTAGGAGGCGCTCCTCGAGGAGGTCAACGGTGAATGTGGTGGGGCAAACTGAGAGGAAGTGGTCCCTAACCAAGCGAAGGGAGTCAGGGAGCCGGGTGACTATGTAGTAGAGGGTGATGTACATGGGGGGGGGGGGGGGGTTCTTGGCACAGAACTCAGCAAGAAGCGCAGCGCGGTAGCGAGTGTCACTATTGCGAAGGTGCGTAATGAGGTCAGCGACTATGGGAAAGGCAGCAAGGTCAGGGAACAGGTACGGCAGCATGAGGCGGCTAAGCGCAGCAGTGGCAGGGGAGAAGTAGCGTGCAACTACAGCGTCGTAGAAGGTCTTAGCACTCTTGTACTGGCTAAAGTGCGCACGCTCAGTGGTCGGTAAGTGGCGACGCACAGCAAGGCGGGCAGCAGCATCGCGTGTGGCCCACTGTGAGCGAACAGTGCTGTCAGCAGTAGTAGGCGGGGCAAGAGAGACACCAGAGGTGAGATCGAACAGAGAGAGTCCGTCTACCTTATCGCATTGTAGGAACAGCTGGAGGTCATCGACCCAGACCTCAAAGTCAATAGCACGACCCTCAGTATCAAAGGTATGGACACTGGGGGTAGCCATGACTGTAGTGGCCTAGTAGGGAGTGATCTCACCTGTCCGAGTAAGTAGGGCCGGGGCGCGCCGGTAGGAGCAGTATGGGCTCGACGGCAGGGCGGCTCGGCGGCTTGGCTGCTGGGCGGCTCGGCGGCTGGGCTGCTGGGCAGCTCGGCGGCTCGGCTGCTGGGCGGCTCGGCGGGTCGGTTGCTGGGCGGCTTGGCTGCTCGGCGGCTCGGCTGCTAGGCGGCTCGGCTATCGGGCGGCTCGGCGTCTCGGTGGCTGGGCGGCTCGCCTGCTCAGCGGCTTGGCTGCTGGGCGGCTCGGCGGCTGAAGGGGCCGCTAGGGGCGGCGACGAGGCTGCGTAGGGAGGGGAGCGGCGACGGGGCTGCTAGGGGCGGCGAGGGGGCCGCTTAGGTAGGGAGGCGGTGACGGGGCCGCTGAGGGCGGTGATGGGGCCGCTAGGGGCGGCGACGGGGCCGCGTAGGGGCGGAGACAGGGCCGCGTAGGGGCGGCGACAGGGCCGCGTAGGTAGGGAGGCGGCGACGGGGCCGCTAGGGGCAGCGACGGGGCCGCTTAGGGGCGGCGTCGGGGCCGCTAGGGGCGGCGACGGGGCCGCGTAGGTAGGGAGGCGGCGACGGGGCCGCTAGGGGCGGCGACGGGGCCGCTAGATGCGGCGACGGGGCCGCGTAGGGGCGGCGATGGGGCCACGTAGGGGCGGCGACGGGGCCGCGTAGGTAGGGAGGCGGCGGCGGGGCCGCTAGGGGCGGCGACGCGGCCGCGTAGGGGTGGCGACGGGGCGTCTTAGGGGCAGCGACGAGGCCGCGTAGGTGGAGAGGCGGCGACGGGGCCGCTAGGTGCGGCGACGGGGCCGCTAGGGGCGGCGACGGGGCCGCGTAGGGGCGGCGACGGGGCCGCTAGGGGCCGTGAGGGGCGGCACGGGGGGCCGTGGGAGGGGCCTCTAAGGGACCTTAACGGAAGGGCGGCCCACAAGGCGCGCCTCGCGCAGAAGCGATTGGCGCTCCGGTCAGAAAAAAAAAAATTCAGTGGTGGGCCCAAGGAAGCGTTCCCACTAGGGAACCTGCTCTATACCATGTGAAAGAATGAGGAATGAATGAACTCGCACAAGGTTGGGTACAAGTAGGAAACCCTAGGAAACTGTACCCCATAGTGTCTACCCCACTACAGCCTACACAGACTACAGCATATGAGTTTGACACAAAGTTGCTGTATCCAAATGTATTAAGCATACGAACTTCAACTATGCGTAACTTTCTCGTTCGTGCTCCAATTGAAGCGATCCTTGGTCCGTCGAAATGCTCTCGAGCAGAGGAGTTACTTCAGATACCTGCTCAAGCCAAATAACATTTACACTTACTCTGAAAATCCAAACCACGCATGCAACGCACGAACATAAGATGGGAGGCAAAGAGACGTGAATCCAAATGATAGCATCACATAACACTGCAGTCGCCAAAGATGACGACAAAGTCGTCATCACTGCTAGTGACGTGAGAGGATCGCGTCCCCCCCCCCTTCTCCCCCCCCCCCCCCACCCCAAAGCGGAGGGCGACAGATTTGCCTGCAACCGAGGGGGCGATGGCGAATCTTTCGCCCTCGCAGGTGGTAGCGCTGCTGGCGCTTCTCCAAGAGCAGGACGCGACCCCCGTTACAACGCTAGCAGCTACAACGGAAGCGGAAAATTTCGCTTCCGCTAAAACAGCAAGCGTGCGCAACAACGTCGCCACTTCCGCACGGGTCGTCGCATCTCACCGCGCCGACAAGGGAAAGGCTCCTGCCGTCGACGATGAACCCACTGCCCCAGATGACTCCGACTCCGACTCCGATAGCGACGCGGGTGAGGAACCTGTTGGAAATGGACACTGGAATGGCCCGAAGCGGTCTCCCTAAGGGCTACAGGTGTCAACCTGGGGGGGTATAGCTGCGCTGACCCACCAAGGAGACATGCCCTTTCATCCCAGTTGGTTAGCGAACTGGAGCTATCCTGCAGAACCAAACAACCCCATGCCTCTCTTGCCTAACGATCTCCTCACCCCTCTCCCCTCCCCCCTCTCCCCTCCCCCCTCTCCCCTCTCCCCTCCCCTAAGAGAGAGAGAGAGAAGGGAAAGGGAAGGCAACGACCAAACCGATAGTACGAGAAACTCACAATGCGTACTTAGATGGCAAGGCATAATGAGTTCACGTTGGACAATAGTGCTTGTTGCTACCAAGCCATTGGGCTATCATGCCTTGAGAAAGAAAAAAGGGAAACAGGAAGCAAGAGAGAGAGAGAGAGCGAGAGAGAGAGAGAGAGAGAGAGAGAGAGAGAGAGAGAGAGAGAGAGAGAGAGAGAGAAAGAAAGAGAGAGAGAGAGAGACCGCTTCGGACCCTGCTGTCTACCAGGGCAGCTATACCCCCCCAGGTGGAGAACAGGGAGAAGCCTCCGCCGAGCCGTGCTGGCCCTCGAGTCAACCCCAGTCTGCCCACCTGGCCCAGCAGTTTTGGAAGAACTCCGCGCGAAACACCCCCGAGCCGATGACGAGCAGCTGAGCTGGCCAACGACACCAGGCCCGAACCTGCAAATCAGCCAAGCCGATTTCGCCAAGCTTCTGGGTCGGTGCGAAAATGGTGTGGGGACCGGACCGTCCGGAACCGCCTTCGAACACCTTCGCGACGCATCGGCAACCAACGCATCGGTCTGCACCCACCTACATGCCCTAGTGAACACCATCCTGGCAGGCAAATTACCCGAACCAGTGGCAGACCTGCTGACGGCGTCGCGCCTAATAGCGCTGTCCAAGCCAGGCGGGGGGGTTCGGCCAATTGCAATTGGCGAATGCCTGACGCGCCTCGCAGGCAAGGCTGCCCTGACCGCAATTGGGGAAGCTGCACGTGACCATTTCCTGCCTCTACAGTACGGGGTGGCGGTACCTGGGGGGGCCGAAGCGAACATCCACGTTGCACGTGCCTTCGTTGACTCGAGAGACCGCTGCGTGGTGTTACATACAGACATTTCGAATGCTTTTAACAGCATTTCGCGAAAAGCAATCATCAACGGGATTTGCGACAGCAACCTTTCGTCACTACTCCCTCTAGTGCGGCTAACGTACGGTAACCCGTCGAAGCTGTACCTTGATTCGAATTTCGCCAGCCACCCACTGAACAGTGAACGCGGGGTGAGACAAGGAGACCCACTCGGTCCTCTACTGTTCGCAGCAGGGATCCACCCAGCACTTCGCGAAACTGCAGATGCCCACCCCCACGTTCTGTGTTTGGCGTATGCAGACGACGTGACGTTTTTGGGGGACAACGCAGACACTGTAGCAGCATTCAATTTCTTCACGAGCAAGTTAGCGCACCTGGGGCTTACACACAATCCGCAGAAATGTGCGGCATGGAGCACGAGAGGCGACGAGGAGATTCAGCTACCGCCAGGAGTCCCGTTATCTCAGGACGGGATACGCCTTCTAGGTAGCTTCCTGGGGCCAGCGGCGGGTGCGGCCAAGTTCCTGGCAGGGCAGCTGGAGGAAATGGCGAAGCCGCTGCCACTGTTAGAACGCGCCGACCCCCAAGTAGCCTCCCTGCTACTGACCCGCTGCATTTCTAGACACGTCGCATACCTCACAAGGACCACGCCACTAAACCTCCTGCCACGAGACACCTGGGCGCAGTGGGGGCGGGACCTACTAGCTGCGCTCCTGACATCCTGCGGGATTAAAGTCCCGACGTGTAGCACGGAGCAGTCGAGAGTGTGGGCGCAGGCTTCGCTCCCATCGTCCCTGGGTGGCTTAGGACTGACGGACCCGCTCGTGGAAGGGGTCTACGGCTTCGTAGCCAGTTTCACACAAGCCGCGCTCTTCTTTTCCTCCCTGACGCTAGCACTAGACACAGCACTGACCCGAGCACACAGCCACATGATTCTGCCCCGGGACGTCACCACACCGCTCCATTCCTGGCTCACAGAGTGCGAGACTGCCCTGCCCACAGATGCACGCGACGTCGTTGACCAGGAACGGCTCTCTAGGTCAGACATCAAGCTTCAGCACACGCTGGCCCTCAAAGTGCAGGGGAGTCGGTACGCGGTTCAGGTCCAAGAGACAAGGCGAATGAGACTGAATCCTCTGTCTGGGCACACGCAGAGAATGTTCTCACTGACTAGCTACGGCACAGGAGACTGGCTCACGGCGGTACCAGTAGCTTCTTCACGGCGCATGGGGCCGGTACACTTCAGCAACGCCGTGCGCTTCCGGTTGGGCCTCCCTTTCTCCACTCCGAAAAACTGTGACTGTACTGACCACACCGCTATCACAGACCCGCGCCTCCCCAACCACCTCTTCCGCTGCGGCACAGGGAAGCACCGTACGAATACTCATAATGAGCTCCGCGACGCTTGCATCAGCATGGCACAAGACGCGGGGTTCATCGTACACAGAGAAACAAACGTGTACTGCCCCATAGAGGAGCAGACCGCGGACTTTACCATGACGGACAGGAGCAGTGGGGCGGTTTGGGTGTGTGATGTGACGGTAACGGACCCTATTAGTACCAGGGACCCGGAGGCTAGGAAAGGAAGGGGATGGGCGGCCAGGGAGCAAGCGGATAAAAAGATCAAGCACTATGAAAACCTGCCAGAGACAGTGGGCTTCTTCCCCCTCGCGGTAGAGACCTATGGCTGCCCTTGTGCGGAGGTCCCTGTGTTCCTGAAACTCCTTGCGGACACGGCGGCTCGGCGATACTTCAACGCCGACTCCAAATCCTATCATGCCGCGAAGTTTCTGCACCAGTTCAGGCAGAGGTGGTCGGTTGCACTGCAGAGGGCCCAATCCGTGGGTCTCATGATCAAGTTAGGAGAGGCAGCGGCTGCAGAGAGCCCGCCTGTAGGAGGGATAGGGCAGGAATTGTACCTTGGGGACTGCTTTACCGTCCTTGAGCCTCTTCTTGAGCTCTAGGTGACTTAGTGGGGTTGGATAGTCTAGGTTACCTTGCGTGTTAGTACCTGCTGTCTCTCATTGCATGTGTGTACCCTTCTGGCTTATCAATATACGGACCATTAGAGAGAGAGAGACCCTTCGCCTCGGACCCTCCCAGTTCTCCACCGCGGCGTCCTTCCGCCTGGGACTGCCCCTACCTATGCCAAGACGCTGCAACTGCACGGCACACTCACTGGCCGAAAACCTCAAAGCATATATTTCTATCCGTCATCCCGACACCGGCGCAGTGTGGATCTATGACATCACTGTCACAGACCCCGTCTCCCACCAGGACAAGTACGCTCGCAAGGCGCCTGGGTGGGCGGCCAGGATGCAAGCGGACAAGAAGGAGACCAAATATGCCGGGCGGAGCCCGTGGGTGGGCTTCTACGCCATGGCCGTGGAGACTTACGGCTACCCCTCACTTGGAGTCCTCGATTTCCTTCGTAGCTGCGCGGAGCTGGTGGCAAAGCGGCAGTTTAACGCCTCCCCAAAGTCGAGGGAGGTGGCGAAACTACTCACCGAGTACCGCCAGCGCTGGAGCGTGACCCTGCAGAGAGCCCAAGACATCGCCCTCAGGGATAAGACCCATGAGGCTCTTACCGCGGATGTGCTAGGCCTCCAGGGACCGTTCACTCCACTGAGCGAGGGCCAGCTGTACCAATTGATAGAAGACCCCTCCGGCCACTAGGACATCCGCCCAATTTTCACGAGAGCGCTGCTAGCCCCTATGCTCCGACTGGCTGACAACCCAGAATCACTGACAGCATGGACAGTTTTCTTGTTCCTCGCACGCCTGACGCTGAGACAACACACTCCTCAAAAACCGGATTGGCCTGCAGTGAGAGCAAGACTACGACAGTTCTTGGCGGGGGAGTGGAGTGCACTGTACTCTGACATGCTCGACTCTCTAACCTACTCTCAAGCGCCCACGCATACCCCTGACGACCTAGGAGTGATTGCAAGGGCAGAGGGCCTTGCGCGACGTGGCAGCCTAAGGAGAGCGGTTCTTGCCCTGGAGGCGACGCCGGTGTGCACCCCGTCACCAGCAATCCTGGAAGCACTGCGCGCCAAGCACCCACCTGCTCCTGAAGCACCCCTCGTTTGGACGGTACCTGACTCCAACGCCCACTTGACGGCCACCCTGCCCGAGTTTCTCAGAGTTCTGTCACGCTGTGACAATGGGATTGGGGCGGGCCGATCAGGTCTGGCATTCGAGCATGTGCGGGAGGCGTGTCTAGTCAACCAGTAAGTGGCGACAAACATCCACGCAATGGTCAACACCATCCTGACAGGGAAACTGCCATCCCCAGTCGCCAGGCTCCTCACAGCGTCTCGCCTACTGGCTCTCTCCAAACCAGACGGAGGGACAAGGCCGATCGCTATTGGTGAAAGCATCACCAGACTCGCCGCCAAAACAGCTCTAATGCTGACAGCAGGGGCAGCAAGAAAATTCTTCATGCCACACCGGCTCGGCGTGGCACTGCCTGGGGGAGCGGAGGCGGTTATCCACATCACCCGCGCCTACCTATCTGAAAATCCTTTTGCACTAGTCCTCCAGGCAGACCTAGCCAACGCCTTCAACAGTGTCAACAGAGCCGCAATAGCATCCGCGCTAGACAACTCGGCTCTAGCACCACTACTACCATTAGTACAGCTCACCTACGGGGCCCCCTCACCGCTCTCCCTGGACGAGGGCTTCAAGCATGAGCCCCTGCTAAGCATGACGGGAGTTTGGCAGGGAGACCCTCTTGGGCCACTGCTGTTTGCAGCTGCAATCAATCCCACGCTACAAGCTACAGCCCAAGCCTTCCCTACTGTAGCCTGCCTAGCGTACGCAGACGGCGTCACCTTCCTAGGGGAGCAATCTACCTGCGTAGCAGCGTTTCAGCACTTCACAGAGAGCCTCATGCCAATTGGCCTGCATCATAACCCATCTAAATGCACGGCCTGGTCACAGTCAGGCATCCCCACCTCTGCCTTACCCCAAGGTGTCCCGTTCACTAGAAACGGCGTGAAGCTGCTAGGCAGTTTCATAGGCTCCGATGAGGCCACAGCAGACTTCATTCGTTCAAACCTTAGGTCCATGGCGGCACCTCTTGGCCTGATAGCACGGATGGAACCTCAGCTGGCTGCCCTGCTACTCTTCAGGTGTGTCTCAAGACGAGTTTCTTACCTCACCCGGACCACACCCCTCATGCATTTGCCTCTGAATGAGTGGTCCGGTTGGGGCAGGCAGTTGTTTGAGAATCCGTTAACGGCATGTGGCATTAGGCATCCGCGGGGTGACGCTGAGATCTCTCGTACATGGTCCCAAGCTTCGCTGCCAGTATCACTTGGGGGCCTCGGAATCACTGACCCCGCGGTCGAGGGCAGCTACAGCTACCTAGCTAGCTTTACCCACGCACAGCAGCTGCTCTCAACCCTTGAAGATAGCCAGTTAGGGCCCCTGACGGGGACTCGGGTGCAGATGATGGGACCGTACACAGACTTTTGCGCTCTCTACCGCTGGCTAGCTCAATGCGAGGCAGACCTACCGAGTGATGCCGGGGAGCTACTTCAGAGTGACAGGGCTGCTCCCACGGGTGTGAAGCTGCAGCAGGGGCTAGCTTTGGTAGTTCAGGGCAGAAGATATGCTAACCAGGTGGAGAACACACGGGGCATGACCCCAAACCCCAATAGCGGCCACACGCAGCGCCTTCTCTCTTTGTCAGGGTACGGAGCCGGGGACTGGCTCCATGCAGTCCCGCTCATGCCCTCCCTAAGGCTCGACGGTCCCCACTTTGCCACAGCCCTCCAGTTCAGGCTAGGACTACCATTTTCAGCCCACGGCGCTTGTGACTGCACCAAGCAGGTTCCCATCCCAGACAAACGGCTTCCAAACCATCTCCTACGCTGCGCCACAGGAGGGGGAAGGACAAATACTCACAACGAGCTGAGGGATGAGTGCATTAGGATGGCACAGTACGCCGGGTTCATGGTGCACAAGGAAACGGCGGAGTTCTGCCCGGTCACTAGGAAGACAGCGGACCTAGCCATTCGTGATCGGTCCTCAGGGGCAGTATGGATCGGGGACGTCACCATCACTGACCCCATCAGCACGCGTGACCCCAATGCGGTGAGAGGGAGGGGGTGGGCTGCCAGGGAAGCCAGTGACAAAAAAATCTCAGACTACAGCGGCTCCCCGGCAGCCTACGTCTCATTCGTACCCCTCGCAGTCGAGACTTATGGCTGCCCATGCGTAGAGTTCCCCGCTTTCCTCAAGCTCTTGGCTCACACGGCTGCACGCAAGCTCTTCAACGCCGACCCTTCAACCTACCAGGCGGCAAAACTACTCAACCAGTTCCGCCAGAGATGGTCGGTCGCCCTTCAGCGCGCGCAGGCCGTAAGTTACATGGCCAAGTGCAACATGGCAGCAGAGGCCCAGAACCCTCTTGTCGGGGCCCCTGGCGAGGATATGTCCCTGGGGGACTGTTTTGTGGTGCTCGAACCTACTGCTGAGCTCCCTTAGGAGCTTCCAGTGGGGGGGGGGTGGTGGTTGGTGGGTGGGGTTGTAGGTTGTTCTTAGGATCTGGTTTGCTGCTAGGTTGTTCTTTTAGTCTCTGGTGTTGCCTATTTCTATGCTGCCTCGATCGTTTGTACTCGCCCGTTATATCAATACAAGGACCGCTTGAGAGAGAGAAGAAGAAGCGTGCGCGTACCACGCATGGAGCCTCACTTGAATGGCTCCCAATTTTTGCATCCACAAAGAGGGGTAATATCCATCAAATCAAACTGATTCTTCACCGCATCTCACTCACCTGCACTAGCAGCCTCATTACGTTTATCGAACCCAAGATTTGCACATCGTTGTGCGTGAATTGCTCGCTCACACGAGCGCGCTGATACATATCATGTAATTTAACATCATGGTTCAACCCTCTGTCGCTGCCATCCCGAAACAAAAACTCCCATGGCAGTCGCCACGCGTTCATGGTCGGGGGAACAGTACGAGCTCCTAGCAACCGCAGTCACCGATCGTGAAGTCAACACCATGGGTGGCCGTCTCCAACAGGCTTTCGCTTGGTGGGCTTCCTGGTGCGAGAGCTCCTTGATCTTGTCATTCATTGCTCATGGATATTGGCTCACTTGGAAGGCATACTCGCCACCATCTTTCCGCGACAACAATCATGCCGGCGTTTTGAATCACACTGCATGTGCTTCTTGGTAAACCCTACGAGCGCAACCAGGGGGTATCAATCGCCCTTCGAGCCACGGCGCTCTCTTTCAGCCATCAACTCTTGGCACTCATCAATGAGGCGCCATCATCGAACGCGCGAGTGACCCTGACCTTGGAGGTTCACTACGAGCTCCAATTCTGGCTTGAGCATTTTGACCATTTTAACGGGGCTCCATTGCACATGCCCCACAGCCTGGATATGGTCATTCACGTCGACGCTAGCGCGCACAGCTGGGGTGCGACCCTTTCATCCTTCCCCAGTGGAAGCTCGCAAGGAAGCAGCCCCATGCCAAAAGAGCTTCTCTCCACATCGAGCACATGCAGAGAGCTCGAGGGAATGTTATGGGCGCTGCGAACAATCCCGGACCAGATCCAAGGTCGCCACGTCCTCGTTCGAGTAGACAACCAAGGAGTCTTCTTCATTCTTCGCAAAGGTGGCTCTAGACAGCCCGGGCTCACTCTTCTCTGCAAGTCCATCGTCGCAATTTGCATGGTGCACGAAACCCGATTGGCCATCGAATGGATTCCACGTGCCCTCGATGCTCATGCAGACGCAGTGTCCAGACTGGAAGACCACGATGATTACTTGCTCAAGCTCCCTTGGTTTTGATTATTGGAAAGGCGTTGGGGATCACACACCATCGATCTGTTCGCGAACGCCAACAACACACAACTCTTGCGCTTTTGCTAAAAAAATCCGCACCCACGTGCAACTGCCATCAATGCATTCTCGCTTGATTGGGGATCAGAGCATGGCTTCGCATTTCCGCCGCCAAGCCTTATCCCAGTGACCCTACACCATGCCTCACAAACGATCGCCACGTTGATGCTAGTCATTCCCAAATGGACAGGCGGCGCTTGGTGGTCCTTAATCCGGCCCTCCCCACACACCTGGGCAATCGGCATCTCCTCCATCCTATATCTTGCTAGTGGTAGTCAATGCTTGCATGTGGGCTCACATCAACGTGCATTCTCGGGCGCTGGTTTTCCGGTCAGTCAAATCCTAGCACTGAAAGTCAATTACAAAGATTGATGTACCATTCATGTATCCTATGATTACAGACATGCTTCCAAGGCTGCACCACCACCTACTTCATATGACAGCAAAGGCACGATCGGAATCAACAATCAACACATATGAGACATTCTGGGAGAAGTTCCGCAGTTTCTGCATGAAGGCCAAAGTGGAATTTTCGCCCGCTGCGGACCTAACACTAGAACACTACTTAGTGCACACCATCAACCACAAGGCCACAGTCTCCAGCATACAACCCATATGCGCACCAATCAGCTTTGCCCATCAAATGACAGGGTCGGCCAACCCAATGAACGGCCCTTTAACAATGCAAGTACAAGAGTTTGCCAAATGACGCTGCCCTCGGGCCAACATGAGTGAAAGAGCCCGTCTCCCTTCATCAAGTCCAGACAATGGCAGGACCCTTCCTCTAGTCAAGCGAACCGGGCACCTACCAGAAAGGCCTCATCGTGTTGCTCTTGTAATCGACCTTTTTTCGCTTCTCCGACCTGGTGGCAATCCAGTGGGAGGACATCCAATTCGAGGCCACGGCAATGTGGCTCCTAATCCCACACTCAAAAACCGACCAGGAGAGCAAAGGCTTATGGGTCCCTGACGCCACGGCTTGTCAGGTTATAATGCATGTCTAGTCTGTAGTGGGATACTCAAAAGTGAGTAAAACCCTTTTAGGGCTTACTACTTGTATCCCCCTCCTTTCTAGTTTCACCATTCTCCTTCCACAATTCTCTCGACATTTTCCTTACACCCTACACCCTCGAACTTCACCAAGTCACCTAAGCTACTATGGCTCCTAAGCCAAACTCTCGCTAGATTCTAACATGCTATCAGAGCTTAAAGCTCCTGGCCTGTGGGCCCACTTGCTTCCGCTGCCCTTCTGTGTGTCGCGCGCCCCGTGGCGCGCGACATTCTATTTTTCTTCCCGCCACGCGCTCGGAACGCGTGGCGGTTTTCTGCCCGCCGTGCGCCCCGAGGCACGCGGCGGGCTCCTACCTCGTCGCGGCGTCTTGGGGGCCCGCGCACTGGCCCCGACCGTCGCCTCGTCGCGGCGTTTTGGGGGCCCGCACGCAGGCCCCTCCCGTCGCCTCGTCGCGGCACTTTTGGGGCCCGCGAGCCGACCCCTCCCGTTGCCTCGTTACGGCGCCTTAGGAGCCTGCGCGCGGTCCCCTCCCGACGCCCGTCGAGGCACTTTCGGGGGCCTGCGCGGCTCCCTAGCACGTCGCCCGTCAGGGCACCCTGGGGGCCGCGCCCTTCCCCTCCCCTCCCTCCTAATTTCCGCTGCAGCAGCAGCCCCTGGAGCAGCCGCCCCAGCAGCAGCAGCACCTGGAGCAGCCGCCCCAGCAGCTGCAGCCCCTGGAGCAGCCGCCCCAGCAGCAGCAGCCCCTGGAGCAGCCGCCCCAGCAGCAGCAGCCCTGGAGCAGCCGCCCCAGCAGCAGCAGCCCCTGGAGCAGCCGCCCCAGCAGCAGCAGCCCCTGGAGCAGCCGCCCCAGCAGCAGCAGCCCCTTGAGCAGCCGCCCCAGCAGCAGCAGCCCCTGGAGCAGCCGCCCCAGCAGCAGCAGCCCTTGGAGCAGCCGCCCCTGGAGCAGCCGCCCCAGCAGCAGCCGCCCCAGCAGGAGCAGCCCCAGCAGCAGCAGCCCCTGGAGCAGCCGCCCCAGCAGCAGCAGCCCCTGGAGCAGCCGCCCCAGCAGCAGCCCCTGGAGCAGCCGCCCCAGCAGCAGCAGCCCCTGGAGCAGTCGCCCCAGCAGCAGCAGCCCTTGGAGTAGCCGCCCCTGGCCCCTGCAGCAGCCGCTCCTGGACCCGGTGCAGCCGTGGGGGGGTGGGTGTGGGGGTGATGGTTGTGGGGGTGTCGGTTGTGCGTGCCGTCCCCTCCTCCTCCTCCTCCTTTGTCTCCCACTGCTGCAGCTATCGCTGAGGGGGGTGGATGTGTGGGAGTCTGGGGTTTAGGGTTTAAGGGGGTGCTGTGGGTGTAGGGCTAGGGTTTGAGCTGGGGGTGTGTGAGAGGGGCGTTGGGCAGCTGGGGGAGGTTAAGTGGAGGCAGCAGTCTTGTCGTCAGCAGCACGAGCAGTCCGGAGGCTACAATCTCCGGTAGTCGCTAGTCGCCTGTGGGTCAGTTGCTCGTCTGCCGCTACTTTTAGCCGCGGAGCCATTTGCTCCTGTATTCCGGGCCTTTGCTTCGGTAGCCACTGAGCCAGCAGCTCGTCTGTGTGTCTGCAGCGTCAGCAGTCGCCTCCCATCTTCTCTCCCCCACAGTCTCTCCTCCTCCTCACTTGCCCTCTGTGATTAGCTCTAGCCTTACTTAACTATTGTGAACTCTAGCTCTATGCCTGCATGCTGTACTGATTATACCCCACTTTGACTATGGGGGTGTGTCAGATTATAATGCATGTCTAGTCTGTAGTGGGATATTCAAAAGTGAGTATAACCCTTTTAGGGCTTACTACTTGTATCCCCCTCCTTTCTAGTTTCGCCATTCTCCTTCCACAATTCTCTCGACATTTTCCTTACACCCTACACCCTCGAACTTCACCAAGTCACCTAAGCTACTATGGCTCCTAAGCCAAACTCTCGCTAGATTCTAACACGGCTGACAGACCATTCCGCCCCGTGCGGTGCACCAGGCACTTCATCCAGCTGGCACGGTATGGGCTAAATACCAAAGGCCCGTTGATTCGTATATTTCGACGCAACTCCCCGCCATCCTCGTAGGATACCACCCCATCATACCGCATTGTCCGCATGTGGTGCTTGCATGCATTCCAAGCAGCCGACATCGACCCTACACACCTCGGCACCCATTCATTCCGCAAAGGAGCAGCAGCAATGGCTGCCAGCATGGGCATCCCGGACCGCCTTTTCAAAAGACTGGGGCGCTGGCGGAGCGAAACCGCTAAGGACTTCTATGTCACCATATCTCACGATCATCTCCTTGCTGCGTCGCGTCGCCTCTACGACCAGGTGCATGTTCCATCCCCCTCGCAGCACGAGCATGCCCTTACTCGGCATCGTCAACAAGCACTCACCACGTATCAGGACGCGGTAAAAGTGCTGGTTTGAGGGGAGATCGATCCGGTCACCGCACTGAACCCTGCGTTTTGCCTACGAAGAGTACGAAACCATTTACAACCGCGCGAAAATACGATCTCTAGGCGATCGATTCTCCACTTTTACCGCGTCCTCAGAAGACCCAGTTGAAATGAGTCGTTGCATTTGCAAGGCAAATAGCAAGCCTTTATAGTATGTAATTTTCGAAAGTGTGTAACACCTTCGAAAACTATGTATTGTGAACAACGATGATATTTGTACCGAAGCAAAATGCTTCGGCGAACTGCTACTTCCCCTCTTTTTTCGGCATAAAAGTGGGGGCGAGCAAAGGCCATATGGCCTTCACCCGTGTTTTTCATTTCAAACTTTCAGCTTTCAAGTTCCCTGCCCTCCAACCCTAGGTTTATATGGGAATCTATTGTTTTCATATTGTAAAATGCTTGGACGATAAAAAATCCCGTACTTGCCAGTTGAAATGAGACGTTGCATTTGCAAGACAAATAGCAAGCTTTTACAATTTACTCCTCCATAGATTGGACTCGATATTCAGTCCGTTTAGTGAACATTTATGTCACCAAATAGGTACTTTACGAGACTGTATTTCTTGTACTTTTTATTATTGTCAATTGTTGTTCTCACACACACCCAAACAACCTCCCTAGCCTATGTTTGGGAATCTGTAGAAAGTCCCTTTATTTCACCTTTAAACACAGAAGAATTTTGATAGGTACCTCCTTGGATAGAGTTCCCTAGTTGTTTTTGCCCTTTCAAGAGTTGGGTTGGGGCACATGGGCATATAATCTATGACCTGGGAAAAGTGCTAGTGAGGCATGTGGGGGAGGGGCAGGCCCTCAGATTGCAGGAATTTTACCCTGATTTGGGCTTTGAACACTGATTTTCAGGGTTTTTTTTTTGCCCCAGCGCTGATGAGAAAGTTTTTTTTTCAAATGTCTATCCTGATTTTCCTGCTAACTTTTGCGTACCAGGCCTGAATTTCCAGCGTGATTTTGCTTGGGGACCCTGAAACGAATCATACAGTACAGGGTACAGGTATAGTTGCGGAAATGCCTAGATTCAGTTTATCTGGAAAATAAATTTTCGCGCCAATCCGCCATCACCGTCAATCACGGGAATATGGCATCTTCACTGTATCCACACCACCACACACGTTCCTGACTTGATGTGTTGTCGCCATCACCAGGGTAGCTGGCAAGTGATTGGGCAATTTCAGGTGATCACACGCCGTGCCCAATCACTTGGCTAGGGCTGGCAAGATTCCACTGCGTCACTGTTGTAAACCGTGAAGCTGTGGAATCGTGCCGAAAAAAGGAGCGCATCCATCCCATTTCGTGGATGGCCCATAGGGGACCATCCACGCACGCCTGCATGGTGGGGTTTGTTGAGGCTGTCATCAACCAATCACCAACGAGTTGTGGTGACCCTCCCTTCCCCATCCCTTTCCCCCCATTCTTGAGCGCCGTGTTAGGTTAGTTGAGATTCGTTAGTGCTGTTTCTCGGCTGACTCGCCACTCCACCCTCCTAGAGATGTCCTTACTCTCGCCATGGCTGGACCCGTTGATGGCGCTGCTGCCAACGACGGAGCTGACGACATAGAGATGGAGATAGCACGCACGGGTCTAGACCTGTTGCTGTGTTTATTATCGAAAGCACCCATTCCACCGCGTAGCAAGAATCCACCCGTTACTTCTGCGACGGCTATTCCCACCGTAACTTCCGCCCCACCAGACTCAATTGTCCCCCTAGTTATTAACACCTCAACGCCACTCGATGTCACCGAAACTGTACCCACGACGGTACATGTTTCGCCGTCAACACCAGCAGCACCGTCCCTGGCTTCTCCTATGGTTAATACTCCAGATCAACCACCAGGCTTTGAGATGGCTTCCCCGGCATCTCGGCCTGTACCACTTGCATCGCAACCTACTGCTCCCGAAGTGGCGTCCCCTGCAGATCGGCCCGTTCCACCTGCATCTCACCCTCAGGCAGCTACATCGGCGTCCCCGGTTGCTCGGCTCGTACAATCGAAGTTGAAATTCCTTCGACCTTCATCAGCCCCACTGACGGCACCCACCAACGTTTCCACTCCACCCGTACTCGAAGCTGCAGCCTCAAACCAGCCGTCAGCTAATGTCAAGAAGCTTTATGCCGCTGCTCTTGATAGGTTCAAAACACGTTGGCAAGGTCAATTTGCCTGGCTGCAGCTTGTCAAAACTTCAACTGGTCTCCCTGCCTTCAAGTGTTCTGTGTGTCTAGAACATGCAGGGTTGTCTGGCAAGACCGGCAAGCATACGGAAGGTGTAGTCGACGTTCAAAAGTAGGCATTCACGCAACACGCTGCCACCAACAAGCACAAGCTCGCGAAACAATGGCAGGATCAACTCGTAGGAGCGACGAGGTAGCCGCGGATTGACGAGCATCCACTCACGCACGACAGCGAAAAGGTCCGAGTGGTGTCGCTGATGGATGCTCTACTCTTTGTCAGCAAGCAAGATGCTCCCATGGAGATGTGGGTGGGTTTGGTCCGTTACCTTGCTGAGAAGGGAGTCCCCGGATTCCCAAAGAAGGGATACGGGACATACTACACGACGTAAGTCATTATCCTAATATTGGTTGCAATTTATCTGCTTGCGATGGCCAGGGCTAACCTTCATGTTCTTGCTTACTTGTCAGGTATGGCTTCGGGGAGTTGACTCAGTCTATGGCAACGTGGCTGCAGACAACACAGCTCGAGGAGGTTCTGGCAAGCCCCTACCTCGGCATATCGTGCGATGAGAGCCCCGATCGTTGTAGAGGCAAACACCTCATCCTGTTCGTGACGTTCATTCGCAACTCATGCCTCACCACCGAGTTCATGGCGCTCCTGACGGTCGACAAGGCGGATGCGGCCTCGTTGTTGCAGTTGTTGCTGTCCCATTTGCAGGTGTGTGGCGTTGACCTGAGGCGCATCGTGGGCATCAGCACGGACGGGGCTTCCGTGATGATGGGATCACGGTCGGGCTTGGTTGCGAGGCTTCGACTTCGCATACCTCACCTCGTCTCTTGTCATTGTATTGCACACCAGTAAGTTGGAAATGTGTGTGTATGCGTTGTCTGCTTTATTCATTCATCATGTTCTAATACACTTTCCCTATGAGTATGTTTGCAGGGAGGCCCTTGCCGCCACGGATGCTGCCGAGAGCTTACCTGTCTTCAACATGATTGACAATACCATCCGTGCCATCGCCGAGCATCTGGGCCGTTCGGGTCCATGGCATCAGCGCTTCAAGGACCTTCAGGAGGTTTTCACCGAAACTTTTCTAGAGCTGCGGGGAATTCACAGTGTTCGGTGGCTATCCCATGGTGATGCCATCGCCAGGTTTGTGGCGGTCCTGCCAGCAGTCATCATAATGCTGAAGGAGTGGAACGAAAAGCTGTACTTGGTGGTGACATCGTACCGGTTCCACTTTCTCCTATTCTTCCTTTCCGACGTGCTTGACCATATGAACATTCTGAGTAGGACGTTCCAGCGTCGAGAGGTGCGTGTACATTTGTAGGACTTTCATGTCCATTGTCTATGTGTTCGGTTCGTCTACTCTCAGGTGTTTATTTTAAATTTGTCCTACCCTCCTTCTTCTGCCTTGCTTCCATCCCCCGCAGCTCGATCTGTCAGCTGTGCATACGCAGATTCGCCGTACAACTGGACATCTGGAGGCCCGTTACGTCGACTGCGGGGATGAGTTTGGCGGCGGTCTCAGTCCGAGGCTCTCACCATGGTTGGAGAAGCATGGTCCTGAAGACAAGCGGGAAGTGAACATCGAGGGCAGCGACTCCGACGGGCAGGCATGCACCTTCACATTCACACTGCATGAAGATCAGCTTGCGGACTACCCTGGACCTGGGCACCACGACGCATGCATAGACATTTGCACCGAGTTCGCTGAGCTCATCGTGGCCAACCTCCTGGATCGCTTGGGCGACCTCGACATTCTCTCGGGCGTGAGCTTGTTCCTTCACGACAATTGGCTGCACGGCAGGCACGAGCGCCAAGCGAAGTGTCAGGAGCATCTGGAGGCGCTGATCACTCTCTTCCAAGCGGAAGAGAGCGAGGAGATCGTACCTGGTGAGCCTATAACCTTTAATGTGTGTGCTGTGCCTCTAAATCCTTGTGTCATGTAACATTTCATTGATTTCAACAATGTTCTTAAATGTATGCTTGTTTTTTCTGACTGCAGGGGTCGACAAGAAGAAGGCAGTCAAGGAAGTGCGACTGCTGATCCTCGTCCTTTCACATGCACCGAAGGGTGAGCGAGGATTCCACATTAGGCTTACCGCCATGCTCAAGACCAACGACTGGCAGGAGCACTACCCGAACCTGATGCGGTTGTGGGTGGCGGTGGCGGTCCTGCCATTGAGCACAGTCGAATGCGAGCGCGGCTTCTCGCGGCAGAACGTCATAAAGTCCTGGCATCGAGGCAGCCTCAAAGATGCTCGGCTTAGTGACTTAATGTGCATGTCGCTGCTCCGTTACAAGCCTAACTGGGACGAGATCGTGGAGATCTGGCATAACTACAAGAAGCGGAAGCCGCTCAACACCTGCAACCTCGCCAGGCAGGAGGCAGATAGGAGGCGTCGGGGGAAGGAGGAGGCAAAGGCAGGAGGAGACCAGGACAACCCAGTAGACCTAGAGGAAGATGATGTAGGTGTAGCAGACAGTGGTGGTGATGATGAGGATGCGATGTGGTATTAGTGTGTGTGTGTGTGTGTGTGTGTGTGTGTGTGTGCGTGCGTGCGTGCGTGCGTGCGTGCGTGCGTGCGTGCGTGCGTGCGTGCGTGCGTGCGTGCGTGCGTGCGTGCGTGCGTGCGTGCGTGCGTGCGTGCGTGCGTGCGTGCGTGCGTGCGTGTGTGTGTGTGTGTGTGTGTGTGTGTTCGTTTGCTGAACTAAAAGGAAAGCGTTTCATTGGTTCATCTGGTGAGGTGATGCAATCAATCAGCCAGTTAAATGTTATGAACACTGATGTGAAAGTTCTTTTTCCAGATACAACACTGATTTTCCAGGGTGTTTTCACGTATGGACGCTGACAGAAAGTTTTTTTTTTTGTACCAACACTGACCAGAAAGTGTTGCCTAAAACCAATCTGAGGGCCTGGGGAGGGGGCAGCGGCGGCGCAGGTTCAGAGCTCGCTCTCGAGCAGGTCGTGCAGCACATGGGGCGCGGGCTGTGTGATGTTGTTGAGCGCCACATAGAAGTCCATGGCGTATATGCTCTTCACCGCCTCGTATGTGTCCTGCACCATGGCAGCATGGCATCAAGGAAGCATGGCTTTAAGGAAGCATGGGAGCATGCCAGCATTGCAGCATCACATCATGGCATCATGGCATCATGGCAGCATGGCAGCATGGGGCATGGCAGCAATGCAATGGAAGCAAGAGGTCTGCGGCCAGCACATAGCAGTGCCTCGCCTTGTCACACAGCCGTGCCTTGCCTTGTCATACAGCCGTGCCTCACCTTGTCATACAGCCGTGCAAGGCTGGCATCAGCGTCTGCACCCTTCCCTGTGCCGTCCTCCTCAAAAATCTCCAGCTGTGCGTTTTGCCCCGTGCCGCCCACGCGGTCCACGACAGCGCGGGTGTCGTCCAGCAGGCTCTCGACGCGGCCCACCACGTCGTACTTGATGGTCGACAGCGCACACACGTCCACCTGCCACCCGCCCCACACCCACGCACCATGCACGGGGGTGAAGGGAGTGAAGGCACATGCGTCAAACAAGACACCGTTAGCTCCACTTGACCCTCCCGTCACACTTGGTCACCATCACCATGATTCTCATCGGTTCATATAAGCAGCACTAATCAATGCTTTACAACCGGCATACGCACTCATTCTAGAGTATTCTACTTGTCAATGACTAATTGTACCATGTTTTCATACACGCAACTACATGCCCACCTGCCGTGACATCCTCACCACCTCAACCACCTGTGACTCGCATCCCAGTATCGCTCGCCTAGCCCAACGCCTGTGCCAAACCGCTTGTAATCTGCTCAGGCACAGCATTCCCACCTGAGCAATAACAACCCCACCAGGGGCACCCCCACCTGGCGCACCCCCACCTGGCGCACCCCCACCTGGCGCACCCCCGCCAGGGGCACCCCCGTGCTGTTATTTTCCTGAGGCGCAACACCCCACCTGAGGCGCAACACCCCACCTGAGGCGCAACACCCCACCTGAGGCGCAACACCCCACCTGAGGCGCAACACCCCACCTGAGGCGCAACACCCCACCTGAGGCGCAACACCCCACCTGAGGCGCAACACCCCACCTGAGGCGCAACACCCCACCTGAGGCGCAACACCCCACCTGAGGCGCAACACCCCACCTGAGGCGCAACACCCCACCTGAGGCGCAACACCCCACCTGAGGCGCAACACCCCACCTGAGGCGCAACACCCCACCTGAGGCGCAACACCCCACCTGAGGCGCAACACCCCACCTGAGGCGCAACACCCCACCTGAGGCGCAACACCCCACCTGAGGCGCAACACCCCACCTGAGGCGCAACACCCCACCTGAGGCGCAACACCCCACCTGAGGCGCAACACCCCACCTGAGGCGCAACACCCCACCTGAGGCGCAACACCCCACCTGAGGCGCAACACCCCACCTGAGGCGCAACACCCCACCTGAGGCGCAACACCCCACCTGAGGCGCAACACCCCACCTGAGGCGCAACACCCCACCTGAGGCGCAACACCCCACCTGAGGCGCAACACCCCACCTGAGGCGCAACACCCCACCTGAGGCGCAACACCCCACCTGAGGCGCAACACCCCACCTGAGGCGCAACACCCCACCTGAGGCGCAACACCCCACCTGAGGCGCAACACCCCACCTGAGGCGCAACACCCCACCTGAGGCGCAACACCCCACCTGAGGCGCAACACCCCACCTGAGGCGCAACACCCCACCTGAGGCGCAACACCCCACCTGAGGCGCAACACCCCACCTGAGGTGCTATGCGGGAGTCCATGAGGGGGCGGCTGTGGTCCATGAGGCGGCCCACGAGGCGCACGAAGGATGGGAAGGACAGCTGCCCCTCGCCCTCCCGCACCACCGCCTCCACTATGGGCCGCACCGCCCGGAACAATGCCTGCTCACACACACACGCACGCATGGAGGGGTGGTGAGATGGAGCGGGTTGAAGAGAAGTTTGGGGAGAGAGGGTGAGAGGAGAAGCTTGCAGGAAAGCAGAGAAGAATGTGCTTGCCTTTGCTTGAATCTCCCCCTCTCGCACCCCACGGCCCCAGCACCACAACTACATCCCCACATCCCGCTCCCCACATCCCCCACGCCGCATGCATGCGCCTATGGCAGACATTGCCCTGCCTCACATTGCCCCCCTGCCTCACATTGCCCCCCTTCCTCACAATGCCTCTGGCCGAACTCCCCCCCTCACATTGCCCCCCCCTCACATTGCCCCCTCCTCACATTGCCCCCCCCTCACATTGCCCCCCCCTCACATTGCCCCCCCCTCACATTGCCCCCCCCTCACATTGCTCCAGTGGTCGCGCGAGGTGGGCGCGAGGCTGTGGTGGGAGGCGAGCACGGTGGAGCGGAAGGTGGAGGCGAGGCGCGAGAAGGGGTTGCGCACAAACGTGAAGCGCAGCAGGTCCGGCCGCGTGATGATGCGCACCTGGTGGGGGCCGAGGGGGACACGGCAGGTGGCAAGGGGGGTTGTTGCGGGGAAACCTGGAACAGTAGCGGTAGCTTGTGGATGAAGATATTCGCGTAAGTACAGCGCTGGGAAGTGGTGAGGGACACAGTTAGGCACAACACGTGCGGGGGGCGCAGCGGAATGGAAATGGATGGGAACGAGAGAGAAGATTGGGTGGCAGCGAGAGAGGCAGTGGAGTGGGTGAGGCAAGGAGGGGGCGGACGGACGGCTTGGGCCTCGGTGAAGTGCAGCGCGAGCTCGTGCAGCCCGCCATCGCGGTCGTCCACCGCCACGTGGCCCTCTCGTGCCGAGGGCAGCCCCAGGCGCGCGCGCAGCCACGTGAGCCACGCCGTGGACGCCACACTGGGCACCCCGCAGTACATCACTCCCAGGCGCTCTGCGGGGGCACACACGAGGAAGGCAGGGGCAGTGGGGCAGAAGACGAGGCAGGCAGCAGTATGAGAGAGCATGGTGCACGGGGTGCAGCATGGCATGGTGGCAGCATGGGAGGTCGAGAAAAGGCAGCAGGATGGCGACATCATCGAATGGTCACATGGCAAGGGGAGTGGTGGCATGGCAAGGGAAGTGCAACTGTTGCAGAAATGGAAGGGAGGCGGTCGGCCACGAGGGTGGGGAGAGGGAGAGTGACGGCTGGCGGAGATGACGGAAGGAGTACAAGAGTACAGTGTTTAGTAATAGCATGCGGGTAATCGAAAGCAAAGAAGCAAAGAATCTCCTTTCCTCCTTGGTCACCCACCTTCCACGATGGTGTATTTAGCGAACTTGAGGTGGGTGATGGGGCGCAGCGGCGGCGAGTCACACACGGCTCGCTGCACGCGGAAGAGCTCGCTGGCAGCGCTGCCATGCGCCGCAATGAAGCGCGCCTCCGCCGACGACGAGTTCACCACGATGAGCCCCCGCGTGTGACTCAACGCATACAGCTCCGCCACCTGCCCACCCGCACACACAGGAAAGGAGCAGATGGCGGGAGGGGGGGGGAGGAAGGGTAGTGGAGACAGAGAGATTGGTGTCGGGAGGGGTGCGATATTGAGTGGAAGGGTAGTGGAGAGAGAGATTGGTAGTGCATACTCGTACCCGTGTATGCACACTTGTACCCGTGCATGCACACTCATACCCGTGCATGCAGGCACAGCAGCAGCTGCTCCGGTGTGACGCGGTTGTTGAAAGGCAGCAGCACCGCCACCTCCTCCCCCCCTCCACTGCCGCCCCCATCGCCTGCTCCTCCGCCACCCCCTGCCACGGCGCCTGCCAGCAGTGCCTGCAGGGCGGCTGCACTGGTCCCCGGCGGCAAGTTCCGCGGGCCGGGGGCAGCGGTGACGTGCTCGCCGAAGGGGCAGGTGGTGGCGCGCAGCAGCGTGGCGTGCAGCAGGGCGGGCGCACGGTGCGGGTGGAAGAAGTCGGCGACGGCAGCGGTGTGGTGGGGGTTGGAGGCGGCGAGAGTGAAGCCCTTGGAGGGGTCCTTGAGGAAGCTCATGGTCACGCGCCGCATCACACACTCCACCGCCGTCGACCCGTTGCTGCTCGGACACCCGCTGCACCCCGCTGCTGCCAGCGTCTGATCGGGACAAGAGAGCAAGAGAGGCAGGGAGGGGCGGATGGCGGGATGCGTGGTTAGATGGGTGACAGCGAGTCCATGGCTCTCACTGCCCCCACCCCACCCACTCCCACTCACTCGCCTTCTACTCTCCCCACCTCCTGCCCCCTCCCCTCGTTGAGCTGTGCGTTCCCCGTTTCCCTCCATCCTCCTCCCCCACTCACATCCACGAAGACGCCATAGGAGGCGTGCAGGCGCGTGGCGTTCTCTTGCTGCAGCAGCTGCTGCACGGGCGGCGAGGGGTGCAGCGCCGCCATGCACGCCCCCATGGCGCGCTCAAACGCACACGCGTCCGGCAGCGACTGGCGGGCAAGGGGCACGGCGAGAGGGGCAGGGTGAGAGGGGCAGGGCGAGAGGGGCAGGGTGAGAGGGGCAGGGCGAGAGGGGCAGGGTGAGAGGGGCAGGGAAGGGCATGGAGAGAGTGGAAGCGTGGAAGACGAGGAGCATTCTGATGCGAGGTGCATTGATACACAGCAGGTGCGCATGGGAGGCAGTGCGCATGGGAGGCAGTGCGCATGGGAGGCAGTGCGCATGGGAGGCAGGTGCGCATGGGAGGCAGGTGCGCATGGGAGGCAGGTGCGCATGGGAGGCAGGTGCGCATGGGAGGCAGGTGCGCATGGGAGGCAGTGCGCATGGGAGGCAGTGTGCATGGGAGGCAGTGCGCATGGGAGGCAGGTGCGCATGGGAGGCAGGTGCGCATGGGAGGCAGGTGCGCATGGGAGGCAGGTGCGCATGGGAGGCAGGTGCGCATGGGAGGCAGGTGCGCATGGGAGGCAGGTGCGCATGGGAGGCAGGTGCGCATGGGAGGCAGGTGCGCATGGGAGGCAGGTGCGCATGGGAGGCAGGTGCGCATGGGAGGCAGGTGCGCATGGGAGGCAGGTGCGCATGGGAGGCAGGTGCGCATGGGAGGCAGTGCGCATGGGAGGCAGTGCGCATGGGAGGCAGTGCGCATGGGAGGCAGTGCGCATGGGAGGCAGTGCGCATGGGAGGCAGGTGCGCATGGGAGGCAGGTGCGCATGGGAGGCAGGTGCGCATGGGAGGCAGGTGCGCATGGGAGGCAGGTGCGCATGGGAGGCAGGTGCGCATGGGAGGCAGGTGCGCATGGGAGGCAGGTGCGCATGGGAGGCAGTGCGCATGGGAGGCAGGTGCGCATGGGAGGCAGTGCGCATGGGAGGCAGGTGCGCATGGGAGGCAGGTGCGCATGGGAGGCAGGTGCGCATGGGAGGCAGTGCGCATGGGAGGCAGTGCGCATGGGAGGCAGGTGCGCATGGGAGGCAGGTGCGCATGGGAGGCAGGTGCGCATGGGAGGCAGTGCGCATGGGAGGCAGTGCGCATGGGAGGCAGTGCGCATGGGAGGCAGGTGCGCATGGGAGGCAGGTGCGCATGGGAGGCAGGTGCGCATGGGAGGCAGGTGCGCATGGGAGGCAGGTGCGCATGGGAGGCAGGTGCGCATGGGAGGCAGGTGCGCATGGGAGGCAGGTGCGCATGGGAGGCAGTGCGCATGGGAGGCAGTGCGCATGGGAGGCAGGTGCGCATGGGAGGCAGGTGCGCATGGGAGGCAGTGCGCATGGGAGGCAGGTGCGCATGGGAGGCAGTGCGCATGGGAGGCAGGTGCGCATGGGAGGCAGGTGCGCATGGGAGGCAGGTGCGCATGGGAGGCAGTGCGCATGGGAGGCAGTGCGCATGGGAGGCAGTGCGCATGGGAGGCAGGTGCGCATGGGAGGCAGGTGCGCATGGGAGGCAGGTGCGCATGGGAGGCAGGTGCGCATGGGAGGCAGGTGCGCATGGGAGGCAGGTGCGCATGGGAGGCAGGTGCGCATGGGAGGCAGGTGCGCATGGGAGGCAGGTGCGCATGGGAGGCAGGTGCGCATGGGAGGCAGGTGCGCATGGGAGGCAGGTGCGCATGGGAGGCAGGTGCGCATGGGAGGCAGTGCGCATGGGAGGCAGTGCGCATGGGAGGCAGTGCGCATGGGAGGCAGTGCGCATGGGAGGCAGTGCGCATGGGAGGCAGGTGCGCATGGGAGGCAGTGCGCATGGGAGGCAGTGCGCATGGGAGGCAGGTGCGCATGGGAGGCAGGTGCGCATGGGAGGCAGTGCGCATGGGAGGCAGGTGCGCATGGGAGGCAGGTGCGCATGGGAGGCAGGTGCGCATGGGAGGCAGGTGCGCATGGGAGGCAGGTGCGCATGGGAGGCAGGTGCGCATGGGAGGCAGGTGCGCATGGGAGGCAGGTGCGCATGGGAGGCAGGTGCGCATGGGAGGCAGTGCGCATGGGAGGCAGTGCGCATGGGAGGCAGTGCGCATGGGAGGCAGGTGCGCATGGGAGGCAGGTGCGCATGGGAGGCAGTGCGCATGGGAGGCAGGTGCGCATGGGAGGCAGTGCGCATGGGAGGCAGGTGCGCATGGGAGGCAGGTGCGCATGGGAGGCAGGTGCGCATGGGAGGCAGTGCGCATGAAAGGCAGTGCGCATGGGAGGCAGTGCGCATGGGAGGCAGTGCGCATGGGAGGCAGGTGCGCATGGGAGGCAGGTGCGCATGGGAGGCAGGTGCGCATGGGAGGCAGGTGCGCATGGGAGGCAGTGCGCATGGGAGGCAGGTGCGCATGGGAGGCAGGTGCGCATGGGAGGCAGGTGCGCATGGGAGGCAGGTGCGCATGGGAGGCAGGTGCGCATGGGAGGCAGGTGCGCATGGGAGGCAGGTGCGCATGGGAGGCAGGTGCGCATGGGAGGCAGTGCGCATGGGAGGCAGTGCGCATGGGAGGCAGGTGCGCATGGGAGGCAGGTGCGCATGGGAGGCAGTGCGCATGGGAGGCAGGTGCGCATGGGAGGCAGTGCGCATGGGAGGCAGGTGCGCATGGGAGGCAGGTGCGCATGGGAGGCAGGTGCGCATGGGAGGCAGTGCGCATGGGAGGCAGTGCGCATGGGAGGCAGTGCGCATGGGAGGCAGTGCGCATGGGAGGCAGGTGCGCATGGGAGGCAGGTGCGCATGGGAGGCAGGTGCGCATGGGAGGCAGGTGCGCATGGGAGGCAGGTGCGCATGGGAGGCAGGTGCGCATGGGAGGCAGGTGCGCATGGGAGGCAGGTGCGCATGGGAGGCAGTGCGCATGGGAGGCAGGTGCGCATGGGAGGCAGGTGCGCATGGGAGGCAGGTGCGCATGGGAGGCAGTGCGCATGGGAGGCAGTGCGCATGGGAGGCAGTGCGCATGGGAGGCAGTGCGCATGGGAGGCAGGTGCGAGGAAGGTCGGCATGGGAGGCAGGTGCGCATGGGAGGCAGTGCGCATGGGAGGCAGTGCGCATGGGAGGCAGGTGCGCATGGGAGGCAGGTGCGCATGGGAGGCAGTGCGCATGGGAGGCAGTGCGCATGGGAGGCAGTGCGCATGGGAGGCAGGTGCGCATGGGAGGCAGGTGCGCATGGGAGGCAGTGCGCATGGGAGGCAGGTGCGCATGGGAGGCAGGTGCGCATGGGAGGCAGGTGCGCATGGGAGGCAGGTGCGCATGGGAGGCAGGTGCGCATGGGAGGCAGTGCGCATGGGAGGCAGTGCGCATGGGAGGCAGGTGCGCATGGGAGGCAGGTGCGCATGGGAGGCAGTGCGCATGGGAGGCAGGTGCGCATGGGAGGCAGTGCGCATGGGAGGCAGGTGCGCATGGGAGGCAGGTGCGCATGGGAGGCAGGTGCGCATGGGAGGCAGTGCGCATGGGAGGCAGTGCGCATGGGAGGCAGTGCGCATGGGAGGCAGTGCGCATGGGAGGCAGGTGCGCATGGGAGGCAGGTGCGCATGGGAGGCAGGTGCGCATGGGAGGCAGGTGCGCATGGGAGGCAGGTGCGCATGGGAGGCAGGTGCGCATGGGAGGCAGGTGCGCATGGGAGGCAGGTGCGCATGGGAGGCAGTGCGCATGGGAGGCAGGTGCGCATGGGAGGCAGGTGCGCATGGGAGGCAGGTGCGCATGGGAGGCAGTGCGCATGGGAGGCAGTGCGCATGGGAGGCAGTGCGCATGGGAGGCAGTGCGCATGGGAGGCAGTGCGCATGGGAGGCAGGTGCGCATGGGAGGCAGTGCGCATGGGAGGCAGTGCGCATGGGAGGCAGGTGCGCATGGGAGGCAGGTGCGCATGGGAGGCAGTGCGCATGGGAGGCAGTGCGCATGGGAGGCAGTGCGCATGGGAGGCAGGTGCGCATGGGAGGCAGGTGCGCATGGGAGGCAGGTGCGCATGGGAGGCAGGTGCGCATGGGAGACAGGTGCGCATGGGAGGCAGGTGCGCATGGGAGGCAGGTGCGCATGGGAGGCAGGTGCGCATGGGAGGCAGTGCGCATGGGAGGCAGGTGCGCATGGGAGGCAGGTGCGCATGGGAGGCAGGTGCGCATAGGAGGCAGTGCGCATGGGAGGCAGTGCGCATGGGAGGCAGTGCGCATGGGAGGCAGTGCGCATGGGAGGCAGTGCGCATGGGAGGCAGGTGCGCATGGGAGGCAGTGCGCATGGGAGGCAGGTGCGCATGGGAGGCAGGTGCGCATGGGAGGCAGTGCGCATGGGAGGCAGGTGCGCATGGGAGGCAGGTGCGCATGGGAGGCAGGTGCGCATGGGAGGCAGGTGCGCATGGGAGGCAGTGCGCATGGGAGGCAGGTGCGCATGGGAGGCAGGTGCGCATGGGAGGCAGGTGCGCATGGGAGGCAGTGCGCATGGGAGGCAGTGCGCATGGGAGGCAGTGCGCATGGGAGGCAGGTGCGCATGGGAGGCAGGTGCGCATGGGAGGCAGGTGCGCATGGGAGGCAGGTGCGCATGGGAGGCAGGTGCGCATGGGAGGCAGGTGCGCATGGGAGGCAGGTGCGCATGGGAGGCAGGTGCGCATGGGAGGCAGGTGCGCATGGGAGGCAGGTGCGCATGGGAGGCAGGTGCGCATGGGAGGCAGGTGCGCATGGGAGGCAGGTGCGCATGGGAGGCAGTGCGCATGGGAGGCAGTGCGCATGGGAGGCAGTGCGCATGGGAGGCAGTGCGCATGGGAGGCAGTGCGCATGGGAGGCAGGTGCGCATGGGAGGCAGTGCGCATGGGAGGCAGGTGCGCATGGGAGGCAGGTGCGCATGGGAGGCAGGTGCGCATGGGAGGCAGGTGCGCATGGGAGGCAGGTGCGCATGGGAGGCAGGTGCGCATGGGAGGCAGGTGCGCATGGGAGGCAGGTGCGCATGGGAGGCAGGTGCGCATGGGAGGCAGGTGCGCATGGGAGGCAGGTGCGCATGGGAGGCAGGTGCGCATGGGAGGCAGGTGCGCATGGGAGGCAGTGCGCATGGGAGGCAGTGCGCATGGGAGGCAGTGCGCATGGGAGGCAGTGCGCATGGGAGGCAGTGCGCATGGGAGGCAGTGCGCGGATGGCAGCGGAGGTAGGAGGGAGGGAGTGGGGCTCACGAGGCCGAGCCAGTTGACGGCGTCCGGCGACAGGAAGAGGTGCACCGCCGTGCTGCCCCCCCCCCCCGCCCCCTCTGCTGCCCCCCGCCCCCCCGCCCTGCGCCTCCGCCGTTGAGCCCTGCGGACACCCCGGTATCACCACCTGGCCGCCATGGGGGGAGGAGGGGGAGTTGGAGGCGGGAGTTTGGGATAAAGCGGAGATAGGGGGAGGTAGGAGAGAGTGGGAGTGGCAAGCACGAGGGAAAGATGAGATGTGAGGACGCAGAGAGGTGAAGTGGACGAGGCTGGCCGGTGGGACGCAGGCATGCACGCGTGGAGGAGGGGTAAGTGACTGCGGGGAGACGAGGGGTGGGTGAGGGGTGAGGAGGGGTGAGTGAGGTGCGAGGATGAGTGTGAAAGGGGAGAGGGGTGGCGGCAACGGCAAGGAGGTGTACCGTGCGCCTGGCAAGGTTGAGCCCGCTCCTCCACGCCGCAGCAGGCAGCGCTGACTCCCGCACCCACACTCGCCGCTCCGGCCCGCCCACGAACGCACTCTTCCTCTCCCCTCTCGCCCCCCCGCCAGCCCCCGCCGTGACGTTGGCAACAGGCGTGGCAGGGGTGTCGGCAGAAAAGGAGGCGGGCGCGGGCGGCGTGAGGGAGAAGAGGTGGGAGAAGCGGACGTGCGGCATGTGGCGGTCGGCCGGCCAGACGGCGAGCGTGAGCAGCGAGCTCAGCGCCGTCATGGCGGACGCCGCGCACACCGCGTGCACCCTCTCGCCCAGCTCGCCCTGCGACGCGCGCGGCGCATGGGCATGGGCGGCGGTGGTGGGACGAGAATGAGCGAGGAGAGTGGGCGAGGAGAACGATTGAGAACTGTTGAGTGAGTGAGTGACACGAAAGAGTGGAATGCGGGAGAGAATGGGGCGGGACAGAGTGGATTGGGCGCGCGGAGGCGGAAGGGGAGGAAGGTATGCGGACATATGGGGGGAGAAGGATGGCGGTGAGGGATGGGAAATGAGATGGAGCTGACACGCACATCCGCAACGACTACAGCGTCCACGCGCTCGCAACCGTTAGATTTCGTCCCTGGAGCGCATCCACGGCTCATCTTCGTCTCCAACGTCCAGAGATCATCCGGGCCGTCATCATCCAGCTCATCAAATAGCATGCCGCGTGGTCGCAAGCCCGCATCGTCGTCCTCGTCATAGTCGGTCGCGATATCGAGCGCAACCAGCGCGAGCGCCATCAGCACCCCCGCCGCCAAGACTCGCCTCCAGCCGCACGGCGCGCATCGCAGCGCCGCCATGCGCCGCCCCATGGCGGAACGTACGGTTACTGCGCGCAATTCGGTGCCGATGGGTTTCGAAGTACAGCGTGGCAACTAGCGCGGCACTCAGCACGGTCGAAGCGATGGTGCATCGCGGCAACGCATGGTGGTGAAAGAGATGCTACGGCTACGAGCGTCGCGCTGTCGTCGTGCGACGGCTCTTGCGACTGCTGCGACACACCTCGATGCGAAGGCGAGCTTGGGCACGTAAGACAGGGGCAGTCGAGTGGCAACAAAGCGTGGGGTAGGCGACGCGCGTAGTGCGGCAGATTGAGTTGACGAATGAACGGGGACGAACGATTAGAGGCCGTAAGATTCGGGTGTCAGTGATGCGCTCGTGGTTTGCCAGCCTGTTCTGACATGGGGATAGTAACGCGACGTGTTCTTACTGTTATGGGAGAGAGCGAGAATTGCACTATCGAAGCAAAACATGACATCTAGCGAAGGAATGAGCTGATTAAATGGCTGTAATGAATATACAATTCATTACTGCCGAAGCTGCCCTTAGCGAGGACAGCCCCGAACACTGCGCGCAAGTTTCCGGTTCGGCCTACATTTCGGCCCGACCACTGCCGAGTCACCCCGCACCAATCACGACACATCCAACCCTCGCACGTCACGAGGTTCTCGCCTAGCACATATTCGCCCTGTAAATGGTCGCCTTATTCATTATATCCTCATTCTGTAATTTTTAGATATATATATATATAAAGTCTTCTGCGCACTCTGTTTAGTACAACTCATAGCGCTTGGTATCAGAGCTTCTTTCCTACCTCACCCCGTTTTTAGAGTGTAATACCCCTCGGAGGGGGGGGGGGGGGGGGGGGGGGGGGGGAGAGACAGGGAATGAATGACGCCGTGAGGTCCAGGAGCTGCGCGAGAGCCGGCCAGGAGAACGGGTAGTTGCTCCTGTGAAGAAATGAGGAATGGAGTTTCACTAGCAAGCAGTTGGGTACATACCGTAATACCCCGGATAGAAGCGCACCTGCGCTTATAATAAAACATTGTTTTTTGGGGGGGTGCGCTTATAATTGAGTCAGATTTATAAGCGCATGCGCTTGTATAAAGGGAAAAATGAAAATCAATTTTGAACACACCATTGTGAAGCTCTCAATAAGGCGAATTCAACCGACCATGCACCAAGTGGGATCGTGCATGGTTTTCAGGCAGAAACCGCAGCGGTTCGGTTTACCACCGCACAATGTTGTCTGGAAACATAGAATGTGACAGCCGTGACGATGATGTTGTCGTGCGGCCCAATCAGAGCCGCATGCGCTGCGAGGCATGTGCATTCGGGCAGAACCATCTCGAAGGTTCGGCAAGATTCTCTGCCAGCGCAGCGTAGATGCTGCCACGCAGGCGCCTCTACGGGAGTGGGCGGGGGTTTCCTGCCTGTCATCGACGAGGAACCCGAGCCGTCACACAGCAGGGGTCACCGTCGTTGCCCATTTCTTCACCCTCTTCTCTGATTTTTTCATTCAGTTCCTTGTCAACCCCGCCTGGCAGGCGAAGCCATGGCGGAATTTAGTGGGACGAGCATCCTCTTCAAGAAAAAGCCACGCCGCACATGGCGACTTACCGAAGACGGGTGGTATACCCGTGAGCCACCAGCGCCTCCAGTGCCACCGGATCCCCCTGCACCCCCTGCTCCTCCTGCTCCCCCTGCACCCCCTGCTCCACCCGCTCCTCCCGCACCTCCCGCTCCTCCGAATCCGCCTGCTTTTGCCACGGCAGGTGCTCACCAACGGCCCGTGCTCCAACTGTATTTACCAGCCACGTTCGACGAATGGTTGGCTGAAGCGGACACACCGAAGGCCCGCGATGCACGCATCCAAGCTCCAGCGACTGCACCACGGTGGGGACAACCAGAATCCTGCGCGTGGGATGAGTCGGCTGTGGGCGCCGACGATGATGTGGCTACCGATAAACATGACAGCGGCGCCGGCGAAGCTGGAGGCGACGGTGAAGCTGGTGGCGACGGTGCAGCGGGCGACGAGGAAGACGTGTTCCCCGACCGTGACGAGGACGAGGACGGTGTGGAGTCCTGGTGGCGCGACGCACCACGCGGGAAGATGCCGGTACCGACATATCCGCCCCTTAATAAAAAACGCCCCCACCCGTCTACCGAGAATCGAGATGCCCGCCCCCCCTCCCCCAGGCACAAGCTGAATCAACATAAGCGGCAGTCCTACACCGCCCAGGAGAAGTTGAGGTGGCTCGTGCGGCTCGAGCTTGCGGCTTCGGTGAGCGAAGTGGCGCGGGAGTCAGGCATTCACCGAAAATGTCTGACAGAATGGAAAGCCCAAGCGGATGCGCTCAAGGCTGCACACGGAGCACGGATGCGACTTCACGGGCGCGGGAGGTCGTCTTGGTACCGCCCCATGGAGTTAAAGGTGTACGCGCAACTCCTCGACTGGCGACGCCGCGGAGTTGCGGTTTCGGTCGGCCGGCTGCAAGAGTGGTCCAAAGAAGTGATGAAGGTTCTATACCCGGACGTCAAGTGGAAAGCCAGTCAGCGGTGGACGGAGCGGTTCCGCAGGCAGTGGAACCTCAGCGTGCGCATGAAAACAAAGGTGGCACAGAAAACACAGGAGCGTAAGTGGGTCGTTTACTGCTGATTTTGGTGGGTACCCGATTGCGCTTAGTTTTTTTCGCATGTCTCCTATGCGTCATACTAATTTGGTTTACTGTATGTACCTTTCTCCCTGTTCTGCAGACGTGGCTGAGCAGTGCAATGATTTTTGGCAGTACGTACGTGACGCCCGTCACGAATACGACATTGACAACCGCTACATCATCAACGCCGACCAGACACCGCTGTGGTTAGAGATGCCGGCGACGACCACCGTGGAGCAGACGGGCGTGAGGTCGGTGCCCATTCGCAGCGGTGGGTACCAGAAGGAGAGAGTGACCGTCATGCTTGCGTGCACGGCGACGGGCGAGAAGCTGAAGCCGTGGGTGTTTTTCAAGCGCAAGACACTCCCCAAGGGTGACTTCCCGAACGGTAAGTGATCGTCCACCGTGTTTATTCCCGTTACTACCTGAGTCGTTAACTGTTCTTTTTCGTTGCGTGCAGATGTTGTGGTCGGCTGCCAAGCCAACGGGTGGATGGAGGCCGCAGGCGTCATCGAGTGGCTCAACACGGGCGTGGTGCCGTTCCTGAAGCCGAAATTCGGCCTGCAGAGTCGTAGCGCCATGCTGGTGCTCGACTCGTATCGCGGTCACCTGACACCAGAAGTCAAGGCGAGATTCGCGGCGCTCAACATCGTGCCTGCTATCATTCCGGCGGGTTGCACGGCAGACCTGCAGCCCCTCGATGTGTCGATCAACAAAAGCTTCAAAGCAAGCATTCGTCAGCAGTACCAAAATTGGTTTGAGGAGGACGGCATGAACATCCTGACCCCGGCAGGTGAGTGACGGCATGTGCTCCCGTCTGCAAATCTTGAGCTTGAATGCATGTTTACTTGTCTCATGTTTTCCCCGCCCCACTCCGTGTGATGCAGGGAACATCAAGAAACCACCTCCGGAGGTGGTGCTCAAGTGGATTTCACGGGCCTGGAAGGCGGTGCCCGCCGACCTCATCAAGAAAGCCTTCCTCACTTGCGGCATCAGCAACGCCCTTGATGGGAGCGAAGACAAACTGGTGCTAGCGCACCGAAGGTGCCAGTTGTCCCATGAGGTGGAGGTGGACGACGACATCCAGGCAGATGGGTTCTGGGGCAACAACTCCACGGAGCCTGAGTCGGACGAGGAGGAAGAAAAGGCAGTAGGGTAGACTAGGCAGGTTGAAAGGTGTAGTGCAGGACAGCAGAGACCACCCTTGTATGTGATAGTCATTCTTAATGGAAAGTTTAGAACATGTAGGCTAGGTAGGTTAAAAAAAATGAAATTCTTTTTTTTTTTTAACTAAACGAGTGCGCTTATAATAAGTCAAGAATTCCAAAGGGGTGCGCTTATAATTGAGGATCGGCCATAAGCGCATTGCTCCAGATACAAGCGCATGCGCTTAACATAGGCCTGCGCTTCTATCCGGGGCCATACGGTATAGCAAACCCTAAATTGGGCTGTACTCACTATTGAATACCCCACTGCAGGCTAGACAAACATAACATTCTGACACACCCCCATAGCCAAAGTGGGGTGTAATCAGCACAACAAGCAAGCAAAACACAAGCTCAGGGTGGATCACAATGTCACCACACAATCTGAGCACAAGTACAAGAAGCAACAGTTTAAAGTTCACAAATGTAAGCAAAGCTAGAGGCTATCACCGAGGGCAAGTGTGGAGGAGGGACTATGAGAGGAGAGGAGGTAGTGGGCGGCAGCTGAAGCTGCTGGCACACGGTGCAACTGGAGCAACTGGCACACGGGCAACTGGAGCAACTGGCACACTGGCAACTGGAGCAATTGGCACACGGGCTACTGGAGTAACTGGCTCCGCGGCTAACTCTGAGCGGCAGGAGCAACGGACTCACGGGCGACTGGAGCAACTGGCTCACGGGCGACTGGTGCAACGCGCTCACGGGCGACTGGCGCAACGGTCTCACGGGCGACTGGAGCTGCGGGCTTCACGGCGGCCACCCCCTTTCAACCTCCCCAAACTATCCCACCCCCCTTTCACACACCCCCTACTGCACCCTAGGTTCACTCACACCCCACCCCCTAGCACCACTTCGTCGACTCCCACACACCCACCCCCCTCAGCGGCAGCTGCAGCAGTGGGAGACAGAGGAGGAGGAGGAGCAGGAGAGACCACACACCTGCCACCCCCCACCCGCCACCCCCAAACCCTAACACAGGGCAGGGCCGGGCGACGGGTAGGGAGGTTACGGGGGGGGGGGGGGGGGGGTGACGCGCGGCCTCCCAGGGCGCCAAAACAGGCGGCAGAAGGGGCGACGCTCGCCCCCCCCCCCCCCCCCCCCCAGGTCGCCGTGGCCCCCTCAGATCGCCTCGACAGGCGACGGGAAAAGAGGGGGGGGGGGGGGTGCACGGGTCCCCGGTGCGCCGCGACAGGCGACGGAGCATGGTCGGGGCGGGGCCGGGGCAGGGTCGGGGCAGGGCCTCGACAGGGCCGCGGCGGGCGACGGGGCAGGGCCGCGACGAGGGGCCGCGACGAGGGGCCGCGACGAGGGGCCGCGACGAGGCCGCAAAGGGGGGAGCCGCAAGGGGCCTCGAAAGGGCGGCGACAGGGCCGCTAGGGGCGGCGACGGGGGGCCGCGATGGGGGGCCGCGACAGAAGGGCCGCGGCGGGGGGCCACGACAGGGCGACGGGGCAAGGCCAGGCGACGGGGCAGGGCCAGGGCGAGGCCGTGACGGGGCCGCGAAGGGGCCACGAAGGGGCCACGAAGGGGCCACGAAGGGCCGCGACGGGCAGCAGGGCAGAGCGCGAAACGCGCTAAGGGCAGGGCAGGAAAAAAAAGTTTAGCGAAGTGGTGGGCCCTAGGAAGGAACAGTCCCACGAGGGAACCAGCTCTATACCATGTGAAAAAATGAGGAATGGAGGAGTTTCACTAGCAAGCAGTTGAGTACATATAGCAAACCCTAAATTGGGCTGTACTCACTATTGAGTACCCCACTACAGGCTAGACAAACATAACATTCTGACAGCTCCTAGCGGTCATGAATTTACTAGGCGCTCCTGCAGCACCGATGGATCCTTGCCCTCGACCGTCAAGATCGACCATGACCCATCCCCCACTTCAGGTGGTGGACAACTTTTGGTGTCGTCTCATTAAATGCGTGCATTAAAGCCCGAGTTCCACAAGATTCTTGAATATGAACTCGCCAAAAACCAGGTAACCACCCGAGGGAAAGCTTCCCGTCGCCTCCCAGAGGAGGTGACTTCACCACTCTGACAGCTGATTGGCCAGCGACAAAACAAGTACTCCGCGTGAAGTGTGAAGGGGAGTTGGAGCACTATTCACATTCAGTAAACTTGAAAACCAAGTTGTACTAATGTGCAACCATATTGAGCCTAAGATACTAGTGTGCTGCGCTCTTCAAGACCACTGAAGGGCGTAAGATCTCACGTGGACACTAGCAGCGAGATGTCTGTATCCTTGCAGCAGCCAGTTTGTTTCAGCCAACAACAAAAAACGCATTAGCTAGCATAAAGAAAAACGTCATGCCGCGTCACGACCACTTCTATAGGGACGATGGCGCATGTATGTACGTTCGAAGCACACGGATCGGGCGCTTGCCTCACATGTACGTTCGATGCACCCGCTTCCGTCCGTCGCACTCCCTTCCGTGTGCCTGCACTCCAATGCACCTATCGCTGTGTCTTACGCCCATCAAACTCCCTCCCGCCCGTCGCTCTCCCTAGCGCTCTTCGCACTCCCTTCCGCCATCGCCCTCCCTTCCTCCCGTCACCTTCCCTTCCGCCCGTCGCCCTCCCTTCCGCCGTCGCCATCCCTTCCGCCCGTCGCCCATTGCCATGCCTTCCGCCCGCCGCCCTCCCTTTTGGGGTCTCGCAATGGTTTTTGCCTTTCGCCAACACTGTTAAAGCCATAATTCGATTTTCTCAAAAACCATGCTGACCTCGGGCTTTAAACGCATCGTCAATTTCAATGCTGATTTTTGTGTAGCAGCAGACGTCAGCAAGATCCTCGTCACTACACGTCCATAATTGTCGGAATCGTCAGTGGTGCGAGTTGGCGTCGGCACGTAGTCGTCAATTGCGCACGAGATTTTCGGAGCGACTACATGCAGCAAGTGGCGTTGGGGCGTCTTCATCACGATGCGCATGAGTTCGTTGGACGTCTTCGGCAAGTGACGTGCGTCGTCACTATGCGCGAAGATTTCGGGTAGCAGCATGTGGAGACGATAGCTACTCGAGCAAGCCAGACGCATGGTGATTTGCGTCAGAAAAAACGATGGCAAGGAGAGACGGCGTGGCGACTCCTGAAGAAACTGAGGAATTAAAACGAGAAATGAATGAACTATGAATGAACTGAGTACAAGTACTAACCCTAATTGGGTTGTTCCCCTTATGGGCTACCCCAATATGGCCTACACAATGAGCACAAGCTATATGTTCTGACTCACCCCCATAGGCAAAGTGGGGGAGAACAAGGGGTCACAAGACCAGTCAAGCAAAGCAAAGCAAAGCAAGCTCACGGTGGATCACAAAGTCACCACACATTCCGAGCACAAGTTCAAGGCCACAAGGCCAGTTCACATGCACGAGTACATATATATATAAGACTAGACAAGCAAGAGCAGGTATAGTATAGATATATGTAACAGTACAAGCACGGTTAACAGGTGAGCAAGTGAGGCAAGACAGGTACAAGACCCAGCTGGGTGCAGAAGCGCTGATGATCACAAGGCGCAAGTACCTTGGTGAAGATATCAGCAGTGTTGGCCTTGGAGGCCACGTACGCAAGCCGCAACTGACCACGCTGCTGTAGCTCACGAGCAAGGAAGTAGCGGAGAGCAATGTGCTTTGTTCTGTGCTCCAGTCTCTGCTCTCCACACAAGGCCAGCATGGCCTTGTTGTCTACGTACAGGACTGGAGGAGAACGAGGCGACTCTCCAAGGTCGGTCAGCAGGTAGGTGAGCCAGCGAAGCTCCTGTGCAGCCATGGCCCCGGCGTAGATCTCAGCCTCACAACTGGAGCCGAGAACAGAAGGCGAGCGAGTAGCCCGCCACGAAACAGAGCCAGAACCAAGGCTGAAGGTGTAACCCTGTCACGACCGCTGCGTAGCCCGGTCGTCAGCCCAAGAAGCGTCCGCGTGCCCTGTGAGGACTACTGGACTCCGCCCTCCAAGCACTAGTCCCATGCCCGACGTACTGCACAAGTAGCGCAACACCCTCTTCGCTGCAGCCATGTGCTCTGGTCTGTGTCACCCAGGAGCAATATAGCGTGTGAGAATGCTAAGAGGGTATGCAAGGTCAGGTCGTGTGCAGGTCATCAAGTACATGAGGCAGCCAACAAGCTCTGGATACGGGCCACTCGACTCTACGGACTCATCCGAAGGCAGAGCTGAGAGCGAGTGGCGAGTAGGCAGAGGAGTGGCCTGAGGCGAGGAGTACGTGAAGTCGAAGTGCTGAAGGACCTGCTGCACCATGTGTGACTGAGTCAGGGTAATGGTGCGGCGTGCTCTGTCCCGGGTGATCTGCAAGCCAAGGTAGCTGCGCCGTTCACCCAGGTCTGTGCACGTGTGTCTCTTCTGCAGCTCGGACTTCACGTAGGCGAGTCCAGCAGTGTCAGCTGTGGCAAAGACCAGGTCGTCGACGTACACGAGGATGTAGAACGGCGGAAGAGAAGTGTCGGTGCGCAGAAACAGCGACGGGTCGGCAGTAGAAGGAGCAAACCCAAGAGCCGCAAGCGTAGTCCTCAGTGTGTCGTGCCACTCACGTGGCGCCTGGCGGAGACCGTAGACTGGACGCGGGAGACTCCCCTGGGTACCAGGAGGGAAAGACCCAGTCAAGCCAGGTGGGCGACGAAGCCAGATCTCCTCGTGCAGGCTGCCCTGCAAGAAAGCTGTGTTGAAGTCGAGAGAGTGCAGCTCGTAGTCACGGTGAGCAGCAACGTGCAGCAGTACCCGAAGAGTGGTCATCTTCGGGGTGGGAGAGAAGGTCTGAAAGTAGTCAACTCCTTGCCGCTGACTGAAGCTACGAGCCACGTAACGCGCCTTGAAGACTGGCGGAGAACCCGGCGGCCGCTTCACCCTGAAGATCCACATGCCACTGACGATGTTCGCCCCAAGAGGGGGGACAGCGTCAACGTAGGTGCCTGTGGACTTCCACGAAGCCATCTCTGCATCCATAGCTGCCTGCCACTGAGAAGAGTAGGGACCCTCTATCGCCTCCGCGTAAGAGCGCGGAGTCGGGATGTCAAGTGCATCCGGGTCTCCCTCAGGGGTAAGCAGTATGGACACGAGATGAGGTGAAGCAGCGGCCAAGCACTGGAACTCCTCCTGCCTGTCCTCAAGGACGTCCGTGCCAAAGGCACACTCACCCCCGATGGACGGAGGACAGACAGACTCAGACTCAGCGACAAGACTAGCAGCGTAGTCTAGGCGACAGCGAGCAGCAAAGTCGACGAGCTCAGCAACTAGGGCAGACGCCACAGTGGACTCGAAAGAAGGGTCAGTGACGACAGTAGCCAGGAGACGCGTGACAGTAGGACTGGCAGCACGAAGAGAGTCCGACTCCGGGCTGGCAAGTGAAGGAAGAGAGGACTCAGGAGGAGAAGGCAAAGGGGCACGCAGAGGAGCAGTGGACGGGCGCAGAGACATCCTGTGCGTGCCAGGGACAAGAGGAGGACGCTGACGCGAACCATGACCACTAGCGCGAGCAGCACGGACAGGCGACGCAGGGCAAGACGCAGGCTCAGGACGCTCAGTAAGACCTCCAGTAGGACCAGTGTAGAGAGAAGGAGCAGGCAAAGGGGAGGTAGGCTGCAACTGTAACTGTGACGGGACTTGCTGTGGACACTCTAATGAAGGAGGGGGACCAGTAGAAGGCGGAAGACCAATAACCTGCTGCAGGAGTGGAACGAAGTACGGTCGAGGCCGCGCGGCGACGCCAGACACAGCAGGTATAGCACCAGTACCCCCAGCAAGAGCATCCGCTCCAGCTGCACCACTAGCAGCGCAAGAGCCTCCAGTAGTACCAGGAGTACCCGCAGCAGGACCGCAAGCAGTAGTCTCAGCTCCAACACCCTCAGCAGCACCAGCACCAGTCGAACCGCAAGCCCAGCAGCTCCAGTACTCCTAGTACGAGCACCTCCGGGACCCGCGATAGCAGCACCCTCAGTAGCTGAAGAACCTCCAGCACCAAGAGCACGCCTCCAGCGCCGGGCAAACCACTCGCGCAGCTCCCGTGGAGAAAGTGGCTCCCGTAAAGACGAACCTCTAGGCGGAGCACCTCCAAGCTCAGCACCCCCAGGCTCAGCACACCCACGCTCAGCACCCCCAGACTCAGCACCCCCAGGCTCAGCACCCCTAGTCTCAGTACCCCCAGGCACACCACCCCCAGGCTCAGCACCCCTAGTCGCAGCACCCTCAGGCTCAGCACCCCCAGGCTCAGCACCCCTAGTCTCAGTACCCCCAGGCTCAGCAACCCCAGGCTCAGCACCCCCAGTCGTAGCACCCCCAGGCTCAGCACCCCCAGAGTCAGCACCCCCACAGCACCCTCAGCAGCACCAGAGTCACCAGTGACCTCGACAAGCTCGACTGCGTCTACCTGGGACACACCTGAAGGGGACGGACCCTGAGGGGGGAGGGGGTCTACCGGAGGGGACCTGGTACAAGGAAGAGCGGCGGCGGGGGGAGGGACGGAGTGCGGTAGGGGAAGAGGCGGTAGTAGGGGACCGACTCGTCAAACGTGACGTCCTGGGAGGACAGAACACGGCGAGAGGTGGGGTGGTAGAACTGCCACCCAAGCGCGTCAGGGGGGAGCCTCAGGAAGACGCAAGGAGCAGCACGAGGGGACAGCTTGTCCGCAGACAAGTCGCGGACAAACGCCCGAGATCCCCAGACCCGGAACGCCGACGCATCGCCAACCTTCCCCGTCAACAGCAAGGCTGGGGAGGTCTCCGGCCTGGAGACCCTGGGGTGAAGGTTGATCTGATGCGCTGCGTACCTCACCGCAAACGGCCACAGAAAATGGGGAGCATCCGCATGCATCATAGACGTACGAGCGACGTCCATGACCATGCCAATGCGGCGCTCAGCAATCCCATTTTGCTGCGGGGAGTCTGGAAGCGTGAAGGTCTGACGGATTTCTCGTGCGCGACAGTAGGCCCTCAGAAGGCCAGAAGAAAACTCTCCGCCTCTGTCCGAGTGCAGACGCAGAACAGGAAAGTCCGAACCAAAGCTCTGCCTGAGCTGGAGACGAGCTGCGCGGATCCAGTCGATCAGCACCTCAGTGACATCACCCTTGCTGCGCAAGGGGAAGACTGCGGTGTAACGCGAGTAGTCGTCAACAACAAGCAGGAAGTAGCGCTCGTGACCCTGTCCACGGACGCGGGCTGGGCCCCACACGTCCATGTGAAGCGTCTGCAACGGGGCCTCTGTCAGAGGAAACTGGGAGGAGTGAGGGGCAGCCCGCTGGCGCCCCTCGACACAGGGGACACAGGTAGGGCCAGGGCCCTGAGGAAGGGGAGGGATGGATCGGGGGAGACCAGAAACAAGAAGACAGGAGGCCATGCCTCTGAGCCGAAGCAGAGAGGGGTGACCAAGGCGGTGGTGCCAGAGGAGAGTCTCGTGAGAAAGGAGGCGACACGAGCAGGGGGCAGACTCAAGACCAGACCTGGACGCTGCAGCAAACACCTGACCCGACGCAGTGACCCTACCAGACTCAACAACTGGAGGAGACTTAGTGGTCAGTGTGTACAGGCTCGACCCTGGCTGACGGGTAAACGTAGCCAAGTGTCTGCCTGTGCTAGCCTCTGTGTAGTGCGTCACCCGCTGACGCGCAGGAGTGAAGTGGTGTACTCCCCCATCCTGAAGGTCAGCACCACTCACCAGGTTCGTAGAGAACGAGGGGAGGTAGAGACCAGACAGGGTGCCAGAGGGAGCCGCTGGACACGGGAGGAGTGTGGAGAAGTGAGACAGGACAGGACCCCTAGAGGGGTTTGCGAGAGACACCGCAACCGGCCGACTAAGCGGCGTGAGAGTGGTGCGGTCCCGAAAGAAGGAGCGAGAAGCCCCAGAGTCAAGGGTGAAGGTGAGGGAGGCCAAAGTCGACGTAGTACCTGAGAGCGCAGACTCACCAGTACCTGAGGACGTAGACGCACTAGCACCTAGAGCAGCAGCGTCGAAAGCACCGGTACCTAGAGCAGCAGTCTCAATGCCCGGATCGGGCGGGAAACACCGGTAACAGGCACCCTCATCACTAATAGACAAAGCATACATGGCAGAAAAAATGGCATCAAAATCAAGATCATAGATGGCAACACCTGCCCGAGACAGCTCGCCCCAGCGAGGGATCTATGCGGCCTCTGGGAACTGGTGACGCCACGTGTCCGTCAGGCGGCCAAAGCAGCGCTGGGTGGGGTGCGCACCCCCACACTGCTCACCCGCACGGTCGCCGGTGCGCAGGACGTAGGTGCACGGACCAAAAACCCCACCCCGCTAGCGTGCAGTGTACCACTCACGGAGCTGCTGAGGGGACAGGGTCTCACGATCGCGCTGCTGCTGCTGGCGCGGACCACCACCGGAGCCACTCCACTGCGTAGACCCGCGACCAGCTCCACCGCCACCCCCGCCGCCTCCGCCGCCTCCGCTACTACCGCTGCCTCCTCCGCCTCCTCCACCGCCACCACCTCCGCCACCTCCGCTCCCACTGCCACCGCCCCCGCTGCCTCCGCCTCCACTGCCGCCACCGACACCTCCACCCCCACCTCCACTCCCACCACCACCCCCACTCCCCCGATCGCCTCCACCTCCACCTCCACCGCCCCCGCTCGCTCCTCCAGCGCCCCTGCCCCCCTTGCCCTTGCCAGAGCGGCGTCTCCCGCTAGGGGCAGACGCCGCACCGATCGACTCAAGACCAAGGAGGTCGGCCGCAGCAGCAGAGGCAATAGAGGGCAGAAGGGGGGAGGGGGAATACCCCTTAAAGATGGGGGTGCGCGGGTCACCATGAGAGGCCCCTACAGCGACTATGCTCTTCTCGGCCGCTAGGAGGGACTTCTCGAGGAGATCAACAGTGAGAGTGGTGGGACAGACTGAGAGGAAGTGGTCCCTGACTACGCGAAGGGAGTCAGGGAGGCGAGTAACTATGTAGTAGAGAGTGATGTACATGGGGGGGGGGTTCTTGGCGCAGAAGTCAGCAGGAAGCGCAGCGCGGTAGCGAGTGTCACTAGTGCGGAGGTGCGTAATGAGGTCAGCGACTGTGGGAAAGGCAGCAAGTTCAGGGAAGAGGTACGGTAGCATGAGGCGGCTCAGTGCAGCAGTGGAAGGGGAAGAGTAGCGAGCAACTACAGCGTCGTACAAGGTCTGAGCACTCTTGTACTGACTAAAGTGCGCGCGCTCAGTGGTAGGCAGGTGGCGACGCACAGCAAGACGTGCAGCAGCATCGCGAGTGGCCCACTGTGAGCGAACAATGGCGTCGGCATCGGCAGCAGGGGCAGGGGAAGCACCAGAGGTGAGGTCAAAGACGGAGAGACCGTCTGCCCTATCGCACTGTAGGAAAAGCTGCAGGTCATCTACCCAGACGTCAAAGTCAATGGCCCGACCCTCAGCGTCAAAAGTGAGAACAGTGGGGGTAGCCATGACAGCAGTAGACTAGCAGCGCTAACTGTAGAGCAGGGGCAGTGCGGTGACAGAGGCGCTGCGCTCACCAGACAGGGCGGTTCGTGCAGCTCGGGCGGCTCGGCAGCAACTGCAGTTCGGCGGCACCCGCGGCTCGGCTCCTCAGCTGCTCAGGCGGCTCGGGCGGCTCGGGCGGTTCGGGCGGCTCGGGCGGCTCGGGCGGCTCGGGCGGCGTAGCGGCGCGGGCGGCTCGGCTGCGTAGGCGTTCGGGCGGGGCCGTAGGTAGGGCGGTGGGGTCGGGTCGAAGGTAGGGCGACGGGGCCGGTGCGCAGGTAGGGAGACGGGGCCGGGGCCGGGGCGCAGGTAGGGCGACGGGGCCGGGTCGAAGGTAAGGCGACGGGGCCGGGGCCGGGCCGTAGGTAGGGCGACGGGGCCGGGGCCGGGTCGTAGGTAGGGCGACGGGGCCGGGGCCGGGCCGTAGGTAGGGCGACGGGGCTGGGTTGAAGGTAGGGCGACGGGGCCGGTGCACAGGTAGGGCGACGGGGCCGGGGCCGGGTCGTAGGTAGGGCGACGGGGCCGGGTCGAAGGTAGGGCGACGGGGCCGGTGCGCAGGTAGGGCGACGGGGCCGGGGCCGGGTCGTAGGTAGGGCGACGGGGCCGGGTCGACGGTAGGGCGACGGGGTCGGTGCGCAGGTAGGGCGACGGGGCCGGGGCCGGGCTGCAAGTAGGGCGACGAGGTCGGGGTCGCAAGGGGGGGCGACGGGGCCGAGGCGCAGGTAGGGCGACGGGGCCGGGGCGCAGGTAGGGCGACGGGGCCGGGGCGCAGGTAGGAAAGGGGAGCGCGACTCGGGCTGCGCGCGCTCCGGGCAGGAAAAAAAAAAATTGAGTTGGTGGGCCCTAGGCACAGTTCCCACGAGGGAATCTGCTCGATACCATGAGGAATTGAAACGAGAAATGAATGAACTATGAATGAACTGAGTACAAGTACTAACCCTAATTGGGTTGTACCCCTTATGGGCTATGGCCTACACAATGAGCACAAGCTATATGTTCTGACAGAAACGGGGGTCTACCGTCGTCCCACTCAGGTGCGGCATATGTCTTTGCAGGAGGGTGCGTCGTGGGAGTTTTTCGGCAAGTGCGACACAGTGTGGGACGATAGTTGTTTTCAGACCACCGAAAAGTTTGGAAAAAGCCGCCTACGACTAGACTGTTCATGTTAGGGTCACTTCTGTGCCTGCAATGAAGTCGGCAAAAATTTTGGAGCAACAGCAGCAGCCGACATTGTACTTCAGGAGACACAGGTTCCCCCTGATCAAAGGAAGTTGCGCCGCAAATAGGGAAGTACACCAACGGGACAACGGTTTCGCGCAGCGTTTGGACCCTCGCTTTTAGGGGGTTCTACCAGCTACAATATACGAAGTTGCAGGAAAAGCGGGTCTGGTGAGAGAAACAGATTTTGGGCTTCAGGAGGCGAGAAAACGACATACAGGGAAATGCTCAAGCTAATGCCTAAAAGTTTCGACTAAGCGGCGGTAGCCATGATGGGTACCACTACCGGCGGAGGTTTCCGAACAGCTCACGTACCTCACACCAGAAGGCCTCGAAGGCAATACATAAGTCCTGTTAGCCCTGGACTAAAAAGGTGGGGCCCTATTGCTGGGTGCAAATAATATTTTTGCACGTCAACCAGCCGCCTGCATGAAGTCCTGCATTTTGTATGTGTTCTGTGCGCTTTTGAGTTTGCATTCCGTTTCATGTGTTTTAGTTGTGAGCTCATGACAGGTCATGACGAATCATGACGGGTCATGAATTCTCATGACGACTCATGTACGTAAGTTAATTCTCATGAACTACTATGAGCGTTCATGATAATTACGAGCGTCATGAAAGCTCATGAAAGTCCACGATTTTTCATGAGCGCTCGTGGCGAGTGCCGAGTGTGTCGGGGGGTGCTGGGCTCGAGTCTTTGACTCGGCTATTTGACCAATTTCGCGCTGGTCAAAAAGTGCGCGAAAGTCAGGACCCATGCGTGGGGTCCTGACATACGCGTGTGGCCTCTTAGGGCCCGCGCGTGTGTCGCAACTGTTGCGACCGTGCACAGTTGCACAATCGCAACATAACAGAGCAATTTAATGCGCTGTCATGCGCAGGAAAAAGCACGATCGCGTCAGTGATCGGCTTTTCCCGCTTGACCGGGGGTGCCACGGGATTACGGTTGACCAAACGTATCCCGCGCTGACTTGGAAACAACCAAATTCGCACGAAAGTCACGCTGCTTAGCATTATCATTTTTGAACAGGTACAAAACGGTGAATTCCGTTTCAATAATCATTTAAGCAGTTTTACAACTGGGAAATGGGAATCCCATACGAGTGTCCACGATTCCACAGGAGAATTCAAGAATATTCGTGACGGGTTTCAGAAGGAGAGTTTGGCTTTCACACAAATGGAATATAATTAACTGTAATGAGGCAGATTGAGCCAAATTCTTCAGGACCGTTTCACAACCGTTTACAGCAAAGCGAAGACCTGGATTCCAATTACACAACTGTTTTATGTTTTCATTTGTGTGTTTAGGACTTTACATAAATGTGTGTTTGTATTTTCTTGAATTGCATCAATGCAATTACGCCTTTCAAGCCTTGAATTCTACCACTACATATTGACGAGAGTAGAAACATTACGTGGTGATGCCGAACGCTGCTCGACCAGATTACTCACTCCACAAACCAAGCAAGGCATAACTACTCATTTTGAATTTTCCTAAGCCATTGGCTATGAGGTGACTTGCTGTCATATTCGGAGGGCTTAAAGTGAATTTAAGTGTTGCCAAGTTTGATTTCGTGGTTCATGTTTAATCTGTGAAAGAATGAGGAATGAATGAACTAGGAAAGAGGTGGGTACAAGTAGGAAAACCTAGACATGTTGTACCCCATATAGTCTACCCCACTACAGCCTACACAGACTATAGCATATAAGTTTGACACACCCCCATAGGCAAAGTGGGGGAGAACAAGAGGTCACAAGACCAGTCAAGCAAAGCAAAGCAAGCTCAGGGTGGATCACAACGTCACCACACAATCCGAGCACAAGAGCAAGGCCAAAAGGCCAGTTCACATGCAAGATCATATATTAAGGTAAAAGGGCAAGTGCAGGTATAGAAAGATCACAGTACAAGCAAGGTCAAGAAGTGAGCAAGTGAGGCCAAGTAGGCACAAGAACTAGCATCCTACAGAAGCGCTGATGATCACCAGGCGGAAGTGCCTTGGTAAAGATATCAGCAGTGTTGGCCTCAGAGGCCACGTAAGCAAGGCGCAGCTGACCACGCTGCTGCAGCTCACGAGCAAGGAAGTAGCGAAGGGCAATGTGCTTCGTTCTGTGCTCCAGTCTGTGCTCCCGACACAAGGCCAGCATGGCCTTGTTGTCTACGTACAGAACTGGAGGAGAACGAGGTGTCAGGCATATATGCTATAGTCTATGTAGGCTGTAGTGGGGCAGTTCATATGGGGTACAACACTTTAGGGTTTACTACTTGTACTCCTCATTCTGCTCAATGCATTCCTTCCTCGTTTCTTATCATGGTATCAAGCAGGTTCCCAAGTGGGAATGCTACCTAGGGCCCACCACGATTTTTTTTCCTGCTCGGAGCGCGCTTCACTCCTGCCCGAGTCGCGCTCTGTGTGCCCTCCCTACGCGCCGCCCTTAGTGGCCCCTCTCACGGCCCCTTACGCCGCCCTTATGGCCCCTAGCGCCGCCCTCCACGGCCCCTTGCGCCGCCCTTACGGCCCCTTACGGCCCCTCGCGCTGCCTTTGCGGCCCCTTACGGCCCGTCGCGCCGCCCTTACGGCCCTCGCGCGGCCCCCTTTCGGCCCCTCGCGGCGCCCTTTCCGGCCCCTTACGGCCCCGTCGCCGCCCCGTTTAGGCCCCTTGCGGCCCCTCTGCGGCCGCGTCTAGGCCCCTTGCGGCCCCTCTGCGGCCCCTCTGCGACCCCGTCGCCGCCACCTGCGGCCCTGTCGCCGCCACCTGCGGCCCCGTCACCGTCACCTGCGGCCCCGTCGCCGCCACCTGCGGCCCCGTCGCCGCCACCTGCGGCCCTGTCGCCGCCACCTGCAGCCCAGTCGCCGCCACCTGCGGCCCCGTCCCCGCCACCTGTGGCCCCGTTGCCGCCAACTACGGCCACGCAGCCGCCACCTGCGGCCCCGGCTACCTGCGGCCCCGTCGCCGCCACCTGCGGCCTCGTCGCCGCCACATGCGGCCCCGTCGCCGTCACCTGCGGCCCCGTCGTCCTCCCCTAGCGGCCGCATCGCCGCCTCTACCGGCCCTGTCACCGCTCAGCCGCCCAGCGACCGAGCCGCCGAGCCGCTCAGTAGGTGAGCCACCCACCAGCCCAGCAGCCGAGCCGCCCAGCAGCCGCGCCGCCCGGCAGCCGAGCCGCCCACCTGCCGAGCAGCCGAGCCGCCCTGCCGCCGAGCCGCCAAGCCGCCGAGCCGCCGAGCAGCGGAGCCTCCCAGCAGCCGAGCCGCCCTGCCGCCGAGCCGCCGAGCCGCCCTACTGTCGAGCTGCTGCTGTTCCTACCGGTGCGCCCCGGCCCTCCTTCCTCAGACTGGTGAGCTCACTTCCTAGTAGGCCACTGCATTCATGGCTACCCCCAGTGTCCTTACTTTTGATGTTGAGGGCCGTGCCGTTGACTTTGAGGTCTGGGTCGATGACCTCCAGCTGTTTCTCCAGTGCGATAGGGCAGACGGACTCTCTCTGTTCGATCTCACCTCTGGTGTCTCTCCCGCCCCGCCTGCTATTGCTGACAGCACTGTTCGCTCACAGTGGGCCACACGCGATGCTGCTGCTCGCCTTGCTGTGCGTCGCCACTTACCGACCACTGAGCGTGCGCACTTTAGTCAGTACAAGAGTGCTAAGACCTTGTACGACGCTGTAGTTGCACGCTACTCTTCCCCTGCCACTGCTGCACTGAGCCGCCTCATGCTACCGTACCTCTTCCCTGACCTTGCTGCCTTTCCCACAGTCACTGACCTCATTACGCACCTCCGCACTAGTGACACTCGCTACCGCGCTGCGCTTCCTGCTGAGTTCTGCGCCAAGAACCCCCCCCCCCCCCCCCCCCCATGTACACCACCCTCTACTACATAGTCACCCGGCTCCCTGACTCTCTTCGCGTAGTCAGGGACCACTTCCTCTCAGTTTGCCCCACCACTCTCACCGTTGACCTCCTCGAGAAGGGCCTCCTAGCAGCAGAGAAGAGCATAGTCGCTGTAGGAGCCTCTCGTGGTGACCCTCGCACCCCCGTCTTTGAGGGGTGTTCCCCCTCCCCCCTCTTGCCCTCTGTTGCTTCTGCTGCTGCGGCTTACCTCGTTGGTTTCGAGTCGGTCGGCGCTGCGTCTGCCCCTAGCGGGAGACGCCGCACCGGCAAGGGCAAGGGGGGCAAGGGCGCTGGAGGGGCTGGCGGGGGCGGTGGAGGTGGTGGTGGAGGAAGTGGAGGGGGTGGGGGTGGTGGTGGGAGTGGTGGCGAGGGTGGCGGCGGCGGCGGCGGCAGCAGTGGAGGCGGAGGAGGCGGCGGTGGTGGCGGAGGGAGCAGGGGCGGCGGAGGTGGCGGAGGAGGCGGAGGTGAAGGAGGCGGCGGAGGAGGCGGCGGCGGCGGCGGCGGTGTCAGATTTATATGACATAGCTACTGTAGTGGGGTAGCACATATGGGGTACAACTTTTTGGGGTTTGTACTTGTACCCAACTTTCCCTTAGTCATTTCATTCTCGTTCTCTTTTCTCATGGTATCGAGCAGTTTCCCGAGTGGGAATTGTTCCTAGGGCCCACCGACTTTTTTTCCTGCCCGGGGCGTGTCCCGCCCCTGCCCGAAGCGCGCTTAGGGTCGCGCCTTCCCTAGCGGCCCCGTCGCGTCGCCCTTAGCGGCCCGTCGCGCCGCCCTTAGCGGTTCCGTCACGCCGCCCTTCGCGGCCGCGTCGCGCCACCCCTTCGTGGCTCCGTCGCGCCGCCCCTTTTGCGGCCCCGTTGTACCGCCCTCAGCGGCCCGTCGCCGCCCTACCCCTGTGGCCCGTCGCCGCCCTTTCACCTGCGGCCCCGTCGCCGCCCTTACAGCGGTCCCGTCGCTGCCCTTGCAGCGGCCCCGTCGCCGCCCTCCCCTTACGGCCCGTCGCCGCCCTCCCCTTACGGCCTGTCGCCGCCCTTACAGCGGCCCCGTCGCCGCCCTTACAACGGCCCGGTCGCCGCCCTCCCCTTACGGCCCGTCGCCGCCCTTTCAGCGGCCCCGCCGCCTTCTTCAGCGGCCCCGTCGCCACCCCTGCAGCAGCCTCGACGCCGCCCCTTCAGCGGCCCTCCCGCCGCCTCCTCTGCGGCCCCGTCGCCGCTCACTTCAGCGGCCCCGCCGCCCCTCGCGGCCCCGCCTTCCTTAGCGGCACAGCCGCCCAGCAGCCGAGCCGCCGAGCAGCCGAGCCGCCGAGCAGCCGAGCCGCCGAGCCGCCCAGCAGCCGAGCCGCCGAGCCGCCGAGCCGCCCAGCGGCCGAGCCGCCGAGCAGCCGAGCAGCCAACCGCCGAGCCGCCGAGCCGCCTAGCGGCCGAGCCACCGAGCAGCCGAGCCGCCCAGCAGCCGAGCCGCCGAGCAGCCGAGCCGCCCGAGCCGAGCCGCCGAGCCGAGCCGCCGAGCCGCCCAGTCACCGAGCCGCCGAGCCGCCTAGTTGCCGAGCCGCCGAGCCGCCGAGCCACCCGAGCCGCCTTGTCTGGTAAGAGCAGCGCCTCTGTCACTGCACTGCCCTTACCCTACTGTTCGCGCTGCTAGTCTACTGCTGTCATGGCTACCCCTAGTGTCCTCGCTTTTGACGCTGAGGGTCGGGCCATTGACTTTGACGTCTGGGTAGATGACCTGCAGCTTTTCCTACAGTGCGATAGGGCAGACGGTCTCTCCGTCTTTGACCTCACCTCTGGTGCCTCTCCTGCCCCTGCTGCTGATGCTGACGCCACTATTCGCTCACAGTGGGCCCCACGCGATGCTGCTACACGTCATACTGTGCGTCGCCACCTGCCTACCTCTGAGCGTGCGCACTTTAGTCAGTACAAGAGTGCTCAGACCTTGTACGACGCTGTAGTTGCACGCTACTCCTCCCCTGCCACTGCTGCACTGAGCCGCCTCATGCTACCGTACCTCTTCCATGACCTTGCTGCCTTTCCCACAGTCGGTGACCTCATTACGCACCTCCGCACTAGTGACACTCACTACCGCGCTGCGCTTCCTGCTGAGTTCTGCGCCAAGAACCCCCCCCCCCCCCCCCCCCCCCCCCCCCCCATGTACATCACCCTCTACTACATAGTCACCCGGCTCCCTGACTCCCTTCGCGTAGTCAGGGACCACTTCCTCTCAGTTTGCCCCACCACTCTCACCGTTGACCTCCTCGAGGAGGCCCTCCTAGCAGCAGAGAAGAGCATAGTGTCAAACATTATATATGTTGTGCTTGTTTGGGCTACAGTGGGTTAGCCTATAGGGGGTACACAATTCTAGGGTTAGGTACTTGTATTGATTTCACTGTTAGTTCAATCATTCCTGTTCGTTCATTTCAACATGGTATAGAGCAGGTCCTTTGCTAGGACCGTTTTTTTTAGGGCCCACCACTACCTACCTACCTACCTACCTACCTAACTGCGCCCTAGGGCGCCTCGTTTTTCACGGCCCCTTAAGGCCCCGCGACCCGCGACCCGCCCCTTAGCGACTCGCGCGCCGCCCCTTAAGGCCCCGTCGGCCCACGCGCTCGCCCCTTACGGCCCCGCGCTCGCCCCTTAGCGGCCCTGTCGGCCCCGCGATCGCCCCTAACGGCCCCGTCGGCCCCGCGCTCACCTCCCTAGAGGCCCCCGTCGGCCCCGCGCTCACCCTTAGCGGCCCCTTACGGCCCCCCGCTCGCCCCTAGAGGCCCCGAACGGCCCCGCGCTCGCCCTTAGCGGCCCCTTACGGCCCCGCGCTCGCCTCTAGAGGCCCCGAACGGCCCCGCGCTCGCCCTTAGCGGCCCCTTACGGACCCGCGCTCACCCCTAGAGGCCCCGATCGGCCCCGCGCTCGCCCTTAGCGGCCCCTTACGGCCCCGCGCTCGCCCCTAGAGGCCCCGATCGGTCCCGCGCTCGCCCCTAGAGGCCCCGAACGGCCCCCCCCAGAACGAGCCGCCCGACCCGAGCAGCCCGAACCGAGCCGCCCAGCCCGAACCGAGCCGCCCGAACCGAGCCGCCAAGCCCAAACCGAGCCGCGCCGCCCGAACCTAGCCGCGCCGCACTTCCCGAGCCGCGCCGCCCTACCTGAACCGAGCCGCGCCGCCCGTACTGGACCGAGCCGCCCTACCTGAGTCGCACTGCCTACTGTTTTTGGGGTGCCCCTACTGCTATTACTCCTACAACTACTATGGCTAGCCCTCCTGTGCTAGCTTTCGATGCTGAGGGCCGCCCAGTGAAGTTCGAAACCTGGGCGCGAGCACTTTGGGCAGCACAAGACTGCACAGGCACTGTACACCGCTGTCGTTGCCCGCTACTCCTCACCGGCCTCTGCCGCACTAGGCCGTCTCTCTCTTCCCCACCTGTTCCCTGACTTAGCCTCTTTCCACACAGTCGCTGACCTCATTACGCACCTCCGCACTAGTGAGGCTCGCTTCCGCGCCGCCATGCCTGATGAGTTCCTTGCCAAGAACCCACCCCCACTCTGGCTCACTCTCTACCACCTAGTCAACCGCCTCCCTGACACTCTGCGCTCAGTCAGGGACCACTTCCTAGCTCGCTGCCCCACTGAGCTCACCATTGCCCTCCTCGAGAAGGAACTCCTTGCAGCTGAGGCTAGCATAGTCGCTGTAGGTGCCTCTCGTGGCGACCCTCGTACCCCGTTCTTTGAGGGGTGTCCTCCTTCCCCCCTTCTTCCCTCTGTTGCCTCTGCTGCTGCTGTCGTCCTCCTTGGTGCTGAGAAGGTCGGGACTGCGTCTGCTTCGAGCGGGCGCCGCAGCGGCAAGGGCAAAGGGGGCAAGGGCGGTGGCGGTGACAGCGGGGGAGGCGGTGGTGGGGGCGGTGGCGGCGGTGAGGGTGGTGGCGCGACTGGAGGGGCTAGTGGCAGCGGTTGGGGTGGTGGCGGCAGCGGCGGGGGAGGTGGCAGGGGCGGAGGCGGTGGTGGGGGTGGCGGTGGACGCGGCGACGGCAGGGGTTGGGGTGGTCGAGGAGGTGGCGGCGGCGGTGGTGGTCGTTGAGGCGCTGGCGGCGGCCAGGGCCAGCAGCACACTCCGTCGCCCTAGGAGGTCCGTGAGTGGTACTCTCAGCACGGGGGGGGGGGGGGGGGGGGGGGGTGGCTTTAGTTGCACGTACGTCATTCGCACTGGTGACCGCACTGGTCAGCCGTGTGGGGGACCGCACGCCACACAACGCTGCTTCGCTCGTCTCAACGACGCTTGGCGTGTTCAGTTCCCTCAGGCCACTGAGCTGCCCCGCTAGGCTAATCTCCTGAAGAAGGGGATTGATATCTATGCTCTAGACTTTGATGCTATTCTCACTGCTATGTATGTGATGTCTACTAGTGGAGAGGGTGCTGAGTACCTGTGTGTGCCGCCCGACCCGGGCATTAGGACTAGTGCGTCTGCCGCTCCAGGTACTCGCGTGTCTGCTACCCCAGGTGCTGGTGAGGCAGCTGCTCTAGGTGCTTGTGCGTCTGCCCCCCCTAATACTGAGTCAACGGCAGCACTGCACACCTTCACACTGGACTCAGGTGCTTCTCGCTGCTTCTTTCGTGACCGCACTGCCCTTGAGCCGCTTGCTCGGCCAGTTGCTGTCTCCCTCGCTGACCCCTCTGGGGGTCCGGTCATTGCGACCTCCTCCACTGTCCTTCCCTGTCCTGCGGTCCCGTCAGGCACACTGTCAGGTCTCCACCTCCCCTCGTTCTCTACGAACTTGGTGGCAGGTAGTGCACTCCAGGACGGGGGTGTTCACCAGTTCACCCCTGCCTACGAGCGCGTGACACACTGCACGTGTGCTCGTACGGGTTGCCATTTGGCTACCTTCACTCGGCAGCCGGGGTCGGACCGGTACACAGTGAAAACTAAGTCCCCTCAGGTCGCTGCGTCTGCGTCTGCGTCCGCGTCAGGTCAGCTGTTTGCCCCCTGCTCGTGTCGCTCTCTGGCGCTTGAGACTGTCCTCTGGCACCACCGACTTGGCCACCCGTCTGTGCAGCGCCTTTGTGCCATGCACTCCCGGTACCTTGTCTCCGGTCTTCCCAGAGTCCTCCCTCCCCTCCCACCCTCGCCTGCTCCTCCCTGTCTTCCCTGCATCGAGGGGCGGCAGCGCGCCGCTCCTCACTCCTCCTTGTTTCCCCCGGCGACTGCTCCCTTGCAGACGCTCCACATGGACGTGTGGGGCCCAGCCCGCGTCCGTGGTCAGGGTCAGGAGAGGTACTTCCTGATAGTTGTTGACGACTACTCGCGCTACACCACGGTCTTCCCCTTGCGCACCAAGGGTGAGGTCCCTGATGTCTTGATCCCTTGGATCCGCAGAGCCCGTCTCCAGCTCAGCGAGCGTTTCCACTCGGACTTTCCTGTCCTGCGCTTGCACTCTTACAGAGGTGGTGAGTTCTCCTCCGACCTCTTGGCAGCCTACTGTGCTGAGCACGGAATTGAGCAGTCGTTCACGCTTCCGGCCTCTCCACAGAAGAATGGGATTGCAGAGCGCCGCATTGGCCTGGTCATGGAGGTTGCCCGTACCTCCTTGATCCATGCGGCTGCCCCCCACTTTCTGTGGCCGTTTGCGGTCCGGTACGCTGCGCATCAGCTCAACCTCTGGCCCCGTGTCTCCTTGCCGGAGACCTCGCCCACACTGCTGTGGACGGGGGAGGTTGGCGATGCGTCGCGTTTCCGGGTCTGGGGATCTCGAGCTTTTGTCCGCGATACGTCTGCGGACAAGCTCTCCTCCTGTGCTGTTCCCTGCGTCTTCCTCGGCTTTTTCCCGGACGCGCCTATTTGGCAGTTTTACCACGCCACCTCGCGCCGAGTCTTGCCCTCCCAGGACGTCACTTTTGACGAGTCCGTCCCCTACTACCGCCTCTTCCCCTACCGCACTGCCCCGCTCCCCCCCCCGCCTCTCTTCCTCGCGCCAGGTGCTGCTGTCGTAGACCCCCTCCCCCCTCAGGGTGCCGCTCCCTCAGGTGTGTCTCAGGTAGACCCGGTTGAGCCTGTTGAGGTAGCTGTCGACTCTCGTCTTGCTGTGGGTGCGGAGCCTGGGGGTGCGGAGCCTGGGGGTGCGGAGCCTGGGGGTGCGGAGCCTGGGGGTGCTGAGCCTTGGGGTGCGGAGCCTGGGGGTGCTGAGCCTGGGAGTAGTGAGCCTGGGGGTGCTGAGCCGCAGAGTCCGGAGTTTGGGGGTTCTGAGTCTGGAGGTCCTGAGCTTGAGGGTCCTACACCTTGCGGAGCCCTCTCCTCGGAGCAGTTGCGTGAGTGGTACTTCTAGTACTACAGCCTCAGGAGAGGTACCTCTGGAGCCAGGCGTACTACTGGGACTGGTGCTAGTGCTTCTCCTCCTAGCCGGGAGCTCCCCTCCCGTGAGCGGATCCGTGAGTGGTACGAGCGGCGCTGCACTCCTCGGAGTGGCGCGCCTGGTGTCGCGGACCCCGCTGCTGCTGGTGGTGCTACTGGTGCTGGAAACTCTACTGCTTCTGCTGGTGCTGCGGCCCCAGAGGTTGGAGCTGTTTCTGGTGCTGCTGACCCGGCCGTTGGAGCTACGGCTGGTGCTGCGGACCCGGGCGTTGGTGCTGCTACTGGTGCTGAGGACCCGGGCGTTGGAGCTGCTGCTGGTGCTGAGGACCCTGGAGCTGGTGTCTCTGCTGGTTCTGAAGTCGCTGCATGGCAGCGGCCGTACTTCGTTCCGCTCCTTCAGCAGGTTCTTGGTCTCCCGCCTTCTCTCGGTCCTCCTCATCCCTTTGAGTGTCCACAGCCTGTCCAGTCACAGTTACAGTTACAGCCCGCCTCCCCACTGCCTGCTCCTTTTCCCTACGCTGGTCCTACTGGAGGTCTTGCTGAGCGTCGTGAGCCTGCATCTCGCCCTGCGTCGCCTGTCCGTACTGCTCGCACTAGTGGTTGCGGTTCGCGTCAGCGTCCTCCTCCTGTCCCTGGCACGCACCGGATGTCTGTGCGTCTGTCCACTGCTCCTCTGCGTGCCCCTTTGCCTTCTCCTCCTGAGTCCTCTCTTCCTGCTCTTCCCGACCCGGAGTCGGACACTCTTCGTGCTACCAGTCCTACTGTCACGCGTCTCCTTGCTACTGTCGTCACTGACCCTTCTTTTGAGTCCACTGCTGCGTCTGCCCTAGTTGCTGAGCTCGTCGACTTTGCTGCTCGCTGTCGTCTAGACTACGCTGCTAGTCTTGTTGCTGAGTCTGAGTCTGTCTGTCCTCCGTCCGTCGGGGGTGAGTGTGCCCTTGGCACGGACGTCCTTGAGGATAGGCAGGAGGAGTTCCATTGCTTGGCCGCTGCTTCACCTCATCTCGTGTACGTACTGCTTACCCCTGAGGGAGACCCGGATGCACTTGACATCCCGACTCCGCGCTCTTACTCGGAGGCGATAGAGGGTCCCTACTCTTCTCAGTGGCAGGCAGCTATGGATGCAGAGATGGCTTCCTGGAAGTCCACAGGCACCTACGTTGACGCTGTCCCCCCTCCTGGGGCGAACATCGTCAGTGGGATGTGGATCTTCAGGGTGAAGCGGCCGCCGGGTTCTCCGCCTGTCTTCAAGGCGCGTTACGTGGCTCGTGGCTTCAGTCAGCGGCAAGGAGTTGACTACTTTCAAACCTTCTCTCCCACCCCGAAGATGACCACTCTTCGGGTACTACTGCACGTAGCTGCTCACCGTGACTACGAGCTACACTCTCTTGACTTCAGCACTGCTTTCCTGCAGGGCAGCCTGCACGAGGAGATCTGGCTGTGCCGCCCACTTGGCTTCACTAGGACTTTTCCTCCTAGCACCCAGTGGAGCCTCCAGCGGCGAGTCTACGGTCTCTGCTAGGCACCGCATGAGTGGCATGACACACTGAGGACTACGCTTGCGGCTCTTGGGTTTGCTCCCTCCACCACCGACTCGTCGCTGTTTCTACGCAACGACACTTCTCTGCCGCTGTTCTACATCCTCGTGTACGTCGACGACTTGGTCTTTGCCACTGCTGACACTGCTAGACTCGCCTACATGAAGTCCGAGCTGCAGAAGAGACACACGTGCACAGACCTGGGTGAACTGCGCAGCTACCTTGGCTTGCAAATCACCCGGGAGAGAGCACGCCGCACCATCACCCTGACTCAGTCACACATGGTGCAGCAGGTCCTTCAGCGCTTCGGCTTCACGTACTCCTCGCCTCAGGCCACTCCTCTGCCTACTCGCCACTCGCTCTCAGCTCTGCCTTCCGATGAGTCCGTAGAGTCGAGTGGCCCGTACCGAGAGCTTGTTGGCTGCCTCATGTACCTGATGACCTGCACACGACCTGACCTTGCATACCCTCTTAGCATTCTCGCACGCTATGTGGCTCCTGGGAGACACCGACCAGAGCACATGGCTGCAGCGAAGAGGGTGTTGTGCTACTTGTGCAGTACGTCGGGCATGGGGCTAGTGCTTGGAGGGCGGAGTCCAGTGGTCCTCACTGGTTACGCAGACGCTTCTTGGGCTGACGACCAGGCTACGCAGCGGTCGTCACAGGGTTACACCTTCAGCCTTGGTTCCGGCTCTATTTCGTGGCGGGCTACTCGCTCGTCTTCTGTTCTCGGCTCCAGTTGTGAGGCTGAGATCTACGCAGGGGCCATGGCTGCTCAGGAGCTTCGCTGGCTCACCTACCTGCTGAACGACCTTGGAGAGTCGCCTCGTTCTCCTCCAGTCCTGTACGTAGACAACAAGGCCATGCTGGCCTTGTGTCGAGAGCAGAGACTGGAGCACAGAACAAAGCACATTGCTCTCCGCTACTTTCTTGCTCGATAGCTACAGCAGCGTGGTCAGTTGCAGCTTGCGTACGTGGCCTCTGAGGCCAACACTGCTGATGTCTTCACCAAGGCACTTGCGCCTTGTGATCATCAGCGCTTCTGCACCCAGCTGGGTCTTGTACCTGTCTTGCCTCACTTGCTCACCTCTTGACCTTGCTTGTACTGTTACATATATATATATATATACATGCTCTTGCTTGTCTAGCCTTATATATATATATATGTACTCGTGCATGTGAACTGGCCTTGTGGCCTTGAACTTGTGCTCGGAATGTGTGGTGACTTTGTGATCCACCCTGAGCTTTCTTTGCTTTGCTTTACTTGACTGGTCTTGTGACCCCTAGTTCTCCCCCACTTCGCCTATGGGGGTGTGTCAAATATTATATATGTTGTGCTTGTTTAGGCTACAGTGGGTTAGCCTATAGGGGGTACACATTTCTAGGGTTAGATACTTGTACTGATTTCACTGTTAGTTCAATCATTCCTGTTCGTTCATTTCAACACATAGTAGCTGTAGGAGCCTCTCGTGGTGACCCTCGCACCCCCATCTTTAAGGGGTATTCCCCCTCCCCCCTTTTGCCCTCTATTGCCTCTGCTGCTGCGGCCGACCTCGTTGGGCTTGAGTCGGTCGGTGCGGCGTCTACCCCTAGCGGGAGACGCCGCCCTGGCAAGGGCAAGGGGGGCAGGGGCGCTGGAGGAGCTAGCGGGGGCTGTGGAGGAGGCGGTGGAGGCGGTGGAGGGGGTGGGGGTGGTGGTGGGGGTGGTGGCGGGGGTGGAGGTGTCGGTGGCGGCAGTGGAGGCGGAGGCGGCGGCGGCGGTGGCGGTTGGAGCGGAGGTGGCGGAGGTGGCGGCGGTGGAGGAGGCGGTGGCGGTGGAGGTGGAGCTGGTCGGGGTGGCGCTGCGCAGAGGGTCGGCTCCGGTGGTGGTCAGCGCTAGCAGCAGCAGCAGCAGCAGCGCACTCGTGACATCCCCCCCCCTCAGCAGCTCCTTGAGTGGTACGCTGCATGCCAGCGGGGTGGGGGTACTGGTCCGTGCACCTACGTCCTACGCACCGGCGACCGCGCAGGTGAGCAGTGCGGGGGTGCGCACTCCACCCAACGCTGCTTTCGCCGCCTGACAGACGCTTGACGTCACCAGTTCCCAGAGGCCACTGAGATCCCCCGCTGGGGCGAGCTTTCTAGGGCCGGAGTAGCTGTCTTTGACCTTGACTTTGATGCTATTCTTGCTGCCATGTATGCTGTGACAAATAGTGATGAGGGTGACTGTTACCGGTGTTTTCCGCCCGACCCGGGCATTGAGACTGCTGCTCTAGGTACTGGTGAGGCTGCTGCTCTAGGTGCTAGCGAGGCTGCTGCTCTTGGTGCTCATGCGTGTGCTCCCTTAGGTGCTGGTGAGTCTGCTCTCTCAGGTACTGCGTCGGCTTCGGCCTCCCACACCTTCACCCTTGACTCGGGGGCTTCTCGCTCCTTCTTTCGAGACCGCACCACACTCACGCCACTTGGCCAGCAAGTTGCAGTCGCTCTGGCAGACCCCTCTGGGGGTCCTGTCCTTGCTCACTACTCCACTATCCTCCCGTGTCCGGCGGCCCCCTCTAACACCCTAGTGTTTACCTCCCCTCGTTCTCTACAAACTTGGTGAGTGAAGTTGACCTACAGGATGCGGGGGTTCACCAGTTCACTCCTGCGAGTCAGCGGGTGACCCACTGCAAGGACGCTCGGACAGGCCGACACCTGGCCACGTTTACACGTCGGCTAGGGTCGAGCCTGTACACACTGACCACTACGTCTGGTCAGGTAGCTACGTCGGGTCAGGTGTTTGCTGCAGCGTCCAGGTCTGGTCCTGAGTCTGCCCCCTGCTCGTGTCGCCTCCTGTCCCACGAGACTCTCCTCTGGCACCACAGGATGGGTCACCCCTCCCTGCTTTGTCTCCGGGGCATGGCCTCCCATGTCCTTGTTTCTGGTCTTCCCTGGTCCCTCCCTCCCCTTCCTCCTGGGCCTGGCCCTACCTGCGTCCCCTGTGTCGAGGTGCGGCAGCGTGCTGCCCCTCACTCCTCCCAGTTTCCTCTGACAGAGGCCCCGCTGCAGACGCTTCACATGGACGTGTGGGGCCCGGCCCGCGTCCGTGGACAGGGTCACGGGCGCTACTTCCTGCTGGTGGTTGACGACTACTCGCGTTACACCACAGTCTTCCCCTTGCGCAGCAAGGGTGATGTCACTGAGGTGTTGATCGACTGGATCCGCGCAGCTCGTCTCCAGCTCAGGCAGAGCTTCGGCTCGGACTTTCCTGTTCTGCGTCTGCACTCTGAGAGAGGCGGAGAGTTCTCCTCTGGCCTTCTGCGAGCCTACTTTCGTGCACGAGGCATTCGCCAGACCTTCACGCTTTCGGACTCTCCACAGCAAAATGGGATTGCTGAGCGCCGCATTGGCATGGTCATGGATGTCGCTCGTACGTCCATGATGCATGCGGCTGCCCCCCATTTTCTGGGCCTGGGGGTGCTACCGCTGAGGGTGCTGAGCCTGGGGGTGCTGAGCCTGGGGGTGCTACGTGTGGGGGTGCTGAGCCTAGGGGTGCTACGTCTGGAGGTGCTGAGCCTGGGGGTGCGGAGCCTGAGGGAGCTGGGCCTGCTCGTGTGGCGTCTGGCGGTGCTGGGCCTGGAGGTTCTCCGAGTGTTTCGTCTCGGTGGGAGCCACTCTCTCTACAAGAGCTGCGCGAGTGGTTTGCCCGGCGCTGGAGGCGTACTGCTGGAAATGGAGGTTCTTCGGCTGCTGAGGGTGCTGGTGCCGCGGGTCCCGGAGGTGCTCGTACTGGGAGTACTGGAGCTGCTAAGCCTACGGGTACGACTGGAGCTGGAGCTGCTGAGGGTGTTGGCGCTGAGGCTACTGCTGTCGGTCCTGGAGGCGGTCGTGCTTGGGGTGCTACTAGTGCTGCTGGAGGTACTGGAGCTGGAGGTGCTGCTGGCGCTGGTGCTGCCGCTGGGGGTACTGGTGCTGTCCATGCTGTGTCTGGAGTCGCCGCTCGGCCTCGGACGTACTTCGTTCCGCTCCTTCAGCAGGTTCTTGGTCTCCCGCCTTCTACTGGTCCTCCTCCTCCCTTAGAGTGTCCACAGCCTGTCCTGTGACAGTTACAGTTACAACCGGCCTCCCCACTGCGTGCTCCTTCTCCCTACACTGGTCCTACTAGAGGTCTTGCTAAGCGTCGTCAGCGTGCGTCTCGCCCTGCGTCGCCTGTCCATCCTGCTCGCACTAGTGGTCGTGGTTCGCGTCAGCGTCCTCCTCCTGTCCCTGGCATGCACCGGATGTCTCTACGTCCGTCCACTACTCCTCTGCGTGCCCCTTTGCCTTCTCCTCCTAAGTCCTCTCTTCCGGCTCTTGCCGACCCGGAGTCGGACTCTCTTCGTGCTGCCAGTCCTATTGTCACGCGTCTCCTTGCTACTGTCGTCACCGACCCTTCCTTTGAGTCCACTGCTGCGTCTGCCCTAGTTACTGAGCTCGTCGACTTTGCTGCTCGCTGTCGTCTAGACTACGCTGCTAGTCTTGTCGCTGAGTCTGAGTCTGTCTGTCCTCCATCCATCGGGGGTGAGTGTGCCCTTGGCACAAAAGTCCTTGTCTCCCACCCCAAAGATGACCACTCTTCGGGTACTGCAACACATAGCTGCTCACCGCGACTACGAGCTGCACTCTCTTGACTTCAGCACTGCTTTCCTGAAGGGCAGCCTGCACGAGGAGATCTGGCTGCGTTGCCCATCTTGCTTCACAGGGTCTTTTCCTCCTGGCACCCAGTGGAGCCTCCAGGGGCCAGTCTACGGTCTCCGCCAGGCGCCCCGTGAGTGGCACGACACACTGAGGACTACACTTGCGGCTCTTGGGTTTGCTCCTTCTACAGCCGACCCGTCGCTGTTTCTGCGCACCGACACCTCTTTGCCGCCGTTCTACATCCTCGTGTACGTCGACGACTTGGTCTTTGCCACAGCTGACACTGCTGGACTCGCCCACGTGAAGTTTGAGCTGCAAAAGAGACACACGTGCACAGACCTGGGTGAACTGCGCAGCTACCTCGGCCTGCAGATCACCCGGGACAGAGCACAGCGCACCATTACCTTGACTCAGTCACACATGGTGCAGCAGGTCCTTCAGCGCTTCGGCTTCACGTACTCCTCGCCTCAGGCCACTCCTCTGCCTACTCGCCACTCGCTCTCAGCTCAGCCTTCGGATGAGTCCGTAGAGTGGAGTGGCCCGTACCCAGAGCTTGTTGGCTGCCTCATGTACCTGATGACCTGCACACGACCTGACCTTGCATACCCTCTTAGCATTCTCGCACGCTGTGTTGCTGCTGGGAGACACAGTCCGGAGCACATGGCTGCAGCGAAGAGGTTGTTGCGCTACTTGTGTAGTACGTTGGGCATGGGGCTTGTGCTTGGAGGGCAGAGTCCAGTGGTCCTCACTGGGCACGCAGACGCTTCTTAGGCTGACGACCAGGCTACGCAGCGGTCGTCACGGGGTTACACCTTCAGCCTTGGTTCCAGCTCTGTTTCGTGGCGGGCTACCCGCTCGTCTTTTGTTCTCGGCTCCAGTTGTGAGGCTGAGATCTACGCCGGGGCCATGGCTGTTGAGGAGCTTCACTGGCTCACCTACTTGCTGACTAACCTCGGAGAGCCGCCTCGTTCTCCTCCAGTGCTGTACGTAGACAACAAGGCCATGCTGGCCTTGTGTCGAGAGCAGAGACTGGAGCACAAAACGAAGCACATTGCTCTCCGCTACTTCCTTGCTAATGAGCTGCAGCAGCGTGGTCAGCTGCGCCTTGCTTACGTGGCCTCTAAGGCCAACACTGCTGATATCTTCACCAAGGCACTTGCGCCTTGTGATCATCAGCGCTTCTGTACTCAGCTGAGTCTTGTGCCTTCCTTGCCTCACTTGCTCACCCCTTGACCTTGTTTGTACTGTTGCATATATATATACACCTGCTCTTGCTTGTCTAGCCTTATATATATATGTAATCCTGCATGTGAACTGCACTTGTGGCCTTGAACTTGTGCTCGGAATGTGGGGTGACTTTGTGATCCACCCTGAGCTTGCTTTGCTTTGCTTGACTTGTCTTGTGACCCTTTGTTCTCCCCCACTTTGCCTATGGGGGTGTGTCAGATTTATATGACATAGCTACTGTAGGTTATAGTGGGGTAGCACATATGGGGTACAGCTTTCTGGAGTTTGTACTTGTACCCAACTTTCCCATAGTCATTTCATTCTCGTTCTCTTTTCTCAGGTGGTGGTGGAGCGGGTCGCGACTCCGCGCAGAGGAGTGGCTCAGGTGGTGGTCCGCGCCAGCAGCAGCGGAGTGGTGTAACCTTGTCCCCGCAGCAGCTTCGTGAGTGGTACGCTGCGCGTCAGCGCGGTGGGGGTACTGGTCCCTGCACTTACGTCCTGCGTACCGGCGACCGAGCTTGTGAGCAGTGCGGGGGCCCGCACTCCACCCAGCGCTGCTTCGGTCGCCTGACGGACGCTGGCGTTGCCACTTCCCTGAGGCGTCAGAGATCCCTTGCTGGGGAGATCTGTCTAGGGCGGGGGTTGCCATCTTTGATCTTGACTATGATGCTATCCTTGCTGCCATGTATTCTGTGACTACTAGTGTTGAGGGTGACTGTTACCCGGGCATTGAGGCCACTGCTCTAGGTGCTGGTGAGGCTGCTGCTCTAGGTGCTAGTGCGTCTGCTGCCCCAGGTGCTGGTGAGTCTGCTCTCTCAGGTACTACGTCGGCTCAGGCCTTACACACCTTCACCCTTGACTCGGGTGCGTCCCGCTCCTTCTTTCGAGACCGCACCACTCTTACGCCGCTCAGTCGGCCGGTTGCAGTCTCCCTGGCGGACCCCTCTGGGGGTCCTGTCCTAGCTAGCTTCTCCACTGTCTTACCGTGCCCGGCAGCCCCCTCTGGCACCCTGTCAGGTCTCTACCTCCCCTCGTTCTCTACGAACTTGGTGAGTGGAGCGGACCTACAGGATAGGGGGGTTGACCAGTTCATTCCTGTGAGTCAGCGAGTGACCCATTGCGCGTGTGCTCGGACAGGCCAACACTTGGCCACGTTCACCCGTCGACCAGGGTCGAGCCTGTACACCCTTACTACTGAGTCTCCTCCAACTGCTGAGTCTGGCCAGGTAGCTGCGTCAAGTCAGGTGTTCGCTGCAGCGTCGTGTTACACCACAGTCTTCCCCTTGCTGCGCAAGGGTGACGTCACTGAGGTGTTGATCGACTGGATCCGCGCAGCTCGTCTCTAGCTCAGAGAGAGTTTCGGCTCCGACTTTCCTGTTCTCCGTCTGCACTCCGACAGAGGCAGGGAGTTTTCCTCTGCCTGTCTGGAAGCCTTCTGTCGTACACAGGGCATCCGCCAGACCTTCACGCTTCCGGCCTCTCCACAGCAAAATGGGATTGCTGAGCGCCGCATTGGCATGGTCATGGACGTCGCTCGTACGTCCATGATGCATGCGACTGCCCCCCATTTTCTGTGGCCGTTTGCGGTTCAGTACGCCGCGCATCAGTTCAACCTTCAGCCCCAGGTCTCCTTGCCAGAGACCTCCCCCGCCTTGCGGTGGACGGGGAAGGTTGGCGATGCGTCTGCGTTTCGGGTCTGGGGATCTCGGGCGTTTGTCCGCGACTTGTCTGTGGACAAGCTGTCCCCCCGTGCTGTTCCCTGCGTCTTCCTTGGCTTCCCCCCTGACGCGCCTGTCTGGGAGTTTTACCACCCCACCTCGTGCCGTGTTCTGTCCTCCTAGGACGTCACCTTTGACGAGTCGGTGCCTTACTACCATCTCTTCCCCTACCGCACTACGCCCCTCCCCCCTCCGCCACACTTCCTTGCGCCAGGTCCTCCCTCGGTAGACCCCCTCCCCCCTCAGGGTCCTGCCCCTTCAGGTGTGTCCCAAGTAGACGCAGTCGAGCTTGTCGAGGTAGCTGTTGACTCTAGTGTTGCTAGAGCTGCTGAGCCTGCGGGTGCTGGGTCTGGAGGTGCTGAGTCTGGGGGTGCTGAGACTGAGGATGCTGAGTCTGGGGGTGCTGAGCCTGGGGGTGCTGGGTCTGGGGGTGCTAAGCCTGGGGGTGCGGAGCCTAGGGGTGAGGAGCATGGGGGCGCTGGGTCTGCTCGTGTGGCCACCGGTGGTGCTTCGTCGAGGCGGGAGCCACTCTCTCCACAGGAGCTGCGCGAGTGGTTTGCCCGCCGCTAGAGACATGCTGTTGGAGCTGGAGGTACTACTGTTGTTGCTGGTCCCGGAGGTGCTCGTACTGGCGTTCCAAGAGCTGCTGGGACTGGGGGTGCTGCTGGGGCTACTGGAGTTGGTCCTACTGGAGCTGCTGGCGGTGGTGGTGCTGCTGGAGCTAGAGCTGCTAGGGGTGTTGGCGCTGGTGCGTCTGGGGGTGCTGCTGAAGCTGCTTGAGCTGCCGGTCCTACTGGAGCAGAAGTTGCTGGAGCTGGAGCTGCTGGGGGTGTTGGCCATGGCGGTGCTGCTGGCGCTAGTGCTTCTGAGGGTGCTGGAGTTGGCACTGTTGGAGCTGGAGGTGGTGCTGACACTTGTGCTGCCGCTGGGGGTACTGGTGCTTTCCTTGCTGGTTCTCGAGGCGCTGCGTGGCCGAGGCCGTACTTCGTTCCGCTCCTGGAGCAGGTTCTTGGTCTCCCGCCCTCTACTTGTCCTGCTCCTCCCTTAGAGTGTCCACAGCCCGCCTCCCCCCTACCTGCTCCTTCTCCCTACACTGGTCCTACTGGAGGTCTTGCTGAGCGTCTTGAGCCTGCGTCTCGTCCTGCGTCGCCTGTTCGTGCTGCTCGCACTAGTGGTCGTACTGCGCGTCCGCGTCCTCCTGCGGTACTCGACACACACCAGATGGCGCTGCGTCCTTCCACTGCTCCTCTGCGTGTCCTGTTGCGGTCTCCTCCAGAGCCCTCTCTTCCTACTCTTGCTGACCCGGAGTCCGACTCTCTTCGTGCTGCTAGTCCTTCTGTCACGCGTCTCCTGGCTACTGTTGTCACTGACCCTTCCTTTGAGTCCACTGCTGCGTCTGCCCTAGTTGCTGAGCTTGTCGATTTCGCTGCTCGCTGTCGTCTAGACTACGCTCCTAGTCTAGTTGCTGAGTCTGAGTCTGTCTGTCCTCCGCCCGTCGGGGGTGAGTGTGCTCTTAGCACGGACGTCCTTGAGGACAGGCAGGAGGAGTTCCAGTGCTTTGCTGCTGCTTTGCCCCATCTCGTGTCCATGCTGATTGCCCCTGAGGGAGACCCGGATGCACCAGACATCCCGACTCCTCGATCATACGCTGAGGCGATCGAGGGTCCCTACTCCTCTCAATGGAAGTCGGCCATGGACGCAGAGATGGCTTCCTGGAAGTCCACAGGCACCTACGTTGACGAGGTTCCCCCACCTGGGGCGAACATCGTCAGTGGCATGTGGATTTTCAGGGTGAAGCGGCTGCCGGGTTCTCCGCCTGTCTTCAAGGCGCGTTACGTGGCTCGTGGCTTCAGTCAGCGGCAGGGAGCTGACTACTTTCAGACCTTCTCTCCCACCCTGAAGATGACCACTCTTTGGGTGCTGCTGCACATAGCCGCTCAGCGCGACTAAGAGCTTCACTCTCTTGACTTCAGCACGGCTTTCTTGCAAGGCAGCCTGCACGAGGAGATCTCGCTGCGCCGCCCACCTGGCTTCACTGGGTCGTTTCCTCCTGGTACCCAGTGGAGCCTTCAACAGCTAGCCTACGGTCTGCGCCAGGCGCCCCGTGAGTGGCACGAGACACTGAGGACTACATTTGCGGTTTTTGGGTTTGCTCCTTCTACAGCCGACCCGTCGCTGTTTCTGCGCACCGACACCTCTTTGCCACCTTTCTACATCTTCGTATACGTCGACGACTTGGTCTTTGCCACTGCTGACACTGCTGGACTCGCCCACGTTAAGTCGGAGCTGCAGAAGAGACACACGTGCACAGACCTGGGTGAACTGCGCAGCTACCTTGGCTTGCAGATCACCCGGGAAAGAGCACAGCGCACCATTACCCTGACTCAGTCACACATGGTGCAGCAGGCCCTTCTGCGCTTCGGCTTCACGTACTCCTCGCCTCACGCCACTCCTCTGTCTACTCGCCACTCGCTCTCAGCTCTGCCTTCGGATGAGTCCGTAGAGCCGAGTGGCCCGTACCCAGAGCTTGTTGGCTGCCTCATGTACCTGATGACCTGCAAACGACCTGACCTTGCATACCCTCTTAGCATCTTCGCACGCTATGTTGCTCCTGGGAGACACCGACCAGAGCACATGGCTGCAGCGAAAAGGGTGTTGCGCTACGTGTGCAGTACCTCGGGCATGGGGCTAGTGCTTGGAGGGCGACGTCGAGTGGTCCTCACAAGTCACGCAGATGCTTCTTGGGCTGACGACCAGACGACACAGCGGTCGTCATAGGGTTACACTTCAGCCTTGGCTCCGGCTCTGTTTCTTGGCGGTCTACCCGCTCGTCTTCTGTTCTCACCTCCAGCTGTAAGGCTAAGATCTACGCGAGGCTCCACTGGGTACCAGGAGGAAACGACCCAGTGAAGCCAGGTGGGCGGCGCATCCAGATGTCTTCGTGAAGGCTGCCCTGCAGGAAAGCTGTGCAGAAGTCAAGAGAGTGAAACTCGTAGTCGCGCTAAGCGGCTATGTGCAGCAGCACCCGAAGAGTGGTCATCTTCGGGGTGGGAGAGAAGGTCTGAAAGTAGTCAACCCCCTGCCGCTGACTGAAGCCTCAAGGCACGTAACGCGCCTTGAAGACAGGCGGAGAACCCGGTGGCCGCTTCACCCAGAAAATCCACATGCCACTGACGATGTTCGCCCCAGGTGGGGGAACCTCGTCGAGATAGGTGCCTGTGGACTTCCAGGAAGCCATCTTTGCATCCATAGCTGCCTGCCACTGTGAGGAGTAGGGACCCTCGATCGCCTCAGCGTATGATCGAGGAGTCGGGATGTCTGGTGCATCCGGGTCTCCCTCAGGAGCAAACAGCGTGGACACGAGATGAGGCAAAGCAGCAGCAAAACACTGGAACTCCTCCTGCATGTCCTCAAGGACGTCCGTGCTAAGAGCACACTCACCCCCGACGGACGGAGGAGAGACAGACTCAGACCCAACTACAAGACTAGCGGCGTAGTCTAGACGACAGCGAGCAGCAAAGTCGACAAGCTCAGCAATTAGGGCAGACGCAGCAGTGGACTCAAAGGAAGGGTAAGTGACAACAGTAGCCAGGAGACGCGTGATAGTAGGACTGGCAGCACGAAGAGAGTCAGACTCCGGGTCAGCAAGAACAGGAAGAGAGGACTCTGGAGGAGACGGCAACGGGACACGCAGAGGAGCAGTGGAAGGACGCAGTGCCATCTGGTGTGTCCCTGGGACCGCAGGAGGACGCGGACGCGGAGCATGACCACTAGTGCGAGCAACACAAACAGGTGACGCAGGACGAGACGCAGGCTCACGACGCTCAGCAAGACCTCCAGTAGGACCAGTGTAGGGAGAAGGAGCAGGTAGGGGGGAGGCAGGCTGTAACTGTGACCGCGACTGGACAGGCTGTGGACACTCTAAGGGAGGAGCAGGACCAGAAGAGGGCGGGAGAAAAAGAACCTGCTCAAGGATCAGAACGAAGTACAGCCTCGGCCGCGCAGCACCTCCAGAACCAGCAGGGACATCACCAGTACCCCCAGCGGCAGCACTAGCGCCAGCAACACCTCCAGCTCCAACAGCGCCAACTCCAGCACCCTCAGAAGCACCAGCGCCAGCAGAACCACCAGCGCCCACACCCCCAGTAGCTCCAGCTTCAGCAGCACCAACTCCAGCAGGACCGGCAACTCCAGTACCACCAGCAGCTCCAGCAGTACCTCCAGCACGACTAACCTCAACAGCCCCAGCAGCACCCCCAGTCCCAGCAGCTCCAGTACCGCCAGTACGAGCACCTCCAGGACCAGCAGCAACAATAGTACCTCCAGCTCCAGCAGAACGGCTCCAGCGCCGGGCAAACCACTCGCGCAGCTCCTGCGAAGAGAGTAGCTCCAGCCTCGACGAAGCATCGCGAGAGGCCACACGAGCAGACCCAGCACCCCCAGGCTCCGCACCCTTAGGCTCAGCACCCCCACGCTCAGCACCCCCAGACTCAGCAACCCCAGGCTCAGCACCCCTAGACTCAGCACCCCTAGGCTCAGCACCCCTACACTCAGCACCCCCAGGCTCCGCACCCCCAGGCTCAGCACCTCCAAACCCGGCACCTGCAGGCTCAGCACCTCTAGCAACACCAGAGTCAACAGGCTCGACAGGCTCGACTGCGTCTACCTGGGACACACCTGGCGGGGCAGGAGCTTGAGGGGGGAGGGGGTCTACCGGGGGAGGACCTGGCGCAAGGAAGAGCGGCGGTGGGGGAAGGGGCGCAGTGCGGTAGGGGAAGAGACGGTAGTAAGGCACCGACTCGTCAAAGGGGACGTCCTGGGAGGACAGAACACGGCGCGAGGTGGGGTGGTATTGCCACCCAGGCGCGTCAGGGGGGAAGCCAAGGAAGACGCAGGGAACAGCACGGGGGGACAGCTTGTCCGCAGACAAGTCGCGGACAAATGCCCAAGATCCCCAGACCCGAAACGCAGACGCATCGCCAACCTTCCCTGTCCACCGCAAGGTGGGGGAGGTCTCTCGCAAGGTGACCCCGGGGTGAAGGTTGAGCTGATGCGCTGCGTACTGAACCGCAAACGGGGGGCAGCCGCGGGCAGACGTACGAGCGACGTCCATGACCATGCCAATGCGGCGCTCAGCAATCCCATTTTGCTGTGGAGAGGCCGGAAGCGTGAAGGTCTGGCGGATGCCGTGTGCACGACAGAAGGCTCCCAAACAGGCAGAGGAAAACTCCCCACCTCTGCCAAAGTGTAGACGCAGAACAGGAAAGTCGGAGCCGAATCTCTCTCTGAGCTGGAGACAAGCTGCGCGGATCCAGTTGATCAACACCTTAGTGACGTCACCCTTGCTGCGCAAGGGGAACACTGTAGTGTAACGCGAGTAGTCGTCAACCACCAACAGGAAGTAACGCTCGTGCCCCTGGCCACGAACGCAGGGGGGGCCCCACACGTCCATGTAAAGAGTCTATAGCGGAGCCTCTGTCCGAGGAAACTCGGAGGAGTGAGGGGCGGCGCGCTGCCGCCCCTCGACGCAGGGGACGCAGGTAGGGGCAGGCCCCGGAGGTAGGGGAGGTAGGGACCGGGGGAGACCAGAGACAAGGACACGTGAGGCCATGCTTCGGAGACGAGGCAGGGAGGGGTGACCAATGTCGAAATATTTTGTCATGTTTTATAATTGCTTGTAGTTGTAGTTAGTGTAGTTATGTAAACTTTTGTTGGTGGTGCACCTTATTTTGTTTCTATGCTATATGTACCCCTGAACCTATAGTGAAACCACCTTTTCACCAATTTCTCTCTCAACTCACTCGACATCGCTCCTAAGGAAAATACCGCTCGATACCTAAGTTCGGGCCTAGGCTACTAAGCCTAGGCCCCACCTTTTAACTCTTCATTTCTATTACTCTCGACATGTTATCGGAGCTTAGTGTTCGTCCTGGCCTGTGGGCCCGCTTTACTTCCGCTGCTAAGATTTTACGGTCGCGCGCCTAGGGCGCGTGACGGTTTTATTTTTACCTTGTCCCGCCCACGGGCGTGTGACTCCTTCCCTGCCCGTCGCGCGCCCCGTGGCACGCGACGGTGCCCTTCTACTGCCCATCGTGCGCCCCGTGGCACACGATGGTGCCCTGCTCGTCGTGTGCCCCGAGGCACACGATCGGGCCCTTTTATTCTACCCGTCGTGCGCCCCGTGGCACTGGCCCGCGACGGGCCTTTCCGCCCCTGCACTCCCTGCTGCCGCCCCTGACCCATCTGCACCGACGCCTCTTCGCCGCTCTGCGGCTTTCTTCCTTCCCACCCCCCCCTTTCTCTTGTCTCCCACGTAGGCGAGTCCAGCAGTGTCCGCTGTGGCAAAGACCAAGTCGTCGACGTACACGAGGATGTAGAACGGCGGCAGGGAAGTGTCGGTGCGAAGAAACAGCGACGGGTCAGCAGTAGAAGGAGCAAACCCAAGAGCCGCAAGCGTAGTCCTCAGTGTGTCGTGCCACTCACGCGGTGCCTGGCGGAGACCGTAGACTGGCCGTCGGAGGCTCCACTGGGTGCCAGGAGGGAAAGTCCCAGTGAAGCCAGGTGGACGGCGAAGCCAGATCTCCTCGTGCAGGCTACCCTGCAAGAACGCAGTGCTGAAGTCGAGAGAGTCAAGCTCGTAGTCTCGCTGAGCGGCTATGTGCAGCAGCACCCGAAGAGTAGTCATCTTCGGGGTGGGAGAGAAGGTCTGAAAGTAGTCAACTCCCTGCCGCTGACTGAAGCCACGAGCAACGTACCGTGCCTTGAAGACAGGTGGAGAGCCCGGCGGCCGCTTCACCCTGAAGATCCACATGCCACTGACGATGTTCGCCCCAGGAGGGGGAACCGCGTCAACGTAGGTGCCTGTGGACTTCCAGGAAGCCATCTCTGCATCCATAGCTGCCTCCCACTGAGAGGAGTAGGGACCCTCTACGGCCTCCGCGTAAGAACGCGGAGTTGGGATGTCTAGTGCATCCGGGTCTCCCTCAGGGGCAAGCAGTACAGACGCGAGATGAGGTGAAGCAGCCGCTAGACACTGTAACTCCTCCTGCCTGTCCTCTAGGACGTCCGTGCCAAGAGCACACTCACCCCCGACGGACGGAGGACAGACAGACGCAGACTCAGCAACAAGACTAGCAGCGTAGTCGAGACGACAGCGAGCAGCAAAGTCGACGAGCTCAGCGACTAGAGCAGACGCAGCAGTGGACTCAAAAGAGGGGTCAGTGACGACAGTAGCAAGCAGACGTGTGACAGTAGGACTGGCAGCACGAAGAGAGTCCGACTCAGGGTCGGCAAGCGCAGGAAGAGAGGACTCAGGAGGAGAAGGCAAAGGGGCACGCAGAGGAGCAGTGGACGGACGCAAAGACATCCGGTGCGTGCCAGGGACAGGAGGAGGACGCTGACGCGAACTGCGACCACTAGCGCGAGCAGCACGAACAGGCGACGCGGGACGAGACGCAGGCTCACGACGCTCAGCAAGACCTCCAGTAGGACCAGTGTAAGGAGAGGGAGCAGGCAGTGGAGAGGAAGGCTCCAGCAGGGACTGCGACTGGACAGGCGGTGGACCCTCTACTGGAGGAGAAAGACCAAGAACCTGCTGCAGGAGCGGAACAAAGTACGGCCGAGGCCGCGCGGCAGCTCCAGACTCAGCAGGGACAGCACCAACACCCTCAGCGACAGCACCAGCGCCACCCACACCTCCAGCGGCAGGACCAACAGCAGTAGGCTCAGCACCAACGCCCTCAGCAGCTCCAGCTCCATGAGGACCCGCAAGTCCAGCAGCCCCGGGACCAGCAGCACCCGCACCCTTGACGGTCGAAGAAGCTCCAGCTCCAGCTCCAGCAGCACCTCCACACTCAGCAGCACGCCTCCACCGGCGAGCGAACCACTCGCGCAGCTCCTGTGGAGAGAGGGGCTCCCGGCGAGACGCAGCAGCAGGAGAAACCCCAGGCTCAGCAGCTCCAGACGCAGCACCCCCAGGCTCAGCAGCTCCCAGCTCAGCACCCCCAGGCTCAGCAGCTCCCGACCCAGCACCCCCAGACCCAGCACCTCCAGGCACAGCACCCCCCGGCTCAGCACCCCCAGGCTCCGCACCCTCCGCAGTAGCACCCTCAGGCCCAGCACCCCCAGCAGTAGCACCCCCAGGCTCAGCACCCCCGCGCACAGCACCCCCAGAGTTAGCACCCCCAGGCTCAGCACCCGCAGCCGCACCAGAGTCACCAGTAACCTCGACCGGGTCAACGGCGTCTACCTAGGACACACCTGAGGGGGCAGGAACCTGAGGGGGGAGGGGGTCTACCGGGGGGGGAACCGGCACAAGGAAGTCCGGGGGAGGGGGGAGGGAAGGATTGCGGTAGGGGAAGAGACGGTAGAAGGGGACTGACTCGTCGAACGTGACGTCCTGGGAGGACAGAGCACGACGAGAGGAGGGGTGGTAAAACTGCCACCCTGGGGCGTCAGTGGGGAAGCCAAGGAAGACACAGGGAGCAGCACGAGGGGACAGCTTGTCCGCAGACAAGTCGCGGACAAACGCCCGAGATCCCCAGACACGGAACACAGACGCATCGCCTACCTTCCCCGTCCACAGCAAGGCTGGGGACATCGCAGGCCGAGAGACCCGGGGGTGAAGGTTGAGCTGATGCGCCGCGTACCTCACCGCAAACGGCCACAGAAAATGGGGGGCAGCCGCATGCACCATGGACGTACGAGCGACATCCATGACCATGCCAATGCGGCGCTCAGCAATCCCATTTTGCTGTGGTGAGTCCGGAAGCGTGAAGGTCTGGCGGATCCCCCGTGCACGACAGTAGTCTCGCAGAAGGCGAGAAGAGAACTCTCCGCCTCTGTCCGAGTGCAGACGCAGAACAGGAAAGTCCGAGCCGAAGCTCTTCATGAGTTGGAGACGAGCCTCGAGGATCCAGTCGATCAGCACCTCAGTGACCGCACCCTTGCTGCGCAAGGGGAGGACTGTGGTGTAACGTGAGTAGTCGTCAACCACCAACAGGAAGTAGCGCTCGTGACCCTGCCCACGGACGGGGGCTGGGCCCCACACATCCATGTGAAGCGTCTGCAGGGGAGCCTCTGTCGGGGGGAAGTGGGAGGAGTGAGGAGTAGCCCGGAGGCGACCCTCGACACAGGGGACACAGGAAGGTCCTGGCCCGGAGGGGAGAGGAGGGAGAGACTGGGGAAGACCAGAGACAAGGACACGGGAAGCCATGCTCCGAAGACGGGGCAAGGAGGGGTGGCCAAGACGGTGGTGCCACAGGAGAGTCTCGTGAGACAGGAGGCGACAAGAACAGGGGGCAGACTCAGGACCTGACCGGGACGCAGCAGCAAGCACCTGACCTGACGCAGCCACCTGACCAGACGCAGGGACAGGAGGAGACTCAACGGTCAGGGTGTAGAGACTCGACCCCGGCCGACGCGAGAACGTGGCCAGGTGTCGGCCTGTGCGTGCCTCCGTGCAGTGGGTCACCCGCTGACTCGCAGGAGTGAACTGGTGAACCCCCACATCCTGCAGGTCCGCGCCACTCACCAAGTTCGTAGAGAACGAGGGAAGGTACAGACCAGACAGGGTGCCCGAAGGGGCAGCCGGACACGGGAGGACAGTGGAGAAGTGAGAGAGGACAGGACCCCCAGAGGGGTCAGCAAGGGAGACTGCAACCGGCCGGCCGAGCGGCGTAAGGGTAGTGCGGTCTCGAAAGAAGGAGCGAGAAGCCCCAGAGTCAAGTGTGAAAGTGAGGGAGGACGAGGACGACGCAGTACCTGAGAGCGTAGTCTCACCAGTACCTGAGAGCGCAGACGCACTGGCACCTAGAGCAGCAGCCTCACAAGCACCTAGCGCAGCAGTACCAATGCCCGGGTCGGGCTGGAAACACCGGTAACTCTCATTCTCCTCACTATAAGTCACAGCATACATAGCAGCAAGGATAGCATCAAAATCAAGATCAAAGATCGCTACACCAGCCCTAAGAAGCTCATCCCAGCGAGGGATCTCACTAGCCCCAGGGAACTGCTGATGCCAAGCGTCCGTCAGGCGGCCAAAGCAGCGCTGGGCGGCGTGGGCACCCCCACACTGCTCACCCGCGCGGTCGCCGGAACGAAGAACGTAGGTGCAGGGACCAGTACCCCCACCCCTCTGACGCCCAGCGTACCACTCACGAAGCTGCTGAGGCGGAGGGATGTCCCGCGAGCGCTGCTGCTGCTGCCGCTGCGAGCGCTGGCCACCACCACCGCCGCTACGCTGCTGGGTACCACCCCGACCAGCTCCACCTCCTCCACCACCACCGCCTCCTCCGCTGCCCCCTCCACCGCCTCCACCTCCTCCGCCTCCACCTCCGCTGCTGCCTCCACCACCACCGCTGGCACCACCACCACCGTCTCCGCCGCTGCTGCCACCACCACCACCACCCCCGCCACTAGTCCCGCCGCCACCCCCACTCCCTCCGCCGCCACCGCCGCCACCGCCACCGCCCCCTCCAGCTCCACCCGCGCCCTTGCCCCCCTTGCCCTTGCTGGAGCGACGTCTCCCACTAGGGGCAGACGCCGCGCCGACCGACTCAAGACCAAGCAGGTCGGCAGCAGCAGCAGAGGCAACAGAGGGCAGTAAGGGGGAAGGAGAGCACCCCTCAAAGATGGGGGTGCGAGGGTCACCACGAGAAGCACCTACAGCGACTATGCTCTTCTCCGCTGCGAGGAGGGCCTTCTCGAGGAGGTCGACGGTGAGGGTGGTGGGACAGACTGCGAGAAAGTGGTCCCTGACGACGCGAAGGGAGTCAGGGAGGCGCGCGACTACGTAGTAGAGAGCGATGTACATGGGGGGTGGGTTCTTAGCGCAGAACTCAGCAGGAAGGGCGGCGCGGTAGCGAGTGTCACTAGTGCGGAGGTGCGTAATGAGGTCAGCGACAGTGGGAAAGGCAGAGAGGTCAGGAAAGAGGTAGGGAAGCATGAGACGGCTCAGTGCAGCAGTGGCAGGGGAGGAGTAGCGCGCAACTACAGCGTCGTACAAGGTCTGAGCACTCTTGTACTGACTAAAGTGCGCGCGCTCAGAGGTAGGGAGGTGGCGACGCACAGCAAGACGTGCAGCAGCATCGCGGGTGGCCCACTGAGAGCGGACAGTGGGATCAGCATCAGCAGCAGGAGCAGGAGAGGCGCCAGAGGTGAGGTCAAAGAGAGAAAGGCCGTCAGCCCTGTCGCACTGTAAGAACAGCTGCAGGTCGTCTAACCAGACCTCAAAATCAATGGCGCGACCCTCAGCGTCAAAAGCTAGGACACTAGGGGTAGCCATGGCGACGACAGCGACGCAGTGCAAGCAGTAGGGAAAAAGCTCGCAGTGACAGTGGGACTGTGCTCACCAGGCAGGGCAGGTCGTGCAGCTCTGCAGAAAGGCGGCTCAGCGACCGGGCGGCTCGGGTGCACAGCGGCTCGGCTCCCGGGCGGCTCGGCGGCAGGGCGGCTCGGGTGCAGGGCGGCTCGGCTCCTGGGCGGCTCGGCGGCAGGGCGGCTCGGGTGCAGGGCGGCTCGGGTCCCGGGCGGCTCGGCGACTGGGCGGCTCGGGCGGTGGGCGGCTCGGCTCCCGGGCGGTTCGGCTGCACTGCTGCCCGACTGCTGCAGGTGTGGCGGCGGGGCCGCGTGAGAGAGCCGAGGCGGGGCCGCTTCAGAGCCGGCGACGGGGCCGCAAAAGAGCCGGCGGCGGGGCCGCTTGAGAGCCGGGGCAGGGGCCGCGTCAGGGCCGGCGACGGGGCCGTAAGAGAGCCGGCGGCGGGGCCTGGAGAGGGCCGGCGGCGGGGCCACGAGAGAGCCATCGGCGGGGCCGCGTGAAAGCCGGGGCGGGGCCGCGCGAGAGTAGGCGGCGGGGCCGCGTAAGAGCCTGGGCGGGGCCGCGACAGAGCCGTCGGCGGGGCCGCGTGAAGGCCGGGGCGGGGCCGCGTAGGAGCCGGGGCGGGGCCGCGTGGGAGCAGGCAGCGGGGCCGCGTAAAGGCCGGGGCGGGGCCGCGATAAAGTCGGCGGCGGGGCCGCGTGAGAGCAGGCGACGGGGCCGCGTAAGGGAGGGCGGCGGGGCCGCGTCAGTGGAGGCGGCTGAGCCGCAGGGGAAAAGGCGACCCGAGGGGTCGCTAAAAAAAATCGCGCCTCGGGGCGCGCTTCGGTGGGCCCAAAAAAAAACGGTCCTTAGAAGGACCCGCTCTATACCATGTGAGAATAAGCGAACAGGAATGAATGAACTAGCAGTGAAATGAGTACAAGTAGGAAACCCTAGAATTGTGTACCCCCTATAGGCTAACCCACTGTAGCCTACACAAGCATAACATATATAATGTTTGACAACCAAGGCGGTGTTGCCAAAGGAGAGTCTGGTGGGACAGGAGACGACACGAGCAAGGAGCAGACTCAGGATCAGACCTGGACGCTGCAGCAAACACCTGACTCGACGCAGCTACCTGACTAGACTCAGCAGCCGGAGGAGACTCAGTGGTAAGTGTGTACAGGCTCGACCCAAGCCGACGGATGAACGTGGCCAAGTGTCGGCCTGTCCGAGCACACGTGCAGTGGGTCACCCGCTGACTCGCAGGAGTGAACTGGTCAATCCCCCTATCCTCTAGGTCAGCTTCACTCACCAAGTTCGTAGAGAACGAGGGGAGGTAAAGACCTAACAGGGTGCCTGAGGGGGCTGCCGGGCACGGTAAGACAGTGGAGAAGCTAGCAAGGATAGGACCCCCAGAGGGGTCCGCCAGGTAGACTGCAACCAGCCGACTAAGCGGCGTAAGCGTGGTGCGGTCTGGAAAGAAGGAGCGGGAAGCACCCGAGTCAAGGGTGAAGGTGTGTAAGGCCTGAGCCGACCTAGTACCTGAGAGAGCAGACTCACTAGCACCTGAGGCAGCAGACGCACTAGCACCTAGAGCAGCAGCCTCACCAGCACCTAGAGCAGCAGCCTCAATGCCCGGGTCAGGCGGAACACACAGGTAACAGTCACCCTCAACACTATCAGACACAGCATACATGGCAGCAAGAGTAGCATCATAATCAAGATCAAAGATAGCAACCCCCGCCCTAGACAGCTCTCCCCAGCGAGGGATCTCAGAGGCCTCAGGAAACTGGTGACGCCACGCGTCCGTTAGGAGGCCGAAGCAGCGCTGGGTGGAGTGCGGGCCCCCGCACTGCTCACTTGCGCGGTCGCCGGTACGGAGGACGTAGGAGCAGGGACCAGTACCCCCACCACGCTGACGCGCAGCGTACCACTCACGAAGCTGCTGAGGGGACAGGGTCTCACGACTGCGCTCTTGCTGCTGGCGTGGACCACCACTGGACCCACTCCTCTGCGCAGAGCTGTGACCAGCTCCACCGCCGCCGCCGCCGCCTCCGCCACCTCTGCCGCCTCCTCCACCTCCACCGCCTCCGCCACCTCGGCCGCCTCCGCTCCCTCCGCCACCGCTGCCGCCTCCACCGCCTCCACTACTGCCACCGACACCTCCACCCCCGCCACCACTACCACCACCACCCCCACCCCCTCCACTGCCTCCACCACCACCTCCACCGCCCCAACCAGCCCCTCCAGCGCCCTTGCCCCCCTTGCTCTACCGGTGCGGCATGTCCCGCTAGGGGCAGACGCGGCGCCGACCGACTCGAAACCAACGAGGTCGGCCGCTGCAGCAGAAGCAACAGAGGGCAAGATGCGGGAGGGGGAACACCCCTCAAAGACGGGGGTGCGAGGGTCACCACAAGAGGCTCCTACAGCGACTATGCTCTTCTCTGCTGCTAGGAGGCGCTCCTCGAGAAGGTCAACGGTGAGTGTGGTGGGGCAAACAGAGAGGAAGTGGTCCCTGACTAAGCGAAGGGAGTCAGGGAGCCGGGTGACTATGTAGTAGAGGGTGATGTACATAGGGGTGGGGTTCTTGGCACAGAACTCAGCAGGAAGCGCAGCGCGGTAGGGAGTGTCACTAGTGCGAAGGTGTGTAATGAGGTCAGCGACTATGGGAAAGGCAGCAAGGTCAGGGAACAGGTACGGCAACATGAGGCGGCTAAGCGCAGCAGTGGCAGGGGAGGAGTAGCGTGCAACTACAGCGTCGTACAAGTGAGAAAGTGAGAACGAGAAAATGAATGACTAAGAAATGAAAGTGATACAAGTATGCAACCCCAGAATTGTGTACCCCATATAGGCTACCCCACTACAGCCTACACAACATTATAATTTCACACACCCCCATAGGCAAAGTGGGGGAGAACAAGGGGTCACAAGACCAGTCAAGCACAGCAAAGCAAGCTCAGGGTGGATCACAAAGTCACCACACATTCCGAGCACAAGTTCAAGGCCACAAGGCCAGTTCACATGCAGGAGTACATATATATATAAAAGGCTAGACAAGCAAGAGCAGGTGTATATATATATATGTAACAGTACAAACAAGGTCAAGAGGTGAGCAAGTGAGGCAAGGCAGGCACAAGGCCCAGCTGAGTAAAGAAGCGCTGATGATCACAAGGCGCAAGCGCCTTGGTGAAGATATCAGCAGTGTTGGCCTCAGAGGCCACGTACGCAAGACGCAGCTGACCACGCTGCTGCAACTCACGAGCAAGAAAGTAGCGGAGAGCAATGTGCTTCGTTCTGTGCTCCGGTCTCTGCTCTCGACACAGCTCTCGACACAAGGCCAGCATGGCCTTGTTGTCTACGTACAGCACTGGAGGAGAACGAGGCGGCTCTCCGAGGTCAGTCAGCAGGTAGGTGAGCCAGCAAAGCTCCTCTGCAGCCATGGCCCCGGCGTAGATCTCAGCCTCACAAATGGAGCCGAGAACAGAAGACGAGCGGGTAGCCCGCCACAAAACAGAGCCGGAACCAAGGCTGAAGGTGTAACCCTGTGACGACCGCTGCGTAGCCTGGTCGTCAGCCCAAGAAGCGTCTGCCTGCCCAGTGAGGACCACTGGACTCTGCCCTCCAAGCACAAGCCCCATGCCTGACGTACTGCACAAGTAGCGCAACACCCTCTTCGCTGCAGCCATGCTCCGATCTGTGTCTCCCAGGAGCAACATAGCGTGCGAGAATGCTAAGAGGGTATGCAAGGTCAGGTCGAGTGTAGGTCATCAGGTACATGAGGCAGCCAACAAGCTCTGGGTACGGGCCACTCGACTCTACGGACTCATCCGAAGGCAGAGCTCAGAGCGAGTGGCGAGTAGGTAGAGGAGTGGCCTGAGGCGAGGAGTACGTGAAGCCGAAGCGCTGAAGGACCTGCTGCAACATGTGTGACTGAGTCAAGGTAATGGTGCGGCGTGCTCTGTCCCGGGTGATCTGCAAGCCAAGGTAGCTACGCAGTTCACCCAGGTGTGTGCACGTATGTCTCTTCTGCAGCTCAGACTTCACGTGGGCGAGTCCAGCAGTGTCAGCTGTGGCAAAGACCAAGTCGTCGACGTACACGAGGATGTAGAACGGCGGCAAAGAAGTGTCGGTGCGCAGGAAGAGCGACGGGTCGGCAGTAGAGGGAGCAAACCCAAGAGCCGCAAGTGTAGTCCTCAGTGTGTCGTGCCACTCACGCGGTGCTTGGCGGAGACCGTAGATTGGCCGCCGGAGGCTCCACTGGGTGCAAGGAGGAAAAGACCCAGTGAAGCCAGGTGGGCGGCGCAGCCAGATCTCCTCATGCAGGCTGCCCTTCAAGAAAGCTGTGCTGAAGTCAAGAGAGTGAAGCTCGTAGTCACGGTGAGCAGTACCCGAAGAGTGGTCATCTTCGGGGTGGGAGAGAAGGTCTGAAAGTAGTCAACTCCCTGCCGCTGTCTGAAGCCACGAGCCACGTAACGCGCCTTGAAGACAGGCGGAGAACCCGGCGGCCGCTTCACCCTGAAAATCCACATGCCACTGACGATGTTCGCCCCAGGCGGAGGAACCTCATCAACGTAGGTGCCTGTGGACTTCCAGGAAGCCATCTCTGCGTCCATAGCTGCCTGCCACTGAGAGGAGTAGGGATCCTCTATCGCCTCCGCGTAAGAGCGCGGAGTCGGGATGTCAAGTGCATCCGGGTCTCCCTCAGGGGTAAGCAGTACGGACACGAGATGAGGTGAAGTAGTAGCCAGACACTGGAACTCCTCCTGCCTGTCCTCAAGGACGTCCGTGCCAAGGGCACACTCACCCCCGACGGACGGAGGACAGATAGACTCAGACTCAGCAACTAGGCTGGCGACGTAGTCTAGGCGACAGCGAGCAGCAAAGTCGACGAGCTCAACAACTAGGGCAGACGCAGCAGTGGACGCAAAGGAAGGGTCAGTGACAACAGTAGCAAGGAGACGCGTGACAGTAGGACTGGTAGCACGAAGAGAGTTCGACACTGGGTCGGCAGGAGCACGAAGAGAAGACTCAGGAGGAGAAGGTAAAGGGGCACGCTGAGGAGCAGTGGACGGACGCAGAGACATCCGGTGCGTGCCAGGGACAGGAGGAGGACGCTGACGCGAACCGCAACCACTAGTGCGAGCAGCACGGACAGGCGACGCAGGGCAAGACGCAGGCTCACGACGCTCAGCAAGACCTCCAGTAGGACCAGTGTAGGGAGACGGAGCTGGCAGTGGGGAGGCCGGCTATAATTGTAACTATGACGGGACAGGCTGTTGACACTCGAAGGGAGCAGGAGGACCAGTAGAAGACGGGAGACCAAGAACCTGCTGAAGGAGCGGAACGAAGTACGGCCGAGGCCGCGCGGCAACTCCAGACTCAGCAGGGACAGCACCACAACCCCCAGCGGCTGCACCAGCACCAGTAGTACCTCCAGGTCCAGTACCTCCAGCAGCACCTGTAGCACCCCCAGCAAGACCGCCTCCAGGACCGACAGCTGTAGCCTCTGCGCCAACACCCGCAGCAGCTCCAACTACAGAAGTACCCTCATGCCTAGCAGCTCCAGTACTCCCTGTACGAGCACCTCCGGGACCCGCGGCGCCAGCACCCTCAGCAGCAGCATAACCTCCAGTACCCGCAGCACCTCCAGCTCCAGCAGCTCGCCTCCAGCGCCGGGCAAACCACTCACGCAGCTCCTGTGGAGAGAGTGGCTCCCGGCGAGACGAGGCACCCGCAGAAACGCCAGGCACAGCACTGCCAAACGCCACACGAGCAGGCCCAGCTCCCTCAGGCTCAGCACCTCTAGGCTCAGCACCTCCAGGCGTAGCACCCTCAGGTTCAGCACCCCCAGGCTCAGCACCCCCAGGCTCAGCACCCCCAGGCTCAGCACTCCGAGGCTCAGCACCCCCAAGCTCAGCACCCCCAGGCTCAGCACCCCCAGGCGTAGCACCTACACGCTCTGCACCCCCAGAGTCAGCACCCCCAGGCTCAGCACCCTCAGCAGCACCAGAGTCACCAGCGACCTCGACAGGCTGAACAGCGTCTACCTGGGACACACCTGAAGGGGCAGGACCCTGAGGGGGGAGGGGTTCTACCGGGGGGGGACCTGGCACAAGGAAGAGCGGTGGCGGGGGGAGGGACGGAGTGCGGTAGGGGAAGAGACGGTAGTAGGGGACCGACTCGTTGAGCGTGACGTCCTGGGAGGACAGAACACGACGAGAGGTGGGGTGGTAGAACTGCCACCCTAGCGCGTCAGGGGGGAAACCCAGGAAGACGCAGGGAGCAGCACGAGGGGACAGCTTGTCCGAAGACAAGTCGCGGACAAACGCCCGAGATCCCCAGACACGGAACGCAGACGCATCGCCAACCTTCCCTGTCCACAGCAAAGCTGGGGAGGTCTTCGGCATGGAGACCCTGGGCTGAAGGTTGATCTGATGCGCCGCGTACCGGACCGCAAACGGCCATAGAAAATGGGGGGCAGCCGCATGCATCATGGACGTATGGGCGACGTCTATGACCATGCCAATGCGGCGCTCAGCAATCCCATTTTGCTGTGGAGAGTCCGGAAGCGTGAAGGTCTGGCGGATGCCTCGTGCACGACAGTAGGCTCGCAGAAGGCCAGAGGAGAACTCTCCTCCCCTGTCAGAGTGCAGGCGCAGAACAGGAAAGTCCGAGCCGAAGCTCTGCCTGAGCTGAAGACGAGCTGCGCGGATCTAGTCGATCAACACCTCAGTGACATCACCCTTGCTGCGCAAGGGGAAGACTGTGGTGTAGCGCGAGTAGTCGTCAACCACCAGCAGGAAGTAGCGCTCGTGACCATGTCCACGGACGTGGGCCGGGCCCCACACGTCCATGTGAAGCGTCTGCAGCGGGGCCTCTGTCGGTGGAAACTAAGAGGAGTGAGGGGCAGCCCGCTGCCGTCCCTCGACACAGGGAACGCAGGTAGGGCCAGGCCCCGGAGGAAGGGGAGGGAGGGACCGGGGAAGACCAGAGACAAGGACACGGGAGGCCATGCTTCGGAGACGAAGCAGGGAGGGGTGACCAAGGCGGTGTTGCCAGAGGAGAGTCTCGTGAGACAGGAGACGACACGAGCAGGGGGCAGACTCAGGACCAGACCTGGACGCTGCACCAAACACCTGACCCGACGCAGTAACCTGACCAGACGCAGTGACTGGAGGAGACGCAGTGGTCAGCGTGTACAGGCTCGACCCCGGCCGACGTGTAAACGTGGCCAGGTGTCGGCCTGTCAGAGCGTCCGTGCAGTGGGTCACCCGCTGACTCGCAGGAGTGAACTGGTGAACCCCCGCATCCTGTTGGTCAGCACCACTCACCAAGTGCGTAGAGAACGAGGGGAGGTAAAGACCAGACAGGGTGCCAGAGGGGGCCGCCGGACACGGGAGGACAGTGGAGAAGTGAGCAAGGACAAGACCCCCAGAGGGGTCTGCCAGAGAGACTGCAACTGGCAGACCAAGCGGCGTGAGTGTGGTGCGGTCTCGAAAGAAGGAGCAGGAAGCCCACGAGTCAAGAGTGAAGGTGTGAGAGGCCTGAGCCGACGCGGTACCTGAGAGAGCAGACTCACCCGCACCTGAGGAAGCAGACTCACTAGCACCTAGAGCAGCTGCCGCACTTGTACCTGGAGCAGGAGACTCACTAGCACCCAGAGCAGCAGCCTCACCAGCAGCTAGAGCAGCAGGCTCTATACCCGGGTCAGGCGGTACGCACAGGTGACCGGCACGGTCAGCACTAGTAGGGAATGCATACATGGCAGTGAGAATAGCATCATAATCAAGAGGAAATATATCTACCTAAGCAACTCCACCCAGTTAGGGAGCTCAGCCTCGTTGCCAAACTCGGTACGCCAGGCGTCGCTCAGACGGGCGAAGCAGCGGGACTGCGTGTGACTAGGTGTTACACAAGGCTGACCAGTCCGAGCACCAGTGCGAATCACGTAAGAGCAGCGAACAGAATTGAGAGACCCTCCACTCTGAGCGTACCACTCACGAAGCTGCTGGGGCGTGAGAGATGCGAGTGGGCGTCGCTGGAGCTGCATCTGGCCGCCGCCAGTAGTAGTAGCAGCAGTAGTGGTAGTAGTAGCAGCGCTGCCACCCCTACAACCCCAACCAGCGTACCACTCACGCAGCTGCTGGGGCGTGAGGGACTCACGCGGCCGTCGCTGAGGCTGCATCTGGCTCCGCCAATAGAAGCAGGAGCAGGAGTAGCAACAGTAAGGCAGGCACCCAAGCAGGCCGAAAGGCAGGGCGCTAGTAGGGCAGGGGCTCACCAGTGGTGGGAAGAGCAGGCTCGGCGACTCGGCGGTGCGGGCGGCTCGGGCGGCTCAGCGGCACGGCGGCTCGGCAGCAACTGCGGCTCGGCGGCTCGGGCGACTCGGGCAGCTCGGCGGCAACTGCGGCTCGGCGACTCGGCGGCTTGGTTGGCTCGGCGGTACGGCGGCTAGGCAGATCGGCAGCTCGGCTATTGGGCGGCTGGGCGGCTCGGCTGCAGTGCGGCTCGGCGGTCCGGCGGCTCAACTGTACGGCGGCTCGGCTGCTGGGCGGCTCGGCTGCAGGGCGGCTCGGCTGCAGGGCGGCTCGGCTGCTCGGTTGCTGGGCGGCTCGGTGGCCGGCTGTCCGGCTGCTCGGTTGCCCGGGCGGCCTGGCGGTGCTGCTGTAGGGCGGCGCGGCGGTCGGCTGCTCGGCTGGGTGGGGCGGGTCGGGAAGCCCGGGTGGCGGGCGGCGCTGCAGTAGGTGACGGGGCCGCAGATGAGAGCGGTGGGGCCGCAGGTAAGAGCGGGGGGGGGGCGCCAGTGAGAGCGGCGGGGCCGCAGGTGAGAGCGGGGGGGCCGCCAACAAGAGCGGCGGGGCTGCAGGTGAAAGCGGCGGGGCCGCAGGTGAGAGTGGCGGGGCCGCAGCAGAGGGCGGCGGGGCCGCAGAGAAGGGCGGCGGGGCCGCAGTTGAGGGCGGCGGGGCCGCAGCAGTTGGGGGTGGCGGGGCCGCAGCAGTTTGTTGATTGTGTAGGTGGTTGTGGTATTTTGCTCTAGCTGGTTGTGGGCTAAGGGTTTGGGCAAAATGTGGTGTTGCGGGCTGGTATTGATCTCGCACCCAACAAGCACCAACAAACCTTTGCTATTCACTACAACACCTTTGGTGTTGCTAGTTTAGCACTTTGGGTTGTTGGGGATTGTTGTAGGGCGAGGATTGGGTTGGTAGGGTTTGAACAACTCGTCACTTTTCAGATCTGAACTCTTGCTAAAGCTACTTTCTTGAACTAATCCATGGCTGCCTAGTAATTCCGCCAGGATACACTGTTGCACTTAGATCACGATAGCGATCGGCCTAGATCTTTGTTGAAAACGTGCGTTACCATTCTGGAAAGTAGAGATTAAGACCTTTCTAACGCGTACCTGCTCATAGTTTAAGGTTACGTGAGCTGCACGCAATGTTCCGTCGACGTCGGCGGACTTAATCTCTTGTACGCTCTCCAGATTCGCTCGCTTTCCATCACAGTTGAGGGCGGCGGGGCCGCAGGTGAAAGCGGCGGGGCCGCAGGTGAGAGCGGCGGGGCCGCAGCAGTTGAGGGCGGCTGGGCCGCAGCAGTTGAGGGCGGCGGGGCTGCAGCAATTGAGGGCGGCGGGGCCGCAGCAGTTGAGGGCGGCGGGGTCGCAGTTGAGGGCGGCAGGGCCACAGTTGAGGGCGGCGGGCCGCAGGAGAAGGGCGGCGACGGGCCGCTTGTGAAAGGGCGGCGCGACGCAGCCGTAAGGGCTGCGCAACGCGGCCGTAAGGGCGGCTCGACGGGCCGCTAAGGGCGACGCGACGGGCCGCTAAGGGCGACGCGACGGGCCGCTAAGGGCGACGCGACGGGCCGCTAAGAAGGGCGCGACCCTAGGCGCGCTTCGGGTAGGGGCAAGACGCGCCCCGGGCAGGAAAAAATGAGGATCGGTGGACCCTAAGAACAGTTCCCACGAGGGAACCTGCTCGATACCATGAGAAAGTGAGAACGAGAAAATGAATGACTAAGAAATGAAAGTGATACAAGTATGCAACCCCAGAATTGTGTACCCCATATAGGCTACCCCACTACAGCCTACACAACATTATAATTTGACAACAAGGTCTTAGCACTCTTGTACTGGCTAAAGTGCGCACGCTCAGTGGTCGGTAAGTGGCGACGCACAGCAAGACGGACAGCAGCATCGCAGGTGGCCCACTGTGAGCGAGCAGTGCTGTCAGCAGTAGCAGGCGGGGCAGGAGAGGCACCAGAGGTGAGTTCGAACAGAGAGAGTCCGTCTGCCCTATCGCACTGTAGAAACAGCTGGAGGTCATCGACCCACACCTCAAAGTCAACAGCACGACCCTCAGCATCAAAGGTAAGGACACTGGGGGTAGCCATGACTGCAGTGGCCTACTAGGGAGTGATCTCACCAGTCCGAGTAAGTAGGGCCGGGGCGCGCCGGTAGGAACAGGAGCGGCTCGACGGCAGGGCGACTCGGCGGCTTGGCTGCTGGGCGGCTCGGCGGCTTGGCTGTTGGGTGGCTCGGCTGTCGGGCGGCTCAGCGGCTTCGTGGCTGGGCGGCTTGGCTGCTCGGCGGCTCGGCTGCTGGGCGGCTCGACGGCTCGGCTGTTGGGCGGCTCAGCTGCTGGGCGGCTCGGCGGCTTGTTGGCTCAGCTGCTCAGCTGCTAAGCGGCTCAGCGGTGAAGGGGCCGTTAGGGGCGGTGACGGGGCCACGTAGGGAGGGGAGCGGCGACGGGGCCGCTAGGGGCGGCGACGGGGCCGCTAGGGGCGGCGACGGGGCCGCGTAGGTAGGGAGGCGGCGACGGGGCCGCTGAGGGCGGCGATGGGGCCGCTAGGGGCGGCGACGGGGCCGCGTAGGGGCGGCGACAGGGCCGCGTAGGGGCGGCGACAGGGCCGCGTAGGTAGGGAGGCGGCGACGGGGCCGCTAGGGGCGGCGACGGGGCTGCGTAGGGGCGGCGACGGGGCCGCTAGGGGCGGCGACGGGGCCGCGTAGGTAGGGAGGCGGCGACGGGGCCGTTAGGGGCGGCGACGGGGCCGCTAGAGGCGGCGATGGGGCCGCGTAGGGGCGGTGACGGGGCCGCGTAGGGGCGGCGACGGGGCCACTAGGGGCGGCGTCGGGGCCGCTAGGGGCGGCGACGGGGCCGCGTAGGGGCGAGGACAGGGCCGCTTAGGGGCGGCGACGGGGCCGCGTAGGGAGAGAGGCGGCGATGGGGCCGCTAGGGGCGGCAACGGGGCCGCTAGGGGCGGCTACGGGGCCGTGTAGGGGCGGCGACGGGGCCGCTAGGGGCCGCGAGGGGCGGCACGGGGGGCCGTGGGAGGGGCCTCTAAGGGACCTCGACGGAAGGGCGGCCCACAAGGCGCGCCTCAGGCAGAAGCGACTGGCGCTCCGGTCATAAAGAAAATTTCAGTGGTGGGCCCAAGGAAGCGTTCCCACTAGGGAACCTGCTCTATACCATGTGAAAGAATGAGGAATGAATGAACTAGGAAAGAGGTGGGTACGAGTAGGAAAACCTAGAAATGTTGTACCCCATATAGTCTACCCCACTACAGCCTACACAGACTATAGCATGTAAGTTTGACATAATCGCTTCCGCATAGTACTTAGAGTCAACACCTATGTTTAGCCCTATGCTGGTTAAAAAGTGCGGATTTTGCGCTGGTTCGACAGTTGGGCGTGCAAGAAAATTTCAGGGATGCGATACTGTTTCGGCCCCGACAAGACAGGAGCATCGGCAACAGTACCTCGCCAAAAAAGTCGGAGTTGAAGAAGTTGGTGTAGCTGGCGATGTTTCTCCTAATTCAGCAGTCTACCCGACGAAGTTGTAGCGGCCAAGATGGGGTTCCCGAAGCTGTGGAGTTTTAAACGTGTTAGGCACGGTGGGCAGTGAAGCGGCCGGCTGGGAGTTTGATATGATAAACTTTCTCCGACTACGATATCGTTCGCGCCTTCATCGAATGCCATAAATAATCGTGGGCAACACGGAGAATACCTCATCCGAGAAAGCGGACGCTGGGTTAAAGGCGGCAAGCGAAATTGTCGGGGGGTGAAGAAAAAATATTGGAGGGAAAGTTGTGGGTGATCCAACACGTTTCTTGAATAATAGGTTGAGCCCGTGCACATCTCCACGGTGAATTTCGGAGTCTACTCGGTGGACGCCGATAGGGTCAGAAGTATCAGAATATTATGTTTCTCTAGTCTGCAGTGGTGTACTCTATACCCTTTTAGGGTTTGCTATATGTATCCCAATGTTTGCTAGTGAACCTCCTTCTCTCTTCTTCATTCCTCAATTCTCACAAGAAGGTCCACACATGGATGCTCGGCGAGGGGTGCATTGCCGAGGATAGCTGGGATCTGCTAAGTAATTTCAACAAATATGAAGATGGGTGAACTTCTGAAGTACTCCTGGGTATCAGGGTTTACAGCGGAAACATTGGGACTAAAAGGCGGAAAATAACTTCAGGATTGTTGCCACAACCACAATTTTTGGGTGACATCTCGACGGTGGGAGATGGGTGAGCGTCTCCTCGCCAAATAATTACCCTATTTACGGTGTACTTTAGGAGTTACGAAGGGGGAGGGGGAGGGTTCTACGGCGAGATCTGCGGCGTTGATGCTCGCTAGGGTCCATGAAAATCGGTCTTGGAAGACCCATAAGTACTGGGTTCCACGCCAAAAAAGCACCTCCTGTTGGTGGATCGCTTGGGTGGTTAACCGCACGAAAAAAATGGTGACTGGGTGGGCGTTCTAGAAACACTGGTTCTTTCGGAGGAAAACCTATAGGCGACCAAGATTTACGTGGTGTGATAATTTCCGACTTTGGCGGGTACCACGAGCAGGTCCGAGGATGAGTCTTAACGGTGTCGGCGGGGTCGTCGACAGTATCCATGCCAGCGGCGAAGTCGTAGTGGTGCTTGATTAAGCGTGCGAAAGCAGATGTCGTTAAAAGAGTAGCCGCCGGTACCAGCGACGACACCGGGAGGAGTTTTGCTACAGAAGGGGGGAGATGCGACAGCTGTTTTTCGCCACTGCGCGGGAGAGTTTGGTGAGTCATGACAACGTCGCCGAGGTAGCTGAAGTCATTAGCATTTCTGGATTCGACTTTAAAAAACATTTTCGGGGGTGAGGGGGAAGAGCAGCAGCTGTTTTTCGCCTCTGTTCAGTAGTTTTCAGAGAAACGTGACAAAAGCCTCTGCGAGTCCGGACAAGACTGCCGGAGGTGCGGACAGCTCAAGAAGCTACAGCAAAGATTCTGCCACAACAACAAGACAACAACAGCAATTTCGGGATTGCAGAAGCTGGCAACTGGAGATGTTGCAGCAAATCGGGCGATTTGATGCTGCAGCAGCAGTCGCGACTACAAGACAAGAAGAAAGTTTTATTCATTAAAGTTATTACGAAGGATCGCGACTGAGTCCCGGCGCAAAAAGATAATTTCTTGGGACATCAACGTGGTCTACCCGGTGCGTTGTTTATGTGCCCATCAATGATATCTCTCCACCGACTTCAATTTCGACAGTGCAGCTACTTAAACTTCGGAAGGGGTTCATAACACTTGGTATTCCGTCCTACCCTCGATGCCAGGGTGGTTGGAGTTTCACTCCCGCGCAGCTGTGCTACATTGGTGGTCTACGTTTTCTTCAAGGAGGGGGAGAAAGAGTTTTTTTTTGCACTGTACTTGGCAGGTTCTAACAGTCTCGTTGGACCCCGACTGCTCGATTGACGCTCGCAATTACCGCATCGTCATCAACGGTGCCTGATTCACTGACAACCGACATCGTGTTAGTCTCCCGCCAACATCGCCAGCGTCAGTACCATCCGATTTGCAATCGCTACATCAACAACTTCAATCCAATCGAGTATTCAATTCGCCAAATCAATCGCAATCAGACATCTGGGAAATTCGATGGCTGACATGCCATTTTTTTTCACGTTTGCCTAATCAACGCGCTCAGCCACGCGTCAACTTGAAATTCAACGTGCTTCTACACCGTCAGATCAGTTTCAACCGAGATCTGCAGTTTTCACGCTACTGCGAGACTCGTTTACATATAAGGGGACCTTATCCATAAGGTGGGAGAGTGTAACGAATATACGATTTATTACTGCCGAAGCTGCCCTTAGCGAGGACGGCCCTGAACACTGCGCGTCAGTTACCGATTCGGCCTACATTTTGGCCCGAACTACTAACGAGTCGCCCCGCACCAATCGCAACACATCCAACCCTAGCACGCCACGAGGTTCTCGTCTAGCACATACTCGCCCTATAAATGCCCGCCTTATTCATTCTATCATCATTCTGAAATTCATCCTTTTTACAAAGTCTTCCACGCACTTTGTTTAGTACAACTAATAACAATGGCAAAGCTAGTGTGGTAACGGTAGCACGAGAAACTGGGGTGCTGTTATGAGTTGTAAAAGAGAAGATTGCACAGAATGTAATATCGCGGAAGTGATTACAACGTCTTAGCAAATAATGAGGCCTAGCACTAATATAGCAGATCAGCTAGGCGACGGTCGCGGAGTCGCGAGATGGTTGGGTGCAGGTTCGGGGTTGGGAAACCCGAAGGCATCAGGATGCTGGTTCGGAGGGCGAGGTCGTCGGATCGTGGAGTTATACGCGTACTGTGTAATCCAGTAAGGAATCACTGAAAATTCCTTACAGGTGCGCTAGGGGCCTAGCGCCGAGATTGGGAAATGTCAAGGCCGAGGTCCAGACCGCGGGTTACCAACCGAGCCGTGAGGCTGGGTCGTGTCGTGAACAGTGGCGGGAACAGTGTTCGAGGCAAGTGTCGCGAGTGCTAACTGTGCACTGTTGGGTACTGTTGGCGCAAACAGTTGTGCACGCGGTCAGTAGGGGTGCGAAGTTAGGAAAATGTAAATTTCTTACACTACCCCCCTGTTACGAAGAAGAAGTGATTGCACTATGAAAGTTGGAGTACAAGTAGGAAACCCTAGCTGTGTGTACCCCCTAAAGGCTAACCCACTATAGCCTACACAACAATAACACATATAGTGTTTGACACACCCCCATAGGCAAAGTGGGGGAGAGCAAGGGGTCATAAGACCTGTCAAGAAAGGCAAGCAAGCTCAGGGTGGATCACAATGTCAGCACACACTCCGAGCACAAGCAAAGGGCCACATGGCCAGTTCACATGCAAAAGTATATATAAGTAGTACAGACAGCAAAGGTGATCTCAGCCTAGCAGAGCAAACATGCAGGAGTATATATAGAGATCACAGTGAGAAGAATTGAACGAGAATGAAATGAGTATGAACGAAGTGAGTACAAATAGGAAACCCTAATTGTGTTGTACCCCCTATGGGATACCCCACTATAGCCTACACAAACAAGTAAGCTATATGTTCTGACACACAGTACAGGCAAAGCCTACAACAAGTGAGGCAAAGTGGGTACCAGCCCCAACAAAGTACAAAAGCGCTGATGATCACCAGACTGAAGTGCCTTGGTGAATATATCAGCGGTGTTGGCCTGAGAGGCCACGTAGCGTAGACGAAGCTGACCACGCTGCTGCAGCTCACGAGCAAGGAAGTAACGGAGAGCTTTGTGCTTCATTCTGTGCTCCAGTCTGTGCTCCTCACACAAGGCAATGGCAGCCTTGTTGTCGACGTACAGCACTGGAGGAGAACTAGGCCTCTCTCCAAGGTTGGTCAGCAGGTAGGTGAGCCAGCGTAACTCCTGTGCAGCCATGGCTGTGGCGTAGATCTCAGCCTCAGAACTGGAGCTGAGTACTGAAGACAAACGCGTAGAGCGCCACGAAACTGAACCAGAGCAAAGGCTGAAGGTGTAACCCTGTGACGACCACTAAGTAGCCTGGTCGTCAACCCAAGAAGCGTCTGAGTGCCCAGTGAGAACAACTGAGCTCCCTCCTCCAAGCACGAGCCCCATGCCTGATGTACTGCACAAGAAGCGCAATACCCTCTTTGCAGCATCCCAGTGCACCTTTCGGTGACGACCAGGAGCCACGTAGCGAGCCAGAAGGCCAAGAGGGTATGCTAGGTCAGGACGAGTGCAAGTCATCACGTACATGAGGCAACCAACTAGCTCTGGGTAAGAACCACTCGACTCTACGGACTCATCCGAAGGCAGAGCTGAGAGCGAGTGACCTATAGCCAGAGGAGTGGCCTGTGCTGAGGACCAGGTGAAACCGAAGCGCTAAAGGACCTGCTGCACCATGTGTGACTGAGTCAGGGTAATGGTGCGGCGTGCTCTGTCTTGGGTGATCTGCAAGCCAAGGTAGCTATGCAGTTCACCCAGGTCTGTGCACGTGTGTCTCTTCTGCAGCTCCGACTTCACGTGGGCGAGAGACTCAGTGTCAGCAGTGGCAAAGACCAAGTCGTCAACGTACACGAGGATGTAGAACGGCGGCAGCGAAGTGTCGGTGCGTAGAAACAGCGACGGGTCAGCAGTAGAAGGCGAGAACCCAAGTGCCGCAAGAGTAGTTCTCAGTGTGTCGTGCCACTCACGTGGCGCCTGGCGGAGACCGTAGACCGGCCGCCGGAGGCTCCACTGGGTACCAGGAGGAAACGACCCAGTGAAGCCAGGAGGGCGGCGCAGCCAGATCTCCTCATGCAGACTGCCCTGCAAGAAAGCTGTGCTGAAGTCAAGAGAGTGAAGCTCGTAGTCGCGCTGAGCAGCAACGTGCAGTAGTACCCGAAGAGTGGTCATCTTCGGGGTGGGGGAGAAGGTTTGAAAGAAGTCTACTCCCTCTCGCTGACTGAAGCCTCGAGCAACGTAACGAGCCTTGAAGACAGGCGGAGAACCCGGCGGCCGCTTCACCCTGAAAATCCACATGCCACTGACGATGTTCGCCCCAGGTGGGGGAACCTCGTCGACGTAGGTGCCTGTGGACTTCCAGGAGGCCATCTTCGCGTCCATGGCTGACTGCCACTGTGAGGAGTAGGGACCTTCGATCGCCTAAGCGTACGATCGAGGAGTCGGGATGTCTGGTGCATCCGGGTCTCCCTCAAGGGCAACTAGCATGGACACGAGATGGGGCGCAGCGGCTGCAAGACACTCAAGATCCTCCTGTCTGTCGTCAAGGACGTCCGTGCTAAGAGCACACTCACCCCCAACAGACGGAGGACAGACAGACTCAGACTCAGCGACAAGACTAGCAGCATAGTCTAGACGACAACGAGCAGCAAAGTCGAAAAGCTCAGCAACTAGGGCAGACGCAGCAGCAGACTCAAACGAAGGGTCAGTGACAGTAGTGGCCAGGAGGCACGTGACAGTAGGACTGGCAGCACGAAGAGAGTCAGACTCCGGGTCAGCAAGAGCAGGAAGAGAGGACTCAGGAGGAGACGGCAGAGGGACACGCTGTGGAGTAGTGGAGGGACGCAGTGACATCCGGTGTGTGCCAGGGACTGGTGGCGGACGCTCACGCGGAGTACGGCAACTGGTGGAAGTAGTACGATTAGATCACTCAGGACGAAAAACAGGCAAAACAACGCGAGACTCAGGCTCACGAGGCTCCGTAAGACCGCTTGTAGGACCAGTGTAGGGAGAAGGACGAGGAAGTGGCGAGGCAGGTGGTAGCTGTGACTGCGACTGGACCGGCTGTGGACACTCTACAGAGGGAGGGGGACCAGGCGGAGATGACTGACCAAGATCCTGCTGAAGGAGTGGAAGGAAGTACGGCCGCGGCCGCGAGGTGCCACCTGTAGCAGCAGAGACAGCACCAGAACCTCCAGCAGCTCCAGCAGCACCCCCAGCACCGCCAGGACCAGCAGCTCCAGCAGCTCCAACGCCCGGGTCCGCAGCACCAGCAGCAGCCCCAACTCCAGGGTCCGCAACACCAGCAGCAGCTCCAACTCCCGGGTCCGCAGCACCAGTAGCAACCCCAACTCCAGGGTCCGCAGCACCAGCAGCAGCTCCAACGCCCGGGTCCGCAGCAGCTCCAACTCCAGGGTCCGCAGCACCAGTAGCAGGGTCCGCGACACTAGGAGCGCCACTCCTGAGACTGCAGCGCCGTGCGTACCACTCACGAAGTCGCTGGGGAGAGGGCAGCTCCCGCCTAGGAGAGGAAGCACGAGCACCAGCTCCAGCAGCACTCCTAGCTCCAGAAGCACCTCTCCTAAGGCTGCAGTACTGGAAGTACCACTCAGGCAGCTGCTGTGAGGAGAGAGCTCCTCCAGGCGTAGCACTCCCGGGCTCAGCACCCCCAGACTCAGCACAAGCAGGCTCTGTACTCCCAGGCTCAGCACCCCCAGACTCCGCACCCCCAGTCTCCGCAACCCCAGGCTCCGCACGCTCAGGCTCAGCACCCCGAGCAGGACGAGAGTCGACAGCTACCTCGACAGGCTCAACCGGGTCTACCTGGGACACACCTGAGGGAGCGGCACCCTGAGGGGGGAGGGGGTCTACCACAGCAGCACCTGACGCGAGGAAGAGAGGCGGGGGAGGGAGCGGGGCAGTGCGGTAGGGGAAGAGGTGGTAGAAGGGTACCGACTCGTCAAAGGTGACGTCCTGAGAGTCGAGGACACGGCGCGAGGTGGGGTGGTAAAACTGCCAACCAGACGCGTCCGGAACAAAGCCTAGGAAGACACACGGAACAGCGCGGGAGGATAGCTTGTCCGCGGACGTATCGCGAACAAAAGCTCGGGATCCCTAGACCCGAAAACGCGACGCATCGCCAACCTCTCCCGTCCAACGCAGTGTCGGGGAGGTCTCCAGCAAGGAGACACGGGCCAGAGGTTGAGCTGATGCGCAGTGTATCGGACCGCAAACGACCACAGAATGTGGGGGGCCGCCGCATGGATTATGGAGGTACAAGCAACCTCCATGACCAAGCCAATGCGGCGCTCAGCAACCCCATTCTGCTGTGGAGAGGCCGGAAGCGTGAATGACTGGCGGATGCCGTGCTCCGCACAGTAGGCTGCCAAGAGGTCGGAAGAGAACTCACCACCTCTGTCAGAGTGTAAGCGTAGGACAAGAAAGTCCGAGTGGAAACGCTCGCTGAGCTGAAGACGAGAAGCGCGGATCCAAGGGATCAAAACATCAAGGATCTCACCCTTGGTGCGCAAGGGGAAGACCGTGGTGTAGCGCGAGTAGTCGTCAACAACTATCAGGAAGTACCTCTCCTGACCCTGACCACGGACGCGGGCGGGGCCCCACACGTCCATGTGGAGCGTCTGCAAGGGAGCAGTTGTCAGGGAAGTGAGTACGCCAAGCGTCGTCGAGGCGTGAGAAGCAGCGCTGCGTGGGGTGCGCCCTCCCACACGTCTGACCAGCGCGGTCACTAGTGCGGATGACGTACGTGCAGCTAAGGCCACCCCCCCCCCCCCCCCCCCCTTTCCCGTGCTGAGCGTACCACTGACGGAGCTCCTGGGGCGACGGAGAGTGCTGCAGGCTCTTGCCACCGCCAGTGCCTCCACGACCACCACCGCCGCCGCCACCTCCTCGACCACCTCCTCCCCTGCCGCCGCCGCGTCCACCGCCGCCCCCACCACTGCCCCCGCCTCTGCCACCTCCTCCGCCGCTGCCGCCACCACCCCCACCGCTGCCACTAGCCCCACCAGTCCCACCACCACCCCCACCGCCGCCACCACCCCCACCACCGCCTCCCCCGCCGTCACCTCCGCCTCCCTTGCCCCCTTTGCCCTTGCCGCTGCGGTGCCCGCTCGAAGCAGACACAGCCCCGACCTTCTCAGAACCAAGACGGTTGACAGCAGAAGCAGAGGCTACAGTGGGAAGAAGGGGGGAAGTGGAACACCCCTCAAAGAAAGGGGTGCGGGGGTCGCCACGAGAGGCACCTACAGCGACTATGCTAGCCTCAGCTGCAAGCAGTTCCTTCTCGAGGAGGGCAATGGTGAGCTCAGTGGGGCAGCGAGCTAGGAAGTGATCCCTGACAGCACGCAGAGTGTCAGGGAGGCGGGTGACTAGGTGGTAGAGAGTGAGCCAGAGCGGGGGAGGGTTCTTGGCAAGAAACTCATCGGGCATGGCGGCACGGAAGCGGGCCTCACTAGTACGGAGGTGCATCATGAGGTCAGCGACTGTGTGGAACAAGGCCAGGTCGGGAAACAGGTAGGAGAGTGAGAGACGGCCTAGCGCGGCAGAGGCAGGTGAGGAGTAGCGGGCAACGACAGCGGTGTACAGTGCCTGTGCAGTCTTGTGCTGGCCAAAGTGCCCGCGCTCGTCTAGCCAGGTTTCGAACTGTAGGAAGAGGTGTAGGTCATCTAGCCAGGTTTCGAACTTCACTGGGCGGCCCTCAGCATCGAAAGCTAGCACGGGAGGGCTATCCATAGCAGTAGTAGGAGTAGCAGTAGAGTAGCAGTAGCAGCAGTAGGTGCACCCTCAAAACAGTAGGCAGTGCGACTCAGGTAGGGCGGCTCGGTCCAGTACGGGCGGCGCGGCTCGGTTCGGGCGGCGCGGCTCGGTTCGGGCTGGGCGGCTCGGTTCGGGCGGCTCGGTTCGGGCTGGGGGGCTCGGTTCGGGCTGCTCGGTTCGGGCGGCTCGTTCTGGCGGGGCCGTGGGTATCGCGGCGGGGTGCTAAGGGGCGGCGCGTGGGTCGAGGGGGGGCCGACGGGGCTGCTAAGGGGTGGGCGCACGCGGGGCAAACGGGGCCGATGGGGCCTCTAAGGGGGTCGCGCACGGGTTCGACGGGGCCAGCGGGGCCGCTAAGGGGGCGGCGCGCGGGGTCGACGGGGCCAGCGGGGCCGCTAAGGGGCGGCGCGTGGGGTCGACGGGGCCGACGGGGCCGCTAAGGGGTAGGCGCGCGCGGGGTATAGGGGGCCGATGGGGCCTCTAAGTAGGGCCAGCGGGGCCTCTAAGGGACGGCGCGCGGGGTCGACGGGGCCTCTAAGGGGCGGCGCGCGAGTCGCTAAGGGGGGGCGGGTCGCGGGTCGCGGGGCCTTAGGGGGCCGTGAAAACGAGGCGCACGAGGGCGCTAGGGGGGGAGGCGCTCGAGGGCGCTCCGGTAGTAGGGCGCACGAGGGCGCTAGTAGGCAGGAGTAGTGGTGGGCCCTAAGAATCGGTCCTAGCGGAGGACCTGCTCTGAAACCATGTTACGAAGAAGTGATTGCATAATGAAAGTTGGAGTACAAGTAGGAAACCCTAGCTTTGTGTACCCCCTAAAGGCTAACCCACTATAGCCTACACAACAATAACACATATAGTGTCTGACACCCCCCCCTTCCCCCCCCCTCTCTCTAAGGAGGCCCTCCTTACGAGAGTGCGTGTACGTCCTAAAAGTTGCGGCTGCGCAGGTACTTGGTGAGGACAGAGAGGTTTTCAATTCTATTCAAGGGCACCCAGTTGTCTTCGGTGGATGTGCGATTTTTCCATCGAATCAAGAATTCAATTTTGCGAGCTCCACGTGGGTCACAAACTCGGTGGCTCAGGATTTTCTCGGATGTGATGATCGGTCCTGTGGGTGGTCGCGTTATGCTAGTTGGGCGGTTTCGAGGTAGTTGGCTGGTGGATGGGGCGTATGGGAGATGTAGGCTGACGTGGAACTATGGGCTAGCTTACCAGTCAGCGGGGAGGAGGAGGTGGGCGGCGACACGCATAATCATATGGCTAATTCGAAATGGCCCACTATATCATGGGCGGAGTTTCGAAGTGACGGGTGTCAAACTTATATGCTGCATGTTGTGTAGCGTGTAGGGGGGTAGCCCATATGGGGTACTGAGAAGATAACTACTACAACGGGAGCTTAGAGTACTGGCTAGGCACGTGTGCTCGTGTGATGTCTGCGTTCGTTGGTCCTTAGACGTTTTCCTAGTGCTCACACTGCTTGCTAGTTCACGGGGCAATTTGGCAAGAGTTTCACTAGAGAAAGTTGTCAATAATAGTCCAATAAAGTTGGCAATGCAAGACTACATCAGAGCTAGCATTTAGGTTGGTCGACTGCCAGCACAGCATGGTCGACCGCGTTCCAGCACGACTTGGTCGACCACGCTACAGCAGTGCAAAGTCGACAGCTTGCCAACGCTGCAGGTTGACGGTGTGCCAGCATTGCTCACGCAGGACAGCAGTGCACCCGCTTTGCAGGTGCGCGCAGATGATTGGCATGCAAAGTCTCGTCACCTGCACAGCGCACACACCACGTCAACCTCGGGCTAGCGACTGCCTCTGATCCGCCACGACGACCTCGGGATACCACCATGGAGGTCGGTCTCGCCAACTTCGCCTGGGTGACCGTCGCACTCCTTCGCAGAACCTCGTCACCCAGGTATCCTGGTCGACCGGGCAACTATGTCGACCAGCTGCTCCTGTATGTGCTCGTCGACCTCCCAAGTCGACAACCACACCAGGTCGACCTCACCAGGTCGACCACTCCTCCGGTCGACCAGATCCAGGTCGACGTCACTCCTGGTCGACCAGTGCAGTTGTCAGCTACCCAAGTCAGGGTCACCAGGTCGACGCCCCTTCTACGTCGGCGCCGACTTCCAGACTGACCTCTTGAAGTTGGCGACCTCCCAAGTCGGCGACCTTGCAAGTCGGTGACCTTGCAAGTCGGTGACCTTGCAAGTCGGCGCCGACTTCCAGGTCGACGTGCCACATCGCCGACCACTAGTTGAAGTCGGCCGCTGGCTTCCCAAGTCGGCGGTATTGCAGCGGCGCCGTGCAAGTCGACCAACCCCGTCGACCAGCTCGTCCAAGTCGGCGTCGCCCACTGCTGCAAGTCGGCTGTACCTTCCGTACACCCCACCACGAAGTCGGCTCCGCCCAAGCGTGGACGGGGCCAACACACAACTCCCGTTGACACTCCCCTGCCGCGTTCACGCTTGGCCCCCCCAAGTCCACTCGGCAATACTCCTCGGAGAATAGCTCGTCGACGTGCACCCAACACACAGCACGTCGTCCACCGCACCAGCCATGCAAGAGGGCATGGCACCTACTGCTGCACGTTGTCATCTTCGTCGCCCACGTCGGCCAAGCGCACCTGGCTGATGGCGACGGAGCACCGGTTGAAGGCCGGATAGTGCAGCGCCTTCGTCAAAAAGTCGGCCGGCTGCTCAGTGGTCGGGATGTACCTCAGCGAGAACTTCCCGCGCTTCACCATGTGCTGCAGCCAGGCCTGTCGCCGCTCCATGTGCTTGAGGTTGCCCGTCAACCCCATGCCCTCGACGACTGTGATGGCCGACTTGTTGTCCACCCGAAGGACGGTCGGCTTCCCGGCATCCAGCTGCCGGAACTCTGCAAGGAGGAAGCGAAGTCGGCGTCCTTCCTTGCCGGCTTCGGTGGTTGCCACGTACTCCGACTCAGTCGATGACAACGTCACACACTTGATGCGCTGGCTCGACCAGGAGACTGCGGCCCCTCCATAGACGAACACGTAGCCACCCGTGCTCGTCCTGTTCTGCTTGTCACCGGCGTCGTCGGCGTCCACGTAGCCGACCAGCTCCAACGACTCAGGTCCACCGCCGAACTCCAGTGCGGTGTCGCGCGTATTGGCGAGGTAGGCGAGGTAGCGGTCGACCTCGCGCCAGTGCTGGTCGCTCCTCACCGTGAGGCCGCTCCCCAGCTTGCTGCAGGCGAAGGCGATGTCCGGCCTCGTCATCGTCGCCGCGAACTGCAGTGAGCCGACCTTCTGCCGGTACTCCTCTTCCTACCGCTCCTGTGCCTCCTCGTCATCGAACGTGAGCTCGGCGTAGGCATCGACCGAGACCGGCGTCTTCGGGGTGCGCCCGGTTTGCTCCTCGTCGATGAAGCGCCTACGAAGCTTGTCGGCGTAGCCCTGCTAGTGCAGCCACAGCTTCCCCGCCGACCTGTCGCGGAGGATCTCCAGCCCGAGGTACTTCTGCACCGGCGAGATCTCACGCAGCTCGAAGGCGGCTTCCAGAAGCTCCTTCAGCTCCTTCAACATCGCGGCGCTACTGCTGGCGGCAAGTAGGTCGTCGACGTAGACCAGCACCCAGCAGGCCACTTCGTCCTTTCCGTCCTTGAAGTAGAGAGCCTCGTCGACCTGGCTCTTCTTCCACCCGGCGCCGACCAGCACGTCATTGAGCGCCAAGTACCATAGCAGCGGCGACTACTTTAGCCCGTACAGGCTCTTCAGCAGCTTGCACACCCGGCCGGTCCCGTCGTTGAAGTAGTCCGGCTGGGACATGTAGAGCACCCTGTCGAGCTTGCTCTGCAAGAAGGCGTTCTTCATGTCGAGCTGCATCAGGTTGAGGTTGCGGACGGCGACGATGCTGAGGAAGATCCTCAGCGTGACGTAGCTGCCCACCGGCGCGAACGTCTCGTCGTAGTCGGCGCCGTACACCTGCGTGAAGCCCTTCACAACCAGCCTCGCCTTCTCGCGCTCGACGGTGTCGTCGACGTGGTACTTCGTCGTCAACACCCACCGGTTGTTCATGACGTTCACTCCCGGCGGACGTTCGACCAACTCCCACATTCCCATGTTGAGGAGGCTGCGAATCTCCTCCTCCATGGCGGCCTTCACCGCCGGGCCCTTCCAGCTCGCCAACGCCTCCTTCACCGTCATCGTCGAGATGTCCCAACGGTGCTCGGGGTTGGCTAGCATGTCGAGGTCGAGCTCTGGAAACTCCTCATCCTCCTCGGCATCGTCGTACAGCAGGTCGTCGGCCTCATCGTCCACGTCGTACACCGTGGTGAAGGCAGCGGGGACGAAGAAGTCAGGCGATCTCCGAAGTCGGCCTGAACGCCGTGGTCCTGGCTGGACCTCCTCGGCGTCCCCTCCATCGTTGCTGTTGTCGCTGCCCTCGGCGTCTTGCTGCTCCTCAGCCGGCGTCCCAGCCGACTTCTCCCCTATGGTCGGCTCCCCTGCCGACTGCCCGGTCGCCGACTGCTCCTTGGTCGGCGTCACTGCTGCCTGCTCTTTTGTCGGCCGCTGGTCCTCGACCTGCTTCTCGACCTGCTCCTCCCCTGTCGACGTCGACTGCAATCCCACGTCGACCTGCCGCTCGTCACGTTGGCCACCGGCGATGCACTTGGCCGAAGGCGACGTCCCACTACTCCCCTCATCGCCGGAGGCCGACACCGAGGTCAGCCCACGCAGGTCGGCCACGAGGGGAGGGGCAGGGGTCGGAGGGGGAGGGGTAGGGGGGCGGACGTCCTCGACGTCCGTAATAGCAAGCTCACCGACCTCGGCAAGCAGTGGCAGCGTCGCCGACGAGGTGTCAGAGGGCGGGGTGGGCGACGAGCGGCCGGACACCGACCCGTACTCCGTCTTCCACTCGGCCAGCGACAGCTCCTCGTAGAACACCACATCCGACGTGGTGACCACCCGGTCGGCGTCGACGTCGAGGAGCTCCCAGCCCTTGCTCGCCGCCGACACGCCAAGGTGCAGGCCCCACCTGGCCTTCGGCTGCAGCTTCCCACCACGCTGCTGCTCGGTGACTAAGAACTGCGCCATGCAGCCCCACACCCGCGCCAGCGACAAGTCGGGCTTCTTCCCGGTCAGCAGTTGGTACGGCGTCGTCTCCGGCGGCAGCGCCGACCTCTCAAGGCAGTTGCGGACCCAGACGGCCTGCCGGAGAGCGAGGTGCCACCAGTGGTGCTGCACGCCCATGTGCAGCAGCATTGTCCGCACCGACTCCACCACCGTCCTCATCTCCCGCTCCGCCATGCCGTTCTGCTGCGGGGTGTATGGGCAGGTCAGGTCGTGGACGATCCCCTTGCCGTTCACGAAGTCGGTGAACTGCTTCCCGAGGAAGTCCCCTCCCCGATCAGAGCGCAGCATTAACACCGACCTCTTCGTCTGCCGCTCAGCCACTGCCAGCCATTGCACGAACGCCGGCAACGCATCTGACTTCTTGGTGACCGGCTTCACCCACACGTAGCGGGTCTTGCGGTCCTTCAGCAACAAGAAGTACAGGCTGCCATCCTTGGCAGCCACGCGGAATGGCCCGCACAGGTCGATGTGCACGACGACCAGCACATCGTCGGCGTCGGAGCCTTGGTCGGGGAAGGTGTGCCGCGCCAGCTTCCCGCCGACGCACGAGACACACGGGGAGTCGGCGCCCGTCGCCGACTTGGGGTCCAGCCCAATGGCGACCTCGTTCTTCGCCGAGCTCCGTATGGTGTCCATGCCGACATGTGCAAGCCGGGCATGCATACGGTCCGGCGTCGACTTCGTCTTCGAGACGATCGCCCGCAGAGCCACAACCTCCGTCGTGGGCGACGTCGACCTCGTTGAGCAGGGACGCAGGTCGGTGCAGAGGACACGCTCGGAGTACGTCGCCCGACCGAGCACCTCTCCCGTTGCCGAGACGAGCACCATCCCGTCGCCGTCCTCTTGCAGCTTCACGCCGTACTCCTTAAGCTGGCCGGACGACAGCAAGTTCGCCCGCACACCCGGGACGTACAACACGTTGGGGATGAGCACCTGCTTCCCGGCCTCCCCTTGCAGGGCGACGGTGCCGCTGCCCTGAACGTCCTGCAGCGCCCCATTGAAGCCGCGCACGTGCTTGATGGAGCCACTCGGCTGCAGGTCAACGAAGGCTTCCTTCGTTCCCATCAGGTGGTGGGAGCAACCGCTGTCGAGCAGGACCACCGCCGGGTTCGCCTGCACAGCCGCCGCCACCGCCTGGAAGTCCTCTCCGGCCTCCGGCGCCAGAGAGATGGTCGGCTCCACGACGCCGACCAGCGAGCACGACGCCATCTTGTCGTCTCGCCCCTTGCCGCCTGCAACGGAGTCGGCGTCCTTCGCCGAAGTCGATGCCTTGGTCGACTGTTTCTCCTTGCGCGGATGATTTCCTCCACGACGAGGACGACGGCTGCCAGACCTCCCGCGGCCGCCCTTGTCGTCGTCGTCGGAGTCACTGCGGTCGGGACAATCGAAGGAGAGGTGATCGGGGCTGTGGCAGATCCAGCACTCCCGACGTTGACCTCCTCCTCCTCGACCGCCGTCCTTGGTCGACTTCTTCTCGATCTCCTTGGTCGACTTCCAGCTACCGCTCCCGCCGCCACCAGACTGTCCGCGCTGTCCCGGTCGGCCTCCTTGCTTCGCAGGGGCGACGAAGTTGGCCTGCGCCAAGAGCTCCTGCGATCGCTCAGCCTCCTGCATCGCCTCGTCCTACAGGATGTATGAGGTCAGGTTGTCCTCGTTGAGCATCGCCCTTGTGCTCGGCGCCATAGACAGCCGCTTCAGCAGGTTGTAGCTGCTAGAGAGACCCTGCATGACATGGGTGATGTACGACGCCGTGGAGTACTGCGCGCCGGCCATCCTGATGGTGGCGAGAATTCGCCTGGCTCGGTTGCAGTAGTCGGTCGCACTCTCCTCGTCGCCCATACGCAGGTGTGTCAGCTGTCCCTCCAGCTGGGCGATGAACAGGTCGTCGGTGACCTGGTACGTCGACTCAATGAAGTGCCAGGCCCGGTGGCCGGCGTCGAGGTACTCCCGGCACCACTTCAAGGCGATCTGCACGCCCGGCGAGCAGCACCGCGAGATGACCGTGAAGGTCAACAGCTGCACGGCGCAAAACTCCGCACGCAGGTCGGGGTGGTGCTCACTCGGCGTCGCCACGGTCCCTCGGGCGAAGCCGATCAGCCCGACCATCTCCAGCTGGGGCTCGATGGCTTCCTTCGAGGTGAGAATGTCGGGTCGACCGACCAGCGGAGGGGTGACCGAGATCCTGTCCGGCGTAAACTTGAAGTAGCCGTAGCTCGGTGCAATCCCACCTGCCGTCACCTGGGACGCCGTCATCGGCGACAGCCCACTTCGACGCCCACCGCCGTCACCATGTGAGGAGCCTGCAGCCGCCGACGACTGCATCCCTCTCGCCTGAACTCCGCCGGCTTCACCGGCGTGTATCACACCTCGTTGCCTCGTCGTGCCTCCCACACTGCTGCCGACCTGACCTCCACCGGCGTTGACGCCCACATCGACGCCGCCGTCGCTGTTCACCGGTCGAGGAGAGGCAGGTCGAGAAGGGGGATGCTCCGCCGCCCACACGGAGCGGAGTCCGGCCTCGACGACTGCCCAGGGTATCGCCCCATACTCCTGGGCCTCATGGCGTCTCCTCGCATCCTCCAGCCGTCCCTCCAGGGTGTCCATCACCTCGGCGTCGCCTACGCGCACGCTAGTGACTTCACGGCTGCCGGTCTACGAACACGATCGGTATGTGCTAAGTCGGCTAGACTCAACTACGTCGCGTGTTCGATCCACGCTCACCGCACCATGAGAAGATAACTACTACAACGGGAGCTTAGAGTACTGGCTAGGCACGTGTGCTCGTGTGATGTCTGCGTTCGTTGGTCCTTAGACGTTTTCCTAGTGCTCACACTGCTTGCTAGTTCACGGGGCAATTTGGCAAGAGTTTCACTAGAGAAAGTTGTCAATAATAGTCCAATAAAGTTGGCAATGCAAGACTACATCAGAGCTAGCATTTAGGTTGGTCGACTGCCAGCACAGCATGGTCGACCGCGTTCCAGCACGACTTGGTCGACCACGCTACAGCAGTGCAAAGTCGACAGCTTGCCAACGCTGCAGGTTGACGGTGTGCCAGCATTGCTCACGCAGGACAGCAGTGCACCCGCTTTGCAGGTGCGCGCAGATGATTGGCATGCAAAGTCTCGTCACCTGCACAGCGCACACACCACGTCAACCTCGGGCTAGCGACTGCCTCTGATCCGCCACGACGACCTCGGGATACCACCATGGAGGTCGGTCTCGCCAACTTCGCCTGGGCGACCGTCGCACTCCTTCGCAGAACCTCGTCACCCAGGTATCCTGGTCGACCGGGCAACTATGTCGACCAGCTGCTCCTGTATGTGCTCGTCGACCTCCCAAGTCGACAACCACACCAGGTCGACCTCACCAGGTCGACCACTCCTCCGGTCGACCAGATCCAGGTCGACGTCACTCCTGGTCGACCAGTGCAGTTGTCAGCTACCCAAGTCAGCGTCACCAGGTCGACGCCCCTTCTACGTCGGCGCCGACTTCCAGACTGACCTCTTGAAGTTGGCGACCTCCCAAGTCGGCGACCTTGCAAGTCGGTGACCTTGCAAGTCGGTGACCTTGCAAGTCGGCGCCGACTTCCAGGTCGACGTGCCACATCGCCGAACACCAGTTGAAGTCGGCCGCTGGCTTCCCAAGTCAGCGGTATTGCAGTGGCGCCGTGCAAGTCGACCAACCCCGTCGACCAGCTCGTCCAAGTCGGCGTCGCCCACTGCTGCAAGTCGGCTGTACCTTCCGTACACCCCACCACGAAGTCGGCTCCGCCCAAGCGTGGACGGGGCCAACACACAACTCCCGTTGACAGGTACAACCTAATTAAGGTTTGCTACTTGTACTCATGCATGCTGCTAGTTCACATTTTTTCTTGTTCATTCTGCTAACATGGTCATGTTTTTTTTAGGGCCCACCGAATCGCGCTACCCCACCGAGTCGCGCCGCCATGTTAATGCTGCGGTGCCTTGCCCTGCCCTCCGTCGCGCTGCCCGCGCACGCCGTGCCCTGCCCTGCCCGCGCGCGCCGATTGCTGCTCGCCGCCATGCGCCCTACCCTACCCGCGCGCCCTGCCCTGCCTCAGCGCCGTCCGTCGCCGTGCCGCGCCGCTCTGCCCGCGTGCTGCTCGCCGCCGCGCGCCCTGCTCTGCCGGCGCGACGCTTGCTGCCGCGTGCCCTGCCCTGCTCGCGCGTCGCTTGCTGCCACGCGCCTTGCCCAGCCCGCTCGCCGCTGCGCACCCTGCCCTGCCCGCGCGCCGCCTGCTGCCGCGCGCCCTGTCCTGCCCGCGTGCTGCTCGCCGCCGCATGCCCTGCCTTGCCCGCATGCCACTCGCCGCTACGCGCCCTGCCCTGCCCGCGCGCCGCCCGCTGCCGCGCACCCTGCCCTGCCGGCGCGCTGCCACCGGCCGCGCGCCCTGCCCTGCCCATGCGCCGCTAGCAGTCGCACTGCCCTGTCTGTGCACAGCCCTGCTGGCCGCCGCGCTATCCTGCCCCGCTTAAGCTGCCCTACTGCTACCGCGCTCGCCTTCTCTGCCCGCTATGGCGACTCTCAGCGTCCTCACCTTCGATCCGGAGGGCCGCCAGATAGAGTTCGATTCTTGTCTCGATGGCTTACAGCTGTACTTACTGAGCAACTCTAATTACGGTACTTCGCTGTTTGACCTCACGTCTGGAGCCTCTCTCGCCCCTGCCGTCACAGCTCACAGTGCGAATCGCTCACAGTGGCTTACCCGTGACGCTGCTGCTCGCCTAGCCGTTCGCATCTGTCAACGGGAGTAGTGTTTGACCCTGTCCTAGCTTGGGCGGAGCCGAGCGCGGGAGACCGCGGGAGGCCGCGGGAGGCCGCGGGGCCGCGGGAGGCCGCGGGGCCGCGGGAGGCTGCGGGAGGCCGCGGGGCCGAAAGAGGCCGCGGGAGACCGCGGGGCTGCGGGAGGCCGCGGGAGGCCATGGGAGACCGCGAGGCCGCAGGAGGCCGCGGGAGGCTGCGGCAGACCACGGGGCCGCGGGAGACTGCGGGAGGCCGCGGGGCCGCGGGAGGCCGCGGGAGGCCGCGGGGTTGCGGGAGGCCGCGGGAAGCCGCGGGAGACCACGGGGCCATGGGAGGCCGCGGGAGACCGCGGAGCCGCGAGAGGCTGTGGGGCAACCACGGGACCGCGGGGGCCACGGGAGGCCACGGGAGACAACCACGGGACCACGGGGACAGCGGTGGCGGCGGATGGACGACCGGGGGCCACGGCAGTGTGAAGAAACGAGGAATGAGAGAAGAGAGGGTTCACTAGCAAACATTGGGATACATACAGCAAACCCTAAAGGGTTGTACTCACTATAGAGTACCCCACTGCAGACTAGAGAAACATAATATTCTGACACACCCCCATAGTCAAAGCGGGGTGTAATCAGCACAGCAAGCAAAGCAAGACAAGCTCAGGGTGGATCACAATGTAACCACACATTCTGAGCACAAGTACAAGAAGCAACAGTTTAAAGTTCACAAATGTAAGCAAAGCTAGAGGCTATCGCAGAGGGCAAGTGTGGAGGAAGAGGGACTATGAGAGGAGAGGAGGTAGTGGGCGGCAGCTGAAGCTGCTGGCACACGGCGCAACTGGAGCAACTGGCACACGGGCAACTGGAGCAACTGGCACACGGGCAACTGGAGCAACTGGCACACTGGCAACTGGAGCAACTGGCACATGGGCTACTGGAGTAACTGGCTCCGCGGCTAACTTTGAGCGGCAGGAGCAACGGACTCACGGGCGACTGGAGCAACGGGCTCACGGGCGACTGGCGCAACGGGCTCACGGGCGACTGGCGCAACGGTCTCACGGGCGACTGGAGCTGCTGGCTTCATGGTGGCCACCCCCTTCAACCTCCTCAAACTATCCCACCCCCATTTCACACACCCCCTTCTGCACCCCTAGGTTCACTCACACCCCACCCCCTAGCACCACTCCGTCGACTCCCACACACCCACCCCCCTCAGCGGCAGCTGCAGCAGTGGGAGACAGAGGAGGAGGAGGAGCAGGAGAGACCACACACCCGCCACCCCCTACTCGCCACCCCCAAACCCTAACAGAGGGCAGGGCGGGATGGCGGGTAGGGAGGTTACGGGGGGGGCCGACGCGCGGTTTCCCAGGGCGCCAAAGCAGGCGGCAGAAGGGGCGACGCTCGCCCCCCCCCCCCCCCCAAGGTCGCCCCGACAGGCGACGGGAAAAGGGGGGGGGGGGGGGGGGCGGTGCACGTGCCCCCGGTGCGGCGCGGCTGGCGACGGAGCATGGCCGGGGCGGGGCCGAGGCCACAAGTGGCGGCGACGGGGCCGCTAGAGGCGGCGACGGGGCCGCTGGCGGCGACGACGGGGCCGCTGGCGGCGACGACGGGGCCGATAGGAGCAGCGACGGGGCCGCTGGCGGCGACGACGGGGCCGTTGGCGGCGGCGACGGGGCCGTTGGCGGCGGCGACGGGGCCGATAGGAGCGGCGACGGGGCCGCTAGGGTCGGCGACGGGGCCGCTGGCGGCGGCGACGGGGCCCATAGGAGCGGCGACGGGGCCGATAGGAGCGGCGACGGGGCCGCTAGGGTCGGCGACGGGGCCGCTGGCGGCGGCGATGGGGCCGATAGGGGCGGCGACGGGGCCGCGAAGGGGCCGCGAGGGGCCTGGAAGGGCGGCAACGGGCCGCGAAAGGGGCGGCGACGAGGCCGCGAAGGGGCCGCGAGGGGCCTGGAAGGGCGGCAACGGGGCCGCGAAGGGGCCGCGAGGGGCCTGGAAGGGCGGCAACGGGGCCGCTAAGAGTAGCGCGAGGGGCACGCTACAGGGCGTGCCAAACACAGAGTAGCAGCGGAAGCAGTGAGGTGGGACCACAGGCCAGGAGCGTAGTTGCTCTGATAGCATGTGAAGAAACGAGGAATGAGAGAAGAGAGGGTTCACTAGCAAACATTGGGATACATACAGTCAACCCTAAAGGGTTGTACTCACTATAGAGTACCCCACTGCAGACTAGAGAAACATAATATTCTGACAGGCACCCGCGGGATACCCGGGCGACGTGTGCGAAAGTCGCCGGGGGTGATTTCTGCGAGGACGACCTCGGGGTTGGTATCCCGAGGTCGACGTGGCTGGTGGGCGCCGTCACGGGTGGAGCGTCTACGCTGGGCATGTGACGGGGCGTTGGGCGCCAACCAGCTGCACGCACCTGCGAAGCTGGTGCACCATTGTCAGGCGGGTGCAACGCTGTGCAGCCGACTTGCTGCAGCGTTGGCACACCGCGGACTTGCAACATTGGCAAGTCGCGACTCTGCTCTGCTGGAGCGCGGTCGACCACGTCGTGTTGGCACGTGGTCGACCGTGCTGCGCTGGCAGTCGACCAGCAGCCTTGCTAGGTTCGATGTAGTCTATGTTGCCAATGTTGTTGCTATCGTTGTTGTGAACTTTTGCTAGTGAAACTCTTGCCAAATTTCCCTGTGAACCAGCAAACAGTGCAAGCACAAGTAAATGGCTAAGGAACGAACGCAGAGATCACAGGAGCATCCGTGCCTAGCTCCCGTTGTAATAGTTATCTCCGCATGGTGCGGTGAGCGTGGACGACACCGCGAAGTGACCTTCAGTTTAGTCGACTTTGCATTCACCTAGCTTGTTCGAAGACCGGCAGCCGCGCTAGACACCATGGTGGACCCCCCCGTAGCGTAAGCGGGCATCGTAGACACCCTGGAGGCATGGCTGGAGAACGCAAAGAGAAGGCACGAGGCCAATGAGTATGGCGACCTGCCCTGGGCGGTCGTCGAGGCTGGCATCCGCGCAATGTGGGCGACAGAGCACCCTCCCTCTCGGTCTCCGTCTCCTCGACAGGTGAACAACGCGGGTGGCGTCGACGCGGACGTCAACGCGGGTGGTGGCCAAGTCGGCAGCAGCGCGGGAGGCACGACGAGGCAGCGAGGTGTGATTCACGCCGATGAAGTCGGCGGCGTTCAGGCACGAGGGATGCAGTCGCCCGCGGCTGCAGGGGCCTCGCGGGGCTACGTCGGAGGCAGACGAAGTGAATTGGCGCCGATGTCGGCGACACACGTGACCGCGGGAGGAATTGAGCCGAACTATGGCTACTTCAAGTTTACGCCGGATAAGATCTTGGCCACCCCTCTGCTGGTCGGTCGACCTGACATCTTCACGTGGAAGGAAGCCATCGAGCCCCAGCTGAAGATGGCCGGGCTGATGGGCTTCGCCGCGGGACCGTGGCGACGCCGGAGGAGCACTACCCCGACCTGCGAGCGGAGTTTCGCACCGTGCAATTGCTGAACTTCACGGTCATCTCGTGGTGCTGCTCACCGGGCGTATAGATTGTCCTGAAGTCGTGCAGGGAGTACCTCAACGCTGGCCACCGGGCGTGTCATTTCATTCAGTTGACTTTCCAAGTCACCAACGACCTGTGCTTCAAAGGAGCGCTGCAAGACGTTCGCGGCTATGGCACGGTTGCACTGCAAGGGGAGCCCGAGAAGCGGGTGCTCATCTGCGACGTTCTCTACGTCCCGGGCGTGCATGCGAATCTGCTTTTAGCTGGCCAGCTGGAGGAGAGAAGGGTGACTGTGAAGGACGACGGCGACCGGATGTTGCTCGTCTCCGTGGCGGTGGACGTGCTTGGTCGAGCAACGAACATCGGCAGGGTCCTCTGCACTGACCTGCGCTCATGCGCGGTAAAGTCGACGACGCCCGCGAAAGAGGAGGTGGCACTACGGGCGATCGTCTCGGCGTCGAAGTCGACGCCGGACTAGCTGCATGCGAGGCTTGCACATGTCAACATGAACACCATCCGAAGCTCGGCGAAGCACGAGGTTGCCACCGGGCTGGATCTCAAGTTGGTGTCTGGCGCCAACTCACAGTGTGTCTCATGCGTCGGTGGGAAACTGGCGCGGCACACCTTCCCGGACCAGGGCTTTGACGCCGCTGAAGTGCTGGCCGTTGTGCACATCGACCTGTGCGGGCCGTTCCGCGTGGCTGCCAAGGACAACATCCTGTACTTCTTGCTGCTGAAGGACCGCAAGACCCGCTACGTGTGGGTGAGGCCGGTCACCAAGAAGTCCGACGTGCTGCGGGAGTTCCAGAAGTGGCTGGAGCAGGTGGAGCGGCAGGCGAAGAATTCGGTGCAGGGCGACAGCGCGCCACCCCTCACTCCTCCGAGTTTCCTCCGAAAGAGGCTCCGCTGCAGACTCTCCACATGGACGTGTGGGGCCCCACCCGCGTCCGTGGACAGCGTTACTTCCTGTTGGTGGTTGACGACTACTCGCGTTACACCACAGTCTTCCCCTTGCGCAGCAAGGGTGACGTCACTGAGGTGTTGATCGACTGGATCCGCGCAGCTCGTCTCCAGCTCAGAGAGAGTTTCGGCTCCGACTTTCCTGTTCTGCGTCTGCACTCGGACAGAGGCGAGGAGTTTTCCTCTACTCGTCTGGGAGCCTTCTGTCGGGCACAAGGCATCCGCCAGACCTTCACGCTTCCGGCCTCTCTACAGCAAAATGGGATTGCTGAGCGCCGCATTGGCATGGTCACGGACGTCGCTCGTACGTCCATGATCCATGCGGCTGCCCCCCATTTTCTGTGGCCGTTTGCGGTTCAGTCCGCGGCGCATCAGCTCAACCTTCAGCCCCGGGTCTCCTTGCCAAAGACCTCCCCCACCTTGCGGTGGACGGGGAAGGTTGGCGATGCGCCTGCGTTTCGGGTCCGGGGATCTCGGGCGTTTGTCTGCGACTTGTCTGCGGACAAGCTGCCCCCCCGTGCTGTTCCTTGCGTCTTCCTCGGCTTCCCCCCTGACGCGCCTGGGTGGCAGTTTTACCACCCCACCTTGCGCCGTGTTTTGTCCTCCCCGGACGTCACCTTTGACGAGTCGGTGCTTTACTACCGTCTCTTCCCCTACCGCGCTGCGCCCCTTCCCCCGCCGCCGCTCTTCCTTGTGCCAGGTCCTCCCCCGGTAGACCCCCTCCCCCCTCAGGGTCCTGCCTAGTCAGGTGTGTCTCAGGTAGACGCAGTCGAGCATGTCAAGGTAGCTGTTGACTCTGGTGCTGCTAGAGGTGCTGAGCCTGCGGGTGCCGGGTCTGGAGGTGCTGAGCTTGCGGGTGCTAAGTCTGGGGGTGCTGAGCCTGGGGGTGCTGAGACTGGGGATGCTGAGCCTGGGGGTGCTGAGTCTGGGGGTGCGGAGCCTGGGGCTGCGGAGCCTGGGGGTGTGGAGCCTGGGGGCGCTGGGTCTGCTCGTGTGGCCGGCGGTGCTTCGTCGAAGCGGGAGCCACTCTCTCCGCAAGAGCTGCGCGAGTGGTTTGCCAGGCGCTGGAGTCGTGCTGCTGGATCTGGAGGCACTACTGTTGCTGCTGGTTCCGAAGGTGCTCGTACTGGCGGTACTGGAGCTGCTGGGACTGGGGGTGCTGCTGGAGCTGCTAGAGTTGGTCCTACTGGAGCTGCTGGCGGTGCTGGAGCTGCCGGTCCTGCTGGAGTTGGTCCTACTGGAGCTGCTGGAGCTGGAGCTACTGGGGGTGTTGGCGCTAGTGTTTTTGCTCGCGCTGGTGCGTCTGAGGGTGCTGGAGCTGACGCTGTTGGAGCTGGAGGTGCAGCTGGCGCTGGTGCTACTGCTAGGGATACTAGTGCCGTCCCTGCTGGTTCTGGAGGCGCTACGCGGACGAGGCCGTACTTCGTTCCGCTCCTTGAGCAAGTTCTTGGTCTCCCGCCCTCTACAGGTCCTGCTCCTCCCTTAGAGTGTCCTATGCCCGTCCAGTCGCAGTCACAGTTACAGCCCGCCTCCCCTCTTCTTGCTCCTTCTCCCTACACTGGTCCTACTCGAGGTCTTGCTGAGCTTCGTGAGCCTGTGTCTCGTCCTGCGTCGCCTGTTCGCACGGCTCGCACTAGTCGTCGTGTTCCGCGTCCTCTTGCGGTTCCAGGCACACACCAGATGGCACTGCGTCCTTCCACTGCTCCTCTGCGTGTCCCGTTGCCGTCTCCTCCAGAGTCCTCTCTTCCTCTCCTTCCTGACCCTGAGTCTGACTCTCTTCGTGCTGCCAGTCCTACTGTCACGCATCTCCTGGCCACTGTTGTCACTGACCCTTCCTTTGAGTCCACTGCTGCGTCTGCCTTAGTGGCTGAGCTTGTCGACTTCGCTGCTCGCTATCGTCTAGACTACGCCACTAGTTTTATTCCTGAGTCGGAGTCTGTCTGTCCTCCATCCGTCGGGGGTGAGTGTGCTCTTAGCACGGACGTCCTTGAGGACAGGCAGGAGGAGTTCCAGTGTTTTGCTGCTGCTTTGCCTCATCTCGTGTCCACACTGATTGCCCTTAAGGGAGACCCGGATGCACCAGACATCCCGACTCCTCGATCGTACGCTGAGGCGATCGAGGGTCCCTACTCCTCTCAGTGGCAGTCAGCCATGGACGCAGAGATGGTTTCTTGGAAGTCCACAGGCACCTACGTCGACGAGGTTCCCCCACCTGGGGCGAACATCGTCAGTGGCATGTGGATTTTCAGGGTGAAGCGGCCGCCGGGTTCTCCGCCTGTCTTCAAGGCGCGTTACGTGGCTCAAGGCTTCAGTCAGCAGCAGGGAGTTGACTACTTTCAGACCTTCTCTCCCACCTCGAAGATGACCACTCTTCGGGTGCTGCTGCACATAGCCGCTCAGCGCGACTACGAGCTTCACTCTCTTGACTTCAGCACAGCTTTCTTGCAGGGCAGCCTGCACGAGGAGATCTGGCTGCGCCGCCCACCTGGCTTCACTGGGTCGTTTCCTCCTGGTACCCAGTGGAGCCTCAGGCGGCCAGTCTACGGTCTCCGCCAGGCGCCCCGTGAGTGGCACGACACACTGAGGACTACACTTGCGGCTCTTGGGTTTGCTCCTTCTACAGCCGACCCGTCGCTGTTTCTGCGCACCGACACCTCTTTGCCGCCGTTCTACATCTTCGTGTACGTCGACGACTTGGTCTTTGCCACTGCTGACACTGCTGGACTCGCCCACGTGAAGTCAGAGCTGCAGAAGAGACACACGTGCACAGACCTGGGTGAACTGCGCAGCTACCTTGGCTTGCAGATCACCCGGGACATAGCACAGCGCACCATTACCCTGACTCAGTCACACATGGTGCAGCAGGTCCTTCAGCGCTTCGGCTTCACGTACTCCGGCTCACCTACTTGCTGACTGACCTAGGAGAGCCGCCTCGTTCTCCTCCAGTTCTGTACGTAGACAACAAGGCCATGCTGGCCTTGTGTCGGGAGCACAGACTGGAGCACAGAGCGAAGCACATTGCTCTTCGGTACTTCCTGGCTCGTGAGCTGCAGCAGCGTGGTCAGCTCCGCCTCACCTACGTGGCCTCTGAGGCCTACACTGCTGATATGTTTACCAAGGCCCTTCCGCCTTGTGATCATCAGCGCTTCTGTGCTATGCTAGGTCTTGTGCCTACTTGGCTTCACTTTCTCACTTCTTGACCTTGTTTGTACTGTACTCTTTCTATACCTGCACTTGCTTGTTTACCTTTATATATATGATCTTGCATGTGAATTGGCCTTGTGGCCTTGCTCTTGTGCTCGGACTATGTGGTGACGCTGTGATCCACCCTGAGCTTGCTTTGCTTTGCTTGACTGGTCTTGTGACCCCTTGTTCTCCCCCACTTTGCCTATGGGGGTGTGTCAGGCATATATGCTATAGTCTATGTAGGGTGTAGTGGGGCAGTTCATATGGGGTACAACACTTTAGGGTTTACTACTTGTACTCCTCATTCTACTCAATGCATTCATTCCTCGTTTGTTATCAGTCGAAGCGAGTGTTGCGAGTGATAACGATGAACTATTGAGTACCGTTGGCGCGAACTGTTCTATACGCGCTAAGTTGGGATTTACACGGCAACATGCATTATAATGTGTTGTTTCTTACCTATGCTCCCTATGTAATGCAAGGATCGGAAATTTTCAAGACTTCGGTGACCGCCGTGAATTGAATGAGCTCATTGCTCTACTAAATGCAACATCTTTTTCTTTGTCAATCTTACATCATGTCCTTCCCAACGAGCCCCTATATTTCAACATTTTTATGCTGATCCAACGTAGAATTGTAAAAATATATATTGTGAAAGCGCAACTAATTGTAGCGAAGCAAGGCAACAGGGAACGCCTGTTTCCGAGTATATAACGGCGGTTATAAGGGTTTTAGTCCCCATTTGGCCTCCACCCACGTCTTCATTTCGAAACTTATCAGTTTCGCTCTCCCCCCGCCCGCCCCTAGTTAACTAGTACACTTTATGTAATGTTTGAGTTGGAAGAAAATGTTGTAATTGCCCAATTGAAATGAAGTACGTTGCCTTGCAATAAAAAGAAAGCAAGCTTTCTCAATATATATATTTTTGGGGTACTTTGGCTGATTCAACCTTTTGAAAGCATAAATGGCTGATTTTGTCAGAAAGTAGGAATCAAGGATGACTAGAATGACAACAATACAGGGTTTGTATATGCAAAACCAAATGGGTTCTACCCCAAGAAGTGCCCCACTACAGCCTGGAGCATATAAATGCATAGTTCTGACACACCCCCATAGGCAAAGTGGGGGACAAGCAAGAGAACAAGGCAAGGTCAAGCTCAAGGTGGATCACAATGTCACCACGCAGTCCGAGCACAAGCAAATGGCCACAAGGCCAGGTTACATGCAGAGTTATATATAAAGAAGAACAAGCAATATAGTGATCAGTGTTACGAAGAAGAAGTGATTGCACTATGAAAGTTGGAGTACAAGTAGGAAACCCTAACTTTTGTGTACCCCCTGAAGGCGTCACCACTATAGCCTACACAATAATAACACATAAAGTGTTTGACACACCCCCATAGGCAAAGTGGGGGAGAACAAGGGGTCACAAGACCAGTCAAAAAAGGCAAGCAAGCTCAGGGTGGATCACAACGTCACCACACACTCCGAGCACAAGCAAAGGGCCACAAGGCCAGTTCACATGCAAAAGGTGATCTCAGCCTAGCAGAACCAACAGGCAGGAGTATATATAGAGATCACAGTACAGGCAAAGCCTACAACAAGTGGGGCAAAGTGGGCACTAGCCCCAACAAAGTACAGAAGCGCTGATGATCACCAGGCTGAAGTGCCTTGGTGAATATATCATCGGTGTTGCCCTGAGAGGCCACGTAGCGTAGACGAAGCTGACCACGCTGCTGCAGCTCACGAGCAAGGAAGTAACGAAGAGCGATATGCTTCGTTCTGTGCTCCAGTCTGTGCTCCTCACACAAGGCAATGGCAGCCTTGTTGTCGACGTACAGCACTGGAGGAGAACTAGGCCCCTCTCAAAGGTCGGTCAGCAGGTAGGTGAGCCAGCGTAACTCCTGTGCAGCCATGGCTGTGGCGTAGATCTCAGCCTCACAACTGGAGCTGAGAACTGAAGACGAACGAGTAGAGCGCCACGAAACTGAACCAGAGCCAAGGCTGAAGGTGTAACCCTGTGACGACCGCTGAGTAGCGTGGTCGTCAACCCAAGAAGCGTCTGAGTGCCCAGTGAGAACAACTGAGCTCACTCCTCCAAGAACGAGCCCCATGCCTGATGTACTGCACAAGTAGCGCAACACCCTCTTAGCAACATCCCAGTGCACCTTTCGGTGACGACCAAGAGCCACGTAGCGAGCCAGAAGGCCAAGAGGGTATGCTAGGTCAGGACGAGTGCAAGTCATCACGTACATGAGGCAACCAAGTAACTCTGGGTAAGGACCACTCGCCTCTACGGACTCATCCGAAGGGAGAGCTGAGAGGAAGTGACCTATAGCCAGAGGAGTGGCCTGTGCTGAGGACCAGGTGAAGCCGAAGCGCTGAAGGACCTGCTGCACCATGTGTGACTGAGTCAGGGTAATGGTGCGGCGTGCTCTATCCCGTGTGATCTGCAAGCCAAGGTAGCTGCGCAGTTCACCCAGGTCTGTGCACGTGTGTCTCTTCTGCAGCTCGGACTTCACGTGGGCGAGAGACTCAGTGTCAGCTCTGGCAAAGACCAAGTCGTCAACGTAGACAAGGATGTAGAACGGCGGCAGCGAAGTGTCGGTGCGTAGAAACAGCGACGGGTCAGTAGTAGAAGGAGAGAGCCCAAGTGCCGCAAGAGTAGTCCTCAGTGTGTTGTGCCACTCATGTGGCGCCTGGCGGAGACCGTAGACCGGCCGCCGGAGGCTCCACTGGGTACCAGGAGGAAACGACCCAGTGAAGCCAGGAGGGCGGCGCAGCCAGATCTCCTCGTGCAGACTGCCCTGCAAGAAAGCTGTGCTGAAGTCAAGTGAGTGAAGCTCGTAGTCACGCTGAGCAGCAACGTGCAGTAGTACCCGAAGAGTGGTCATCTTCGGGGTGGGGGAGAAGGTCTGAAAGAAGTCTACTCCCTCTCGCTGACTGAAGCCTCGAGCAACGTAACGAGCCTTGAAGACAGGCGGAGAACCCGGCGGCCGCTTCACCCTGAAAATCCACATGCCACTAACGATGTTCGCCCCAGGTGGGGGAACCTCGTCGACGTAGGTGCCTGTGGACTTCCAGGAAGCCATCTCTGCGTCCATGGCTGACTGCCACTGTGAGGAGTAGGGACCCTCGATCGCCTCAGCGTACGATCGAGGAGTCGGGATGTCTGGTGCATCCGGTTCTCTCTTAGGGGCAACTAGCATGGACACGAGATGGGGCGCAGCGGCTGCAAGACACTCAAGATCCTCCTGTGTGTCCTCAAGGACGTCCATGCTAAGAGCAGACTCACCCCTGACAGACGGAGGACAGACAGACTCAGACTCAGCAACAAGACTGGCAGCGTAGTCTAAACGACAGCGAGCAGCAAAGTCGAGAAGCTCAGCAACTAGGGCAGACGCAGCAGCAGACTCAAACGAAGGGTCAGTGACAGTAGTGGCCAGGAGGCGCGAGACAGTAGGACTGGCAGTACGAAGAGAGTCAGACTCCGGGTCAGCAAGAGCAGGAAGAGAGGACTCAGGAGGAGACGGAAGAGGGACACGCTATGGAGCAGTGGAGGGACGCAGTGACATCCGGTGTGTGCCAGGGACTGGTGGCGGACGCTCACGCGGAGAACGGCGACTGGTGGAAGTAGCACAAACAGGTGACTTAGGACGGGACACAGGCAACACAGGACGAGACTCAGGCTGACGACGCTCTGTGAGACCGCGTGTAGGACCAGTGTAGGGAGAAGGACGAGGAAGTGGCGAGGCACGGTGTAGCTGTGACTGCAACTGGACCGGAGGTGGACACTCTATAGAGGGAGAGGGACCAGGCAGAGGCGACATACCAAGAACCTGCTGAAGGAGTGGAACAAAGTACGGCCGCGGCCGCGAGGTGCCCCCTGCAGCAGCAGAGACAGCACCAGAACCTCCAGCAGCTCCAGCAGCACCCCCAGCACCTCCAACGCCCAAGTCTGCAGCACAAGCAGCAGCTCCAACGCCCGGGTCCGCAGCACCAATAGCAACCCCAACCCCAGGGTCCGCAGCACCAGCAGCAGCTCCAACGCCCGGGTCCGCAGCACCAGCAGCAACTCCAACGCCCGGGTCTGCAGCACCAGCAGTAGCTCCAACTCCCGGGTCCGCAGCACCAGCAGCAGGGTCCGCGACACTAGGAGCGCCACTCCTGAGACTGCAGCGCCGTGCGTACCACTCACGAAGACGCTGGGGAGAGGGCAGCTCCCGCCTAGGAGAGGAAGCACGAGCACCAGCTCCAGTAGCAATCCTAGCTCCAGAAGTACCTCTCCTGAGGCTGCAGTACTGTAAGTACCACTCACGCAGCTGCTGTGAGGAGAGAGCTCCTCCAGGCGTCGCACTCCCAGGCTCAGTACCCACAGAGTCAGCACCCGCAGACTCAGCACAAGCAGGCTCAGTACCTCCAGACTCCGCACCCCTAGGCTCAGCACCCCCAGTCTCCGCAACCCCAGGCTCCGCACTCTCAGGCTCAGCACCCCTAGCAGGACGAGAGTCGACAGCTACCTCGACAGGCTCAACCGGGTCTACCTAGGACACACCTGAGGGAGCGGCATCCTGAGGGGGGAGGGGGTCTACCACAGCAGCACCTGGCGCGAGGAAGAGAGGCGGGGGAGGGAGCGGGGCAGTGCGGTAGGGGAAGAGGTGGTAGAAGGGTACTGACTCATCAAAGGTGACGTCTTGAGAGGCGAGGACACGACGCAAGGTGGGGTGGTAAAACTGCCAACCAGACGCGTCCGGAACAAAGCCTAGGAAGACACACGTAGCAGCGCGGGAGGAGAGCTTGTCTGCAGACGTATCGCGAACAAAAGCTCGAGATCCCCGGACCCGAAAACGCGACGCATCGCCAACCTCTCCCGTCCAACGCAGTGTCGGGGAGGTCTCCGGCAAGGAGACACGGGGCCAGAGGTTGAGCTGATGCGCAGCGTATCGGACCGCAAACGGCCACAGAAAGTGGGGGGCAGCCGCATGGATCAAGGAGGTACGCGCGACCTCCATGACCAAGCCAATGCGGCGCTCAGCAACCCCATTCTGCTGTGGAGAGGCCGGAAGCGTGAACGACTGGCGGATGCCGTGCTCCGCACAGTAGGCTGCCAAGAGGTCGGAGGAGAACTCACCACCTCTGTAAGATTGCAAGCGCATGACAGGAAAGTCCAAGTGGAAACGCTCGCTGAGCTGAAGACGAGAAGCGCGGATCCAAGGGATCAAAACATCAGGGACCTCACCCTTGGTGCGCAAGGGGAAGACCGTGATGTAGCGCGAGTAGTCGTCAACAACTATCAGGAAGTACCTCTCCTGACCCTGACCACGGACGCGGGCGGGGCCCCACACGTCCATGTGGAGCGTCTGCAAGGGAGCAGTCGTCGGGGGAAACGAGGAGGAGTGAGGAGCAGCACGCTGCCGCCCCTCGACATAGGGAAGGCAGGAAGGAGCAGGCGAGGGTGGGAGGGGAGGGAGAACTTTGGGAAGACCAGAGACAAGGTACCGTTTGTGCATTGCCCGAAGGCGCTGCACAGACGGGTGACCAAGTCGGTGGTGCCAGAGGACGGTCTCGTACGCCAGAGAGCGGCACGAGCAAGGGGCCGACAGCTGACCTGACGCAGATGCAGACGCAGCTACCTGAGGGGACTCAGTAGTCAGTGTGTACAGGTGCGACCCCGGCTGCCGAGTGAAGGTCTCCAGGTGACGGCCTGTCCGAGCACACGTACAGTGTGTCACGCGCTCGTAGGCAGGGGTGAACTGGTGGACACCCTTTTCCTGGAGCGCACTACCCGCCACCAAGTTCGTAGAGAACGAGGGGAGGTAGAGACCGGACAGTGTGCCCGACGGGACGGCCGGACAAGGGAGGACAGTGGAGGAGGTTGCAAGGACTGGACCCCCAGAGGGGTCAGCGAGAGAGACAGCAATGGGCCGAGCAAGCTGCTCAAGAGCCGTGCGGTCACGAAAGAAACAGCGGGAGGCACCTGAGTCTAGTGTAAAGGTGTGCAGTGCCGCAGTCGACTCAGTACCAGGGGGGGCAGACGCACCAGCACCTAGAGCAGCAGCCTCACCAGCACCTGGGGTAGAAGACACTCTAGCACCTAGAGCGGCAGCCTCACCGGGTCGAATGCCCGGGTCGGGCAGGCACGCAGGTACTGGGCACCCTCTCCACAAATAGACATCACATGAATGGCAAAGAGAAAAGCATCAAAGTCTAGAGCAAAGATATCAATGTTTTGCTTCATCAGATCAGCCCAGCGGGGCAGCTCAGTGGCGTCAGGGAACTGAGTACGCCAAGCGTCGTCGAGGCATGAGAAGCAGCACTGCGTGGGGTGCGCCCTCCCACACGTCTGACCAGTGCGGTCACCAGTGCGGATGACGTACGTGCAGCTAAGGCCACCCCCCCCCCTGTGCTGAACGTACCACTCACGGAGCTCCTGGGGCGACGGAGAGTGCTGCAGGTTCTGGCCACCGCCAGTGCCTCCACGACCACCACCGCCGCCGCCACCTCCTCGGCCACCTCCTCCCCTGCCGCCGCCGCGCCCACCGCCGCCCCCACCACCACCCCCGCCCCTGCCACCTCCCCCGCTGCTGCCGCCACCACCCCCACCGCTGCCACTAGCTCCCCCAGTCCCACCACCACCCCCACCACCGCCACCACCCCCACCACCGCCTCCCCCGCCATCACCTCCACCTCCCTTGCCCCCTTTGCCCTTGCCGCTGCGGCGCCCGCTCAAAGCAGACGCAGCCCCGACCTTCTCAGAACCAAGGAGGCCGACAGCAGAAGCAGAGGCTACTGAGGGAAGAAGGGGGGAAGGGGAACACCCCTCAAAGAAAGGGGTGCGGGGGTCGCCACGAGAGGCACCTACAGCGACTATGCTAGCCTCAGCTGCAAGCAGTTCCTTCTCGAGGAGGGCAATGGTGAGCTCAGTGGGGCAGCGAGCTAGGAAGTGATCCCTGACAGCACGCAGAGTGTCAGGGAGGCGGGTGACTAGGTGGTAGAGAGTGAGCCAGATCGGGGGAGGGTTCTTGGCAAGGAACTCGTCGGGCATGGCGGCACGGAAGCGGGCCTCACTAGTACGGAGGTGCGTCATGAGGTCAGCGACTGTGTGGAACGAGGCCAGGTCGGGAAACAGGTAGGGGAGTGAGAGACGGCCTAGCGCGGCAGAGGCAGGTGAGGAGTAGCGGGCAACGACAGCGGTGTACAGTGCCTGTGCAGTCTTGTGCTGGCCAAAGTGCTCGCGCTCATCTATCGGCAGGGAGTTGCGAATAGCGAAGCGAGCGTGGGCGTCACGAGTCTGCCACTGTGAGCGGGCAGTGCTGTCAGCAGTAGCAGCAGGAGCAGTAGCATGGCCTAGGGCGTGATCGTATAGTGAGATGTCCTCCTTGGCAGTGAGCTGTAGGAAGAGTTGTAGGTCATCTAGCCAGGTTTCGAACTTCACTGGGCGGCCCTCAGCATCGAAAGCTAGCACAGGAGGGCTAGCCATAGCAGTAGTAGGAGAAGCAGTAAGGTAGCAGTGGTAGTAGTAGGTGCACCCTCAAACAGTAGGCAGTGCGACACAGGTAGGGCGGCTCGGTCCAGTACGGGCGGCGCGGCTCGGTTCAGGTAGGGCGGCTCGGCTCGGGTAGGGCGGCGCGGCACGGTTCGGGCTGGGCGGCTCGGTTCGGGCGGCTCGGTTCGAGCTGGGCGGCTCGGTTCGGGTTGCTCGGTTCGAGCGGCTCGTTCTGGTGGGGCCGTGGGTGTCGCGGCGGGGTGCTAAGGGGCGGCGCGTGGGTCGAGTGGGGGGGCGACGTGGCCGCTAAGGGGTGGGCGCGCGGGGCAAACGGGGCCGACGGGGCCTCTAAGGGGTTCGCGCGCGGGGTCGACGGAGCCAACGGGGCCGCTAAGGGGTGGGCGCGCTCGGGGCCTAGGGGGCCGACGGGGCCTCTAAGCGGGGCCAGTGGGGCCTCTAAGGGGCGGCGCGCGGGTCGCTAAGAGGGGCGGGTCGCGGGTCGCGGGGCCTTAGGGGGCCGTGAAAACGAGGCGCACGAGGGCGCTAAGGGGGAGGCGCTCGAGGGCGCTCCGACAGTGGGGGGCACGAGGGCGCTAGTAAGCAGCAGTCATGGTGGGCCCTAAGAATCGGTCCTAGCGGAGGACCTGCTCTGATTCCATGTTACGAAAAAGAAGTGATTGCACTATGAAAGTTGTAGTACAAGTAGGAAACCCTAACTTTTGTGTACCCCCTAAAGGCTAACCCACTATAGCCTACACAATAATAACACATTTAGTATTTGACAATCACAACCTAGCAAGTTTAAGCATGTAGGTATAAGTATATAGATCACTATACAAGCAAAGTCAAGAAGTGAGCAAGTGAGGCCAAGTAAGCACAAGGCCTAGTACAGTACAAAAACGCTGATGATCACAAGGCTGGCGTGCCTTGGTGAAGATATCAGCACTGTTGGCCTGAGAGGCCACGTAAACAACACGAAGCTGACCACGCTGCTGCAACTTCCGAGCAAGGAAGTAGCGCAGAGCGATGTGCTTCGTTCTGTGCTCCAGTCTCTGCTCCTGACACAAGGCAATCATGGCCTTGTTGTCGACGTACAAAACTGGAGGAGAACGAGGCGCCTCTCCCGAGTCGGTCAACAGGTATGTGAGCCAGCGTAACTCCTGTGCAGCAATGGCCCCTGCATAGATCACAGCCTCACACCTGGAGCTAAGAACAGAAGACGAACGGGTAAACCGCCACAAAACAGAGCCGGAGCCAAGGCTGAAGGTGTAACCTTGTGACGACCGTTGCGTAGCCAAGTCGTCAACCCAAGACGCGTCTGTGTGACCAGTGAGGACAACTGGACCCCATCCTCCAAGCACGAACCCCATGCCCGACGTACTGCACAAGTAGCGCATCACCTTCTTAGCGGCCTTCCAGTGCTCTGGTCGGTGTCTCCCAGGCGCAACGTAGCGTGCCAAGATGCTAAGAGGGTAAGCAAGGTCAGGTCGAGAGCAGGTCATCAGGTACATGAGGCAGCCCACAAGCTCTGGATACGGGCCACTCGACTCTACGAACTCATTCAAAGGCAGAGCTGAGAGCGACTGACCGGTAGGCAGATGAGTGGACTGTGGCGAGGAGTACTGGAAGTCGAAGCGCTGAAGGACCTGCTGCACCATGTGTGACTGAGTCAAGATCATGGTGCGGCGTGCTCTGTCCCGGGTGATCTGCAAGACAAGATAGCTGCGCGGCTCACCCAGGTCTGTGCACGTGTGTCTTTTCTGCAGCTCGGACTTCACGTGGGCGAGTCCAGCAGTGTCAGCAGTGGCGAAGACCAAGTCGTCGACGTACACGAGGATGTACAATGGCGGCAGCGAAATGTTGGTGCGTAGAAACAGCGACGGATCAGCAATAGAAGGAGCAAACACAAGAGCCGCAAGCGTCATCCTCAATGTGTCGTGCCACTCGCGAGGCGCCTGGCGGAGACTGTAGACCGGCTGTCTGAGGCTCAGCTGGGTACCAGGAGGAAACGACCCAGTGAAGCCAGGTGGGCGGCGCAGCCAGATTTCCTCGTGCAAGCTGCCCTATAGGAAAGCAGTGCTGAAGTCAAGAGAGTGAAGCTCGTAGTCACACTGAGCGGCGGCGTGCAGCAAAACCCGAAGACTGGTCATCTTCGGGGTCGAGGAGAAGGTCTGGAAGAAGTCAACTCCCTGTCTCTGAGTGAAGCCTCGTGCAACGCAACGCGCCTTGAAGACAGGCGGAGAACCCGGCGGCCGCTTCACCTTGAAAATCCACACGCCACTTACGATGTTCGCCCCATGAGGGGGAACCTCGTCGACGTAAGTGCCTGTGGACTTCCAGGATGCCATCTCTGCGTCCATGGCTGATTGCCACTGAGAGGAGTAGGGACCCTCTATCGCCTCTGCGTAAGAGCGCGGGGTCGGGATGTCTGGTGCATCCGGGTCTCACTCAGGGGCAATCAGCATGGACACGAGATGAGGTACAGCAGCTGCAAAGCACTCAAAGTCCTCCTCCTGTCCTCAAGGACGTCCGTGCTAAGAGCACACTCACCCCCAATGGACGGAGGACAGACATATTGTGACTCAGCAACAAGACTAGTGGCGTAGTCGAGACGACAACGAGCAGCAAAGTCGACAAGCTCAACAACTAAGGCAGACGTAGCCGTAGACTCAAAGGAAGGGTCAGTGACAACAGTAGCTAGCAGACGCATGAGAGTAGGGCTGGTAGTACGAAGTGAGTCAGACTCGGGGTCCGGACCGTCCGCAAGGAAGGACGCAGGAGGAGACAGCAGAGGGACGCGCAATGGAACAGAGGAAGGACGAAGTGCCATCTGGTGCGTGCCGAGGACAGGAGGAGGACGCGGACGCGGAACACGACAAGTAGTGCGAGCAGCGCGAACAGGCGACGCAGGACCAGACGCAGGCTCACGACGCTCAGCAAGACCTCCGTTCGGCCCTTTGTAGGGAGAAGGACCAGGCAGCGGGGAGGTTGGCTGTAACTGCGACTGCTACTGGTCAGGCGGCGGATACAGTATGGGAGGAGTAAGACCAGTAGAGGGCGGGAGACCAAGAACCTGCTGAAGGAGTGGAACGAAGTACGGCCGCGGCCGCGCAGCGCCTCCCGAATCAGCAGAGACAGCACCAGTATCCCCAGCTCCAGGGTCTCCAGCTCCAACTCCTACAGCACAGGCACCAGTACCCCCAACTCCTGCAGCTCCAGTACCTCTTGCAGCTCCAGCTCCAGCAGCACCTCGAGCAGGAACAGCTCCAGCGCCTCTAGCTCCAACTCCTGCAGCACCACCAGCTCCAGCAGCTCTAGTAGCTCCAGTACGAGCACCTCCGGGACCAGCGGCTCCAGCAACAGCAGTACCTCCAGCTCTAGTAGCACCTCCAGCTCCAGCAGCTCCGGACCCTCCAGGACGAGCACCTCTGGGACCAGCGCCTCCAGCACCTCCAGCAGCCACAGCACCAGCAGTACCTCCAGCGCCAGCAGCATCTTCAGCGGTAGGCCCCCCAGCTTTGGCAGCACGACTCCAGCGCCGAGCAAACCACTCGCGCAGCTGCGGTGGAGAGAGTGGCTCCCGCCGTGAGAAGACACCCGTAGGACCTCCAGAGGACAAAGTACCTCCAGGCTCAGCACGCTCAGGCTCAGCACCCCCAGGCTTCGCACGCTCAGGCTCAGCACCCCCAGGCTCCGCACCCTCAGACTCGGCAACCCAAGGCTCAGCAACCCAAGGCTCAGCACCCCCAGGCTCCGCACCCCCAGACTCAGTAGCCCCAGGCTCAGCACCCCCAGGCTCCGCACACTCAGGCTCAGCACCCCCAGGCCCCGCACCCGTAGGCTTAGCACCCCTACCAACACCAAAGTCGACAGCTACCTCGACAGGCTTGACTGCTTCTACCTGGGACACACCTGAGGGGGCAGGACCCTGAGGGGGGAGGGGGTCTACCGGAGGAGGACCTGGTGCAAGGAAGAGCGGCGGGTGGGGGAGAGGGGCAGTGCGGTCGGGGAAGAGATGGTAGTAGGGAACCGACTTGTCGAACATGACATCCTGAGAGGATAGAACACGACGCGAGGTGGGGTGGTAAAACTGACAACCAGGCGCGTCAGTGGGGAAGCCAAGGAAGACGTAGGGAACAGCACGGGAGGACAGCTTGTCCGCGGAAGAATCGCGGACAAAATCTCGAGATCCCCAGACACGGAACGCAGACGCATCGTCAACCTTCCCTGTCCACCACAAAGCAGGTGTGATCTCCGGCATGGAGACACGGGGCTGGAGGTTGAGCTGATGCACAGCGTACTAAACTGCGAACGGCCACAGAAAATGGGGAGCAGCCACATGGATCATGGACGTACGAGCGACGTTCATGACCATGCCAATACGGCGCTTAGCAATCCCATTTTGCTGTGGGGAGGTCGGAAGCATGAACGTCTGGCGGATGCCCTCCGCACGACAGAAGGCCCGTAGAAGGTCGGAAGAAAACTCTCCACCTCTGTCGGAGTGCAGACGCAGAACAGGATGGTCCGAGTTGAAACTCTCGCTGAGCTGACGACGAGCAGCGCAGATCCAGGTGATCAGCACCTCAGTGACCTCACCCTTGTGGCGCAAGGGGAAGACTGTGGTGTAACGCGAGTAGTCGTCAACGACCAGCAGAAAGTAATGCTCGTTACCCTGTCCACGGACGTGGCTGGGCCCCACACATCCATGTCGAGAGTCTGCAGGGGAGCCTCAGACGGACCAGACGTGGACGCAACAGCAAACACCTGACCAGACGTGGCTACCTGACCAGACTCAGCAACCGGAGGAGACGCAGTAGTCAGTGGGTACAGGCTTGGCCCAGGCCGACGGGTGAATGTGGCCAGGTGGCGGCCGGTCCGAGTATACGTACAGTGGGTCACCCGCTGACCTCCAGGAGTGAAATGGTCAACCCACACGTCCTGGAGGTCAGCTCCACTCACCAAGTTCGTAGAGAACGAGGGGAAGTGAAGACCCGACAGAGAGCCAGACGGGACCGCTGGACACGGCAGAACCATAGAGGAGTGCGCAAGGACTGGGCCCCCAGAGGGGTCCGCCAGGGAGACAGCAACCGGCCGGCTGAGCGGCGTGAGTGTGGTGCTGTCGCGAAAGAAGGAGCGGAAAGCACCTGAGTCAAGCGTGAAGTTGTGCAAGGCCTCAGCAGGCGCAGTACCTGAGAGAGCAGACTCGCTAGTACCTAGAGCAGCGGACTCACTAGCACCTAGAGCAGCAGCCTCTATACCTGGGTCGGCGGCACACACAGGTAACAGTCACCTCCAGCACTAATAGTCACAGCATACATGGCAGCAAGGATAGCATCGTAATCAAGATAAAAGATAGCAACACCAGACTTAAGCAAATCAGCCCAGCGAGGGAGCTCAATGGCGCCAGGAAACTGTGCGCGCCGGGCGTGAGACATGCGACCGAAACAGCGCTACGTCGCGTGTGGCAGCCCGCACGTCTCCCCACGGCGCTCGCCGGTGCGGAGAAGGTAAGCGCAGGGACCAGCACCCTCAGACCTCCCACGCCCAGCGTACCACTCACAAAGCTGCAGGGGCGACGGGGCCTCACGCTGCTGTCGCTGGCTACTGCCAAAGCCTCCACACTGCGCGGCTCCACCCCGACCAGCACCACCGCCGCTGCCACCCCCATTACCGCTGCCGCTGCCACCCCCACCTCCACCGCTGCCACCGACGCCCCCACTCCCGCCACCACCCCCACCTCCACCCCCACCCCCTCCGCCTCCTCCACCGCCACCACCGCCGCCCCCGCCGTCCCCTCCACCACCCTTGCCCCCCTTGCTCTTGCCGCTGCGGCCCCTCCCACTAGGAGCAGATGCAGCCCCGACCTTCTCGGTGCCAACGAGGTCGACAAGAGCAGCAGAAGCAACAGAGGGCAAAAGGGGAACGGGGGAACACCCCTCAAAGAAAGGGGCGCGAGGGTCGCCGCGAGAAGCTCCTACATCGACTATGCTAGTCTCAGCTGCAGTGAGGCACTCCTCGAGTAGGTCGTCAGTGAGCTCGGTGGGGCAAAGGGAGAGAAAATGGTCCCTGACTGAGCGAAGAGAGTCAGGGAGATAGGTGACGAGGTAGAAGAGGGTGATGTACATGGGGGGGGGTTCTTGGCGCGAAACTCGGAGGGAAGCGCGGCGCTGTAGCGGGTGTGACTAGTGCGGAGGTGAGTGATGAGGTCAGCGACTGTGGCAAAGGCGGCCAGGTCAAAGAACAAGTACGGCAGCATGAGGCGGCTGAGGGCAGCAGAGGCAGGGGAGGAGTAGCGTGCGACGATAGCGTCATACAAAGACTTAGCAGTCTTGTACTGGCCAAAGTGCGCGCGCTCAGTAGACGGCAGGTGACTACGAATAGCAAGGCGAGCAACAGCGTCACGAGTAGTCCACTGTGAGAGAACCGTACTTTCAGCATCAGCAGCAGGTGCAACAGAGGCGCCGGACGTGTGGTCGAAAAACGAGACTCCGTCCCTAGAGTCACACTAAAGATAGAGCTGCAGGTCATCTACCCAAACTTTGAAATCGACCGCACGACCCTCAGCATCGAAGGTAAGAACAGTAGGGCTAGCCATGGCGGCAGTAGCTGCAGCAGTAGCAGTAGGGCAGGGCAGCGTGGCTCGGCAGGGCGGCGCGGCTCGACTGGGCGGCGCGGCGTGGCAGGCAGGCGGGCGCAGCGGCGTGCTTGGCAAGGCGGGCGCTTGCCAGGGGCGGGTGCGGTGCAGGGCCGCGACTGGCGGTGAGGGCAGGGTTGCAACGAGGCGGCAGAGCAGGGCCGCGATGGGGCTGCAGCAGGGCAGGGCCGCGACGAGGCGGCGGTAGAGTAGGGCCGCGATGGGGCGGCAGCAGGGCAGGGCCGCGACAGAGCGGCTGCAGGGCAGGGCCGCGACGGGGCGGCGGTAGAGCGGGGCCGCGACGAGCGGCTGAGGGCAAGGCCGCGACGGGTGGCGACAAGGCAGGGCCGCGACGGGCGGCTGGGTCAGGCCGCGACGGGTGGCGACAGGGCAGGGCCGCGACGGGCGGCTAGGTCAGGGTCGCGACGGGCCGTTAGGGCAGGGCCGCGACGGGTCGGGAGGGCAGGGCCGCAACGGGCGGAAGTAGGGCAGGGCGCGCGACGGCGCAGGTGAGGCAGGCGCGAGGCGCGCTTCGGGCAGGGTAGGAAAAAAAAATATCGTGGTGGGCCCTAAAAAAAAAAACATTCCCACTAGGGAACCTGCTCTGAAACCATGTCAGAAAGTAGGAATCAAGGATGACTAGAATGATAGCAGTACAAGGTTTGTATATGCAAAACCTAATTGGGCTGTACCCCATAAGAAGTGCCCCACTACAACCTAGAGCATATAAATGCATAGTTCTGACAGATTTTTCAGCGTTTTTATTCGTACTTTGTCTGCCTTTTCAGCCTTTTCCCTTCAGTGTACGTTGAAATTTTCATGTGATAGCGGGTGAGACTCAATGCTGAATCCGCACATGTCACGTTTTTTTGCTCTCCTGCCCATTGTACCCGCTCTTTCGCCCAATCTGCCCAGTCTCCGTTCCCCCATAAAGCCCCTTTTCTTTTGCTTGTCCCTTCCCCCAACCAATTTCTTCCATACGAAACTGCCTTCAGCCCACTTCGGCCTAGTTCGGCAGGCGCATCAGCTTGGATGGCCAGGGCTGATGGATGAAGCGGACATTGAGATTGGACATGTGAAATGCAAAATGTCGTGGGCTTCGTGGAAGCCTATCACCGGGTTCACGACACCTTCGCACCATGATTTTGCGGGCTAGCACCAGTGATGTGCACACGATGCACCCTTTGGAGGCTGCACCATGCACTCATCAGTGATGCGCAAATTTGCTAAAAGAAGATGGTTCTTGGAACGCGGCGACATTTATAAATTTCGTGGGCCAAAAATGTTGTTCGGCGGTCATTCGCTGAGATTGAGCTTCAACAGCCCTTTTCTTTGATAAGATGTCAACAGGTTATCAAAGAAGGTTCGAGGGTGGCCGGTTTGCTGTAGCGATCCGGGCTGATGCGCCTCTTGCTTGTGTTGGTGGTTGTGATATTTTGCTCCAACAGGTTGTGGCTAAGGGCTTGGGCAATTATGGATGCTAGGCTTGTTGCAGGCTGGACTTGAACTCGCACCCAACAAGCACAAACAAGCCTTTGCTATCCACTACTCCATCTTTGGTACTACTAGTTTGGCACTTTGGGTTGTTGTGGATCATTGTAGGTCGAGGATTGGGATTGTAGGGTTTGTCAAACTCGTCACTTTTGAAATCTGGACTCTAAATATATCTATTCTCTAGATCTAATCTATGGCTGCCAAGTAATTTCGCAGGATACCCCGTCGCACTTAAATTGCGATAGCGATGGTTGAAGGCGTTACCATGCGATAAAGACATTTTGAACGCGTACCTGCTCATATTTTTAGGTTACGTGAGGTGCACGCAATGGTTCGCAGAAGTCGGCAAAATTAATCTCTTACTTCGCTTTCCAGATTCCGGCGCTTTCCATCAGTGGTATCAGAGTTGGTTAGGCCAGCGACATTCCCTCCTATTATGGAGACCTGAAGCTGATGAAGGAAAGGCATCTGCTAGATTGTCTATTCAAGTCGGAGCAAGGGTTGAGGGAGCATCTAGTGTCAAAGTTAGCAGGCAGAAACAGAATTGAAGAAAGGAGGAGGGGTTTCACTAGCAGCAGTTGGGATACATATAGCAAACCCTAGTCGGAACCCACTATAGAGCACCCCACTACAAGCTAGATAATAACATTCTGACATCTAGCTCATCCATAAGTGAGGGAAGCGGAAGCGGATCAGCAACAACGCGAACCGGAAGGCAACGGCCTACTTTGGAGGAGCTACCTAAGGCACATGAAGCATAGGACCCCAAGGACAAGCAAGTGCTCCACGAACTGTGTTGGGCCTTGGAAGGCCAATTAGAGCTTGTAAATATGTTGATTGACCTAAAAGAGAAGCAAGGAGCAGCTGCCCAAGCATGGAAGAGAGTTCAAGATCGGCGCTTGTAGAAATGACTCCTAAGCATACTCACCTCGAGGAAGCGGTTCTACACCATGGAGGGCAACTATGGTGATGGGGAGATCATGGTGCAGTACCTCTAGAGGGTGGATGAGTATGTGAGGGCCTTAGAGGAGTTAAACTACAAAGTAGATGAGAAGGAGATCATCTACACCGCACTCCAGGGGCTGGACCAAGAGGCGAATGAGGCCTTGCTGCAGTACCTTTACCTTGAGGAACAGAAATGGACCAAATAGACAAGCCCCTTATTGACTATGCTCTGTGTTCATGCAATCGATCACACTCAGATGACTTACGGGAATAATTATGTGGATTACCCTGTGCTGCTTGTTGGCACGGTTGTTAAGAAAAGGAAAAGAAAAAAAAAATCGTTGACGGCACAACCTGGCGACAGAATTTTTTTTTTTTTTTGAATTTACCTCTTGACATGCGTCTGTGAAGAATGAGGAATGAAGAAGAGAGGTTTGCACTAGCAACAGTTGGCATACATATAGGAAACCCTAATTGGGTTGTACTCGCTATAGAGTACCCCACTGCAGGCTAGACAATTATAACATTCTTACACACCCCCATAGCCAAAGTGGGGTGTAATCAGCACAATGAGCAAGCAGGCATAGAGCGGGAGTTCACAATAGCGAGCAAAGGTAGAGTTAATCACAGCGGGCAAGTGAGGAGGAGGAGGAACTGTGGAGGGAGAGAAGATGGGAGGCAACGACTGAAGCTGCAGAGGCACGAGCACAGGAGCGGCTGACTCAATGGCTACCGAAGCAAGGGCAACGGACTACTGGAGTAACTGGCTCCGCGGCTATAGACGAGCGGCAGGAGCAACGGACCCACTGGCGACTGGTGCAACAGGCTCACTGGCTACCGAAGCAAGGGCGACGGACTACAGGCGCTGCAGGCGACACGACAGCTACCTTCACACAACCTCCTCCAGCTGCCCCACACCTCTCGACACACACCCCCTGCTTAAACCCTAGTTCTACTCCCAAAGCACCCCCCTTTCACACACCCCCTGCTGCACCCTAGGTTCACTCACACCCCACCCCCTAGCACCAATCCGTCGACTCCCACACACCCACCCCCCTCAGCGGTAGCTGCAGTTGTGGGAGACAGAGGAGGAGGAGGAGCAGGGGAGACCACACACCCGCCACCCCCAAACCCTAATACAGGGCAGGGCGGGATGGCGGGTAGGGAGGTTACGGGGACGGGGGGGCGACGCGCGGCCTCCCAGGGCGCCAAAACAGGCGGCAGAAGGGGCGACGCTCCCCCCCCCCCCGGTCGCCACGGCCCCCTCAGGTCGCCTCGACAGGCGACGGGAAAAGAGGGGGGGGGGGGCGGTGAACGGGTCCCCGGTGCGCCGCGCCAGGCGACGGAGCATGGCCGTGGCGGGGCCGGGGCGGGGCCGGGGCAGGATCGGGGCAGGGCCGGGGCAGGGCCTCAACAGGGCCGCGACAGGGTCGATAGGGGCGGCGACGGGGCCGGTAGAGGCGGCGACGGGGCCGCGAAGGGCGACGGGGCCGCTAGAGGCGGCGACGGGGCCGGGAAGAGCGGCGACGGGGCCGCTAGGGGCGGCGATGGGGCCGCGAAGGGCGGCGACGTGGCCGCGAAGGGCGGCGATGGGGCCGCTAGGGGCGGCGACGGGACCACTAGGGGCGGCGATGGGACCGCTAGGGGCGGCGAGGGGCCGCGAAGGGGCCGCGAGGGGCCTGGAAGGGCGGCGACGAGCCGCGAAGGGGCCGCGAGGGGCCGAGAAGGGCGGCGACGAGGTCGTTAGGGGCGGCGACGGGGCCGCGAAGGGGCCGCGAGGGGCCTGGAAGGGCGGCAACGGGGCCGCGAAGGGGCCGCGAGGGGCCTGGAAGGGCGGCAACGGGGCCGCAAAGGGGCCGTGAGGGGCCGAGAAGGGCGGCGACGGGGCCGCTAAGAGTAGCACACAGAGTAGCAGCGAAAGCAGTTAGGTGGGCCCACAGGCCAGGAGCGTAGATGCTCTGATAGCATGTGAAAAAATGAGGAATGAAGAAGAGAGGTTTGCACTAGCAGTAGTTGGCATACATATAGGAAACCCTAATTGGGTTGTACTCGCTATAGAGTACCCCACTGCAGGCTAGATAATTATAACATTCTGACAGCGTCTACTAGGAATTGACGCTCGCCTCGTGGATGGGACACGTGTGGCGGTTTTGGAGGAAACATAGACGGTGCGGATTGAGTGAGGCAAATTTCGACTTCAGCATTAAGTTTCTCGCGACGACATTGGATGGCTGAGACATGCTCATAGGACGCGATTAGTTGCGTCCCAGCTCGATAATTGACTGGACGACGGGCTCCTGCAGCATCCCGCGTGAACTCCGGACCCCATTGAGTCCACATGTGTTAAGGCGATTTGCATCACACGGCATTTCAACAGGGGTGCGCAGCTGTACGCTGTTCATCTGCGCGAGTTGGCAGCCAATACAGACGGAAACGACATTGAGAAGTTGTGTGCAGCTGTACCAGCTGAGCTGGCGCAGCTCATTCGGCAAAAATCCTGATCCATAGCTGCCAGCTGAGCTACCGGCTCCATCGGTGGCCGGTTCCTGGACAGCCCATCTGCATGCTGCAGTGTTTTCCCCAGTCCGCATCGAATCTCGAAGTTGAATCCCAACAACTTGATGGCCCAGCGCGCATTTCTTCTGGTCAGCTCTTGATTGGGCATCAACCACAGTAGTATCTGATGGCCCGTTACCAGCGTGAAGTGACGCCCCTGTAAGTACGCCTTAAAGTGCGTATTTCCCCATATTTCTGTTAGGCCCTTGCCGTCGTATGAGCAGTAATTAGTCTCGGATGGGCTGCAGCTGCGGTTAGCAACTGCTATCACCTTCTCTTCCCCTTCTATTTCCTGACAGAGCACTGCCCCCATTCCTGTATTGCTCCAGTTCGTGTATAATAAGAAAGGTGCTTCGCCTCTTGGTATCCGCAGCAGGGTTCCCGTCCTAACTACTTCCAGCAGATCCCGCGTTGCCGCTTCCTCCATCTCTCCCCATTGCCAACTCCTCCCTTCCCTCAGCAACTGGTTCAGCACATAGGCGCGACGACTGAAGTTAAGTAAGAACTTCCTATAGTAATTCAGGAAGGCAAGAAGCGCCCGTAACCCCATCTTGTCCTTTTGTGCTGCCAGGTTCTCCAGCACCTTGACCTTTGCTTCTTGTATAGCTAGCCGACAACCCATTACTTCAAAACCCAAGTAAGCCACTGTGCACCTGGTTATCTTGCACTTATTTGGATGACACATCAGTCCTGCAGCTGCTATCGCCTCTAGGGTCTGCTTCAGATCTTGCACATGCTGCTCCTCACTTTTGCTGAAAATCAACACATCATCTATGTAGCAAGCTGCTGCTGAAATCCCCTTCAGCGCCTAATCCATGGTTTGCTGGAACAGTGCCGGAGCGTTACTTAGCCCAAAAAGCATCACGTTGTACTTGTACAGCCCATCTACCCCGTGAAACGCCGTCTTCCATTTGTCTTCCTCCGTAATAGCTATTTGATTGAGTACCTGCCGCAGGTCTAAGGTGGTGAAGATGATGGCGCCTTCTAAGCGGTCAAAAATGTCCTCTGCAATTGCCATGGGATACCTGTCTGGGCTAGTGATCTTGTTTAGCTTTCGGGAATCCCCGCACATCCTCTTTGCCAGCACCTTTCCCGTGATATCCTTCCTAGCAGCTACTACTGTGGCGACGGCGTAACTCGACTCTGACGAGCGGATAATCCCTGCAACTAACAATTCTCTCCTTGCAGATGGCTGCATCCTCTGCATTCATCCGCCTCCTACGTTGGTATGTAGGCAGCTCTGTGGTGAGGTTTAGCTCCAGCTCCCTCCCGTTGTATCTCCGCAGTTCTTGCAAGTTATATGCAAAATTGCCCTTGTGCTGCTACAGTATCGCATCTGCTACTCGCTCCCGTATGTCACCCCCTAACTCCCACTCTTTTCTTGGCTCTGTTTCTTTGCCCCTGATGGTGTAGTAACGGTCTCCTTCCCCTCTGTCGGCTTACTAATAGCTACGTACGCTGCCTGTGTGCTGCACCGTCCCTGCTCCTTTTCTGCTTTTCCTCCCCTTCCAGCTGGCCCCTTTCTCATCTCACCTACTGATCACCTCAGCGAGTGCTGATCTATGGCTTTGCCAAAGGCAGCCCTGCACATCTCCTCTCCCATTCCCTCTGCAATTGTTGCCCCCAGCAGGTATCCCATGGCTAGTTTGCATTCCAAGGCAACCGGCTCTTCCCACTTCTTCTTGCAATGGTCGTACACCATCCCTGGTCCTGGAATCCCGTCCACCTCTACAAAACCTTGAGCCCTGGAGTAGGCCACTAAAGTCGGCCAAGCCTTCCGTGCCTCCTCCACTCAGTTGCACTGAAACTACCGTGGAAGATCTGGCTTTACCACTGGGGTGGCTACTCTCCCTGGTTCCATAATGTCTTCCACGATCTTGCTATCGTCTCTCTCAACCCTTGCTAGCCTCGCTCTCAATTTCCCTTCTGGCAAGACGTTTCGCCAGTACTGTCGCACCCTATGACATGTGCCCCCAGCTGAGCACCGTCACAACTCAATCCTCTTCCCAGTTCTGCTTCCACTAGCTCCCTCACTGCCCTGACCGGCTCCCGTGCGTCGCCCCACCTATCCACATGCTCCAAGATGTACGCATATTCCCCGCCTGCTTCTCTCGCCCACCTCATAATTGTCCGAAGTCTGGTCACCATCGATGTACGTTCACCATCGCATACCCATTCCCTTCCCAGCTCAGGAAGTACCCTTGCACTCCCACCCCGCTACTAGCAGATCCACCTTGCCCCAGCTGCTCACATCTTCCTTAATGATCAGCCCCACATCCGAATTCCTGTTCTGCATAGCCTCCTGTAGCACTTCCTTTGTCAGCTGCGCTGGGTATCGCTGGAGTAACATTGAGCATGCTTCCACGCCATCCTCCTCACGTCTGGGTCTAATTCCACATATACCCACTTCTTCACCTTTAGACCTGCCTATAGCGTTACTGCTAAGCCCGCTCCTAGCCCTCCGAACAGCTCCACTCTCCAGGCCTTCTTGGGTCCTGCCTTAACGAACTGTACTGGCAGCTCAGACAACTCTTCCTCCCAGAAATCCTAGCTGTAGAGCACCCGTTCCTACCAGGTACATGTCGTTGTGCCTATCTGAAGCAGCAGCTCCATTCCCAAGAAAATGTCATATACCTCCGATTGTGTTAACCCACATTGCACTCTAACCTTCATTTCTCCTTTCTCCCCCGACTGCAGAGTTATCTCAATCGGTTCCCGGGTGCAGGGCATCCACTTGAGGGCCCCTCCTTCAGCTGTCATAATTAGTGTGTCGTTACTCACGGTTTCCAAATTACCCTGCGCCCACAGCTGCTGCGTCAGCTTCCTCCCAATCAAAATGCTCTCTGCTCCTATATCTACCAATGCGTTCTCCACTAGTATTCCCCTAGCTGCCACTTCTTTAGGTTCAACTACTATGGCCGTGGGTTGGCAGATGCGCCTTTCTTCTGGGTGACGCCGGGCGGTCCTAGAGTTCCTACTCCCTTCAATTGCCTTTCCTACTTCTCGGCTCGGCCCTGCCGTCTACTCCCCCACTACGCAGCCCCGATCCCCTTGCACCCTTGGCGGTATAACCATAGTCCCATATTCAGGCTCTTTCTCCTCATATTCTTCCTCTTCATCATCCTCCCAAGCCAGCAGCGCTTTCTCCAGATCCTCAATAATCTTTGCCTTTTCCATCGGTGCCTTCATTTTTGCTAGCTCTTGTTCCAACTATAGCTCCTTGCTGATTTCCCTTTCATCCTGTCTCCCTTGTTGTAATATCTGGCCTCCGTATTGTTGGTGCAACCCTACGGTTTGCACTCGGCTTGTTGTCCGTGTGCGTGCATGTGTGTGTGTATGGAATGGTATGAGGGCATGGGATAATATATATTTCATGCTTATAATTGTGTGTGAATGTTGAGTCATGATGTCGAGTGTGTGTGTCGAGTCAATAGCGAGTTATCGCTAGACGCGTGTTACGCGGTCGTTTGTGTCTCGCACGCGGTTTCTATTTTGTCGTGCACGGTTTCTATTTTGTCCTGTGTCGAACGTTCGGCGTGTCGCAGGTGTGTGTAGAAGACCCATCAAGAACTCAAGGATGAGTTTGTGATGAAGAGCCCGAGCCTTGGTGTCAAGCCTCAAGTGATTTCGAAGCTCGCCAAAAGGGTGCACCTCAAGATATTGAAGATAGTTACATTACTTTGTGTAGTGTAACATTTCACTTGGTGTAGGCCCTAGTGAAGGGTAGTTTCGAGACCCTTCGTGGTTGGGGACAGTGTGGCACTGTTCCACATCACTATACCTCGGCTCTTGGGGTTTGTAGGAGCTGGGAGTCATTCCCAACTCGTAACTCTTCCTAACTCTTCCTATCTTGTGTTCTAAGACTATGTTGCTGCCATAGTGCTGTTCGTTCAAACTGACGCTGTGTCGTCAATACTTGGGTGAAATTGTGCAATCTAAATTGCCTAGTGTAGGCGAGAATAAGACGCTCCAGATCCAAGTTGAATCAAGTCATTTGATGTTGTGACCAGAACGCTATGAACGTTTGAAGCCACTGTGCAGAAATCCGACTGTGCACTCTATCTTTCGTTTTAGGCACATTGGAGCCTACTGTGACTATAACACATATCTCCCCTTTTCCCGCATCACGTGCAGGTCGGCTCCATGGGGCAATCCCGTCTGAAATGTCCCTTCACTGTGCAGGTGTCACACAATATCCTGACAGCACAGTTCCTACGCAGGTGTCCTTGCTCCCCGCATTTATGGCATCGCCTAGTATCTTCTTGCAGTCTTTTCTTTCGCTCCTCCTCTCCCCTTCTGCCCTTTACTGCTGCCCAATCATGCCTCCTCCGCTCATTCGGGCAACTGGAACTCGACCCCCGCATGCCATCATAAAATCTCTTCCCCTCCTCCACTTCCTTCGCCACCTGGTATATCTACCTCAGCGTTAGCTCGTACTCCCAAGGAGTACAGCCGGCCCTTCAGGTCGCTTATCAAGTCTCCATCCAGCCCATTGACAAAATTGGTCACCAAGATGCGTTCTTCCACGCACCCCATATTCTTTGCCAGTTCCAGCAGCATGTTGTAATAGGCTAACATCGACTCAGAAGTAACTCTAATGAAATTTTGAAACTCCGCCATCTGATCTGCTGAATGCCCCGGGAATTGCTCTTGCAGGCTCTCCAAGAATTGGTCCGTGATCACAGTAGGCGAGAAGTCTCCTCCCTTGCTCTGCATTAGCAGCCCTTGCCTCTCCACATGGTAATGAGTCCGCGCTTCACCTTCAAGGGTCTTCCCCAAACTCCTAAAGAATTCGATGCGATCCATTCTCTCCCTCTCCCAGCAGTAGTGGATGTCGTCTATCATCATGAGGTAATGCTTGAGCATGGGCTCTTCTCCTAGCATTCCTGAGAAGCGATCCGGCACCTCGATTTTTGGTGGAGTGGCGTCCATCGATCTGCCCGTCCCCCAGCTCGTTGCCCCCTAACTCCGCTTCCTGCAAATCGACCTCCTCTTCTGGTCTCCATAGCTTCGTATCCTCCTGCCAAGAAACCATGATACGCTTCCCCTTCTATTTGACTTTGTTGCTCTTCATGCTGATAGTCCCCTCCTATGTGACTGTGTCATTCTTTGTGCAGATCGTCCCCTCCTCTCTAACTTCGCCGGTCTTCATGATGATCTTCCCCTCTCAGATCTAGAGTTCCATGTCGAGGTCCACTACCCATAGGGGGGACTCCACTCCCGTTAGCAGGCGAGTCATAAGCGGGGCTTAGAGGCTGATCTCCTTGTCCACCACTTTCTTTCTCTCGATCCAGTCCTTAGTTGTCGCGTACGTTAGTATCTCCTTCCCCAGCCCAAGATAAAGGCGTCCTGGTCGGCAGATCGCGTCCCTCCATCATTCTCACACAGAATCAGTGTCCCCTGCGCAGCTGATGAGTGTAAATTTCCTGATCAAATTTACTCATGCCTCATGGTGCATCACCGCAAGCAATTCCAAGCGTCCCAGCCTATTTCAGGAACTCTAGACAATCGTAAGCCTTTTTTATTGTGTGGAACAAGACTTAAACTCCCCCTCGAGGGCTCAGTCCGATTGCTTCCAGCTTCTCCTATTAAAAGTTAGAACGAGGAATGATTGCATTGAGCAGCATAAAAAGTACAAGTAGGAAACCCTTAAGTGTTGTACCCCATATTGTCTACCCCAATACAGCCTACACACACTATGTCATATAAGTTTTACACACCCCCATAGGCAAAGTGGGGGAGAACAAGAGGTCACAAGACCAGTCAAGAGAAGCAAAGCAAGCTCAGGGTGGATCACGAATTCACCACGTATTCTGAGCACAAGCAAATGGCCACAGGGCCAGTCCACATGCAGAGTTATGTAGAGGCAAACAAAAAATACAGTAATAACAACCTAGCAAGTGTACGCATGCAGGTATATGCATAAAGATCACAGTACAAGAAAAGTCAAGAAGTCAGCAAGTGAGGCCCAGTGGGCACAAGGCCTAGAACAGTACAGAAACACTAATTATCACAAGGCTGAAGTGCCTTGTTGAAGATATCAGCAGTGTTGGCCCGAGTGGCCACGTAGGCAAGACGAAGCTGACCACACTGGTGCAACTCTCGAGCAAGGAAGTAGCGGAGAGCAATGTGCTTCGTCCTGTGCTCTAGTCTGTGCTCCTAACACAAGGCAATTATGGCCTTGTTGTCCACGTACAACACTGGAGGAGAACTAGGCGGCTCTCCTAGGTAGGTCACCAAGTAGGTGAGCCAGCGTAACTCCTGTGCAGCCATGGCCCCTGCGTAGATCTCAACCTCACAGCTGGAGCTGAGAACAGAAGAGCCAGAGCCAAGTTGTCGGCGAAACACAGCCGAAGCCAAGGCTGAAAGTGTAACCCTGTGACGACCACTACGTAGCCAAGTTGTCAGCGCAGGAAGCGTCTGCGTGACCACTGAGGACAACTCGAGCCCGTCCTCCAAGCACGAGCCCCATGCCCGACGTACTGCACAAGTAGCGCAACACCCTCTTCGCTGCAGCCATGTGCTCTTGCCGGTGTCTCTCAGGAGCAACATAGCGTGCCAAGATGCTAGGAGGGTATGCCAAGTCAGGTCGATTGCAGGTCATCAGGTACATGAGGCAGCCAACAAGCTCTGGGTACGGGCCACTTGGCTATACGGACTCATCTGAAGGCAGAGCTGAGAGCGAGTGGCGAGTAGACATAGGAGTGGCCTGAGGCAAGGAGTACGTGAAATCAAAGCGCTGAAGGACCTGCTGCACCATGGGTGACTGAGTAAAGGGAAAGGTGCGCCGTGCTCTGTCTCGGGTGATCTGCAAGCCAAGATAGCTGCGCAGTTCACCCAGGTCTGTGCACGTGTGTCTTTTCTACAGCTCCAACTTCACGTGGGCGAGTCCCTCAGTGTCAGCAGTGGCAAAGACCAAGTCGTTGACGTACATGAGGATGTAGAACGGCGGCAGCGAAGTGTCTGTGCGTAGAAACAGCGACGGGTCGGCTGTAGAAGGAGCAAACCCAAGAGCCGCAAGTGTAGTCCTCAGTGTGTCGTGCCACTCACGGGGCGCCTGGCGGAGACCATAGACTAGCCACCAGAGGCTCCACTGGGTACCAGGAGGAAACGACCCAGTAAAGCCAGGTGGGCGGCGCAGCCAGATCTCCTCGTGCAGGCTGCCCTGTAGAAAAGCAGTGCTGAAGTCAAGAGAGTGAAGCTCGTAGTCACGCTGAGCGGCGACGTGCAGCAGAACCCTAAGACTGGTCGTCTTCGGGGTCGGGGAGAAGGTCTAGAAGAAGTCAACTCCCTGTCGCTGACTAAAGCCTCGAGCCACGTAACACGCCTTGAAGACAGGCGGAGAACCCGACGGCCGTTTCACTCTGAAGATCCACACGCCATCGACAATGTTCGCCTCGGGTGGGGGAACCTTGTCAACGCAAGTGCCTGTGGACTTCCACGAAGCCATCTCGGCATCCATGGCTGTCTGCCACTGAAAGGAGTAGGGACCCTCTATCGCCTCTGCGTAAGAGCGCGGGGTCGGGATGTTTGGTGCATCCGGGTCTCCCTCACGGGCAAGCAGCATGGACACGAGATGGGGTAATGCAGCAGCAAAACACTGGAACTCCTCCCGCCCGTCCTCAAGGACGTCTGTGCTATGAGCACACTCACCCTCCACGGACGGAGGACAGACAGACTCAGACTCAGCAATAAGACTAGCGGCGTAGTCCAGACGAAAGTGAGCAGCAAAGTCAAGAAGCTCAGCAACTAGGGCAGACGCAGCAGTAGACTCATACGAAGGGTCAGTGACAACAGTGGCCAGGAGACCCGTGACGGTCGGATTAGCAGCACGAAGGGAGTCAGACTCCGGGTCCGGACCGTCAGCAAGGGAGGACGCAAGAGGAGATGGCAGAGGGACACACAGTGGAGTAGTGGACGAACGAAGTGCTATCCGGTGTGTGCAAGGGACAGGAGGAGGACGCGAACGCGAAACACGACTACAAGTACGAATAATGCAAACAGGTGACGCGGGACAAGACTCAGGCGACCCAGGACGAGACTCAGGCTCTCAACGCTCCGTAAGACCTCCGGTCGGGCCAGAGTATGGAGAAGGACCATGCGGTGGGGAGGATGGCTCTAACTACGAGTACAACTGGACAGGCGGTGGACACTCTAAGGGAGGAGTAGGACCAGTTGAAGGCGGGAGACCAAGAACCTGCTGAAGGAGTGGAACGAAGTACGGTCGTGGCCGCGCAGCACCTCCAGAACCAACAGAGACAGTACCAGTACCCCCAGCTCCAAGATATGCAGCTTCAACTCCCGCAGCACCACCAGCTCGAGCGCCTCCAGCAGCTCCAGCTCCAGTAGCACGTCCAGAAGCAACAGCACTAGCGCCTCCAGCCCCAACTCCGGGAGCACCACGAGTCGCAGCAGCTCCAGTACCACTAGGACGAGCACCTCCGGGACCACCGGCTCCAGCACCTCCAGCAGCACCAGCACCAGCAGTACCTCTAGCAGCTACAGCTCCGGCAGCACCTCCAGCTCCAGCAGCTCCAGCTCCACGTGCACCTCCAGAAGCAACAACACCAGCGCCGCCAGCTCCAACTCCGGGAGCACCACCAGTTGCAGCAGCTCCAGTACCGCCAGTACGAGCACCTCCGGGACCAGCGGCTCCAGCACCTCCAGCAGCACCAGCAGTACCTCCAACAGCTCCAGCTCTGGCAGCACCTCCAGCTCCAGCAGCACCTCGCTGGAGTCTCCAGCGGCAAGCAAACCACTCGCGTAGCTGCGATGGAGAGAGAGGCACTCGCCGAGACGAGGCACCTGCAGGAACTCCAGCAAACTTAGCACCCCCAGTCTCAGCAACCCCAGACTCCACACGCTCAGATCAGCACCCCCAGGCTCCGCACGCTCAGGCTCAGCACCCCCAGGCTCCGCACCCCTAGGCTCCAAACCCTCAGGCTCAGCACCCCCAGGAGCAGCACCAGAGTCAACCGCTACCTCGACAGGCTCGACAGCGTCTACCTGAGACACACCTGAGGGAGCAGGACCCTGAGGTAGGAGGGGATCTACCTGGGGAGGACCTGGTGCAAGGAAGAGCGGGGGGGGGGGGGAGAGGGGCAGTGCGGTAGGGTAAGAGACGGTAAAAGGGAACTGACTCGTCGAACGTGACGTCCTGAAAGGGCAGGACTCGACGCAAGGTGGGGTGGTAAAACTGCCAGCCATGCGCGTCAGGGACAAAGCCAAGGAAGACGTGGGGAATAGCACGGGCGGAGAGCTTTTCCGCGGTGGTATCGCGGACAAAGGTACGAGAACCCCAGACCCGGAACGCCGACGCATCCCAACCTTCCCCGTCCACCGCAGTGTGGGCGAGGTCTCCGGCAAGGAGACATGAGGCTGGAGGTTGAGCTGATGCGCTGCGTAGCGGACAGCAAATGGCCACAGAAAATGGGGGGCAGCCGCATGGACCATGGAGGTACGAGCGACCTCCATGACCAAGCCAATGCGGTGCTCAGCAACCCCATTCTACTACGGAGAGGTCGAAAGTGTGAACATCTGGCAAATGCCCTCCCCACGACAAAAGCTATGCAGAAGGTCGGAGGAAAACTCTCCACCTCTGTCAGAGTGCAGATACAGGACGGGAAACTCCGTCCCAAACCGCTCGCGGAGCTGGAGACAAGCAGCGCGGATCCAAGGGATCAAAGCATCAGGAACCTCACCCTTAGTGCGCAAGGGGAAGACTGTGGTGTAACGCGAGTAGTCCTCAACAACCAGCAGGTAGTACCGCTCGCGGTCCTGTCCACGGACGCGGGCTGGGCCCCACACGTCCATGTGCAGGGTGTGCAGGGGAGCAGTCGTCGGGGGAAACGAGGAGAGTGAGGAGCGGCGCGCTGCCGCCCCTCGACACAGTGAAAATAGGGAGGAGCAGGTGAGGGAGGGAGGGGAGGGAGAACCCTGGGAAGACCAGAGACAAGAACACGGCAATGCATGCTACGAAGGCGCTGCACTGAGGGGTGACCAAGACGGTGGTGCCAAAGGACGGTCTGGTGCGACAAAGCACGACACGAGCAGGGGGCCGCTAGCTGACCTGACGCAGACGCAGACGTAGCGACCTCAGGGGACGCAGTAGTCAGTGTGTACAGACTCGAGCTAGGCGCACGGGTAAACGTGGCCAGGTGCCGGTCCATCTGGGAGCACGTACAGTGGGTCACGCGCTGACCTCCGGGAGTGAGCTGGTCAACCCACTGGTCCTGGAGGTCAGCTCCACTCACCAAGTTTGTAGAGAACGAGGGGAGGTGAAGACCTAACAGTGAGCCAGACGGGACCGCCGGACATGGCAGGACCGTGGAGGAGTGCGCAAGGACTGGGCCCCCAAAGGCAATGCATACATGGCAGTGAGGATAGCATCATAGTCAAGAGCAAAGATATCGACCCTCTGCCTAAGCAGCTCTAGCCAGGTGGGGAGCTCAGCCTCGTCGCCAAACTTGGTACGCCAGGCATCACTCAGACGGGCGAAGCAGCGGAACTGTGGGTGACCAATCGTCTCGCAAGCCTGACCAGACCGATCACCTGTGCGAATGACGTACAAGCAGCGAACGGTACTCCGAGACCCTCTACTCCGAGCGTACCACTCACGAAGCTGCTGGGGCGTAAGTGTCTCGCGCGGACGCTGCTGCAGCTGCATCTAGCCACTGCCAGAAGCTCCCGACTGACTAGCTCCAGGGCGACTGCCACGACTGCCACCGCTACAACCCCAACTAGCGTACCACTCACGATGTTGCTGGGGCTGGAGGGACTCACGCGGACGTCGCTGGAGCTGCATCTGGCCACCGCCAGTAGCAGCAGTAGCAGCAGTAGTAGCAGCAGTAGCAGCAGGAAAAGTAGTATCAGCAGTAGTAGTGCGGGCAGGGTAGTGCGGCTTAGTAGAGCAGGGCGGCACAGCCCGGCAGTGCGACGCGGCTCGGCTCGGCTGAGCGGCGCAGTTCAGCTAGGCGGCGCGGCTGGGCTGGTAGGCATGCGCAGCAGGTAGGCAGGCACGCTGGCGCGGCAGCGAGCTAGTAAGGCAGGCGCTCGGGAAGCGCGGGTAGGGCAGGTGCTCACCAGGGGCGGGTAGGGCAGGTGCCAACTGTGGCGGGTAGGGCAGGTGCCACTGGTGGCGCGTAGGGGAGGCGCTTGCCGGGCGGCAAGGTAGGCGCGCGACGGCGGCGACGGCGGGGCCGCGATAGCGGCTGTAGGGCAGGGCCGCGTAGGCGGCAGGGCAGGGCTGCAACAGCGGCAGGGAGGGGCCGCGACAGTGGCAGGGCGGGGCCGCGACAGCTGCTGCAGGGCGGGGCCGCGACAGCGGCAGGGTGGCTCCGCGACAGCTGCTGCAGGGTGGGGCCGCGACAGCGGCAGGGGGGGGGGGGGGGGGGGGGGGGGGGGGGGCGGGGGGGGGCTCCGCGGCAGCTGCTGCAGGGCGGTGCTACGACTACGGCAGGGCGGGGCCGCGACTGCAGGGGGCGCCGCGTCAAGCAGGTACGGCGCCCAGGGGGCGCTGCGACGAGTAGCGGCAACGCCGCGAGGGTCCCACAGAGGCGTTGCGACGAGCAGGAGCGGCGCCGCGCGGGTCCCGCAGGGGCGTCGCGACGAGCAGGGGCAACGCGCGGGTCCCTCAGGGGCGTCACGAGGTCCATTGACGGCGTCGCGGGGTCCAGGGGCGACGCCATGGGGTCCAGGGGCAGCTTCGCGAGTGCAGGGCAGGCCCGCGCACGGCCTGCAGGGCAGGGCGACGGGCAGGCGCTCGAGGGCGCGGGTAGGGCAGGCGCTCAAGGGCGCGGGCAGGGCAGGCGCTCGAGGGCGTGAACAGGGCAGAAAAAAAAAGTTCGTGGTGGGCCCTAAAAAAAACGTTCCCACTAGGGAACATGCTATGAAACCATGTTAAAAGTTAGAACGAGGAATGATTGCATTGAGCAGCATGAGGAGTACAAGTAGGAAACCCTAAAGTGTTGTACCCCATATTGTCTACCCCACTACAGCCTACACAGACTATGTCATATAAGTTTGACATCTCCTACTGCTAATTCTCTTCGAATTAGGAAAACAAGTTGGAGTAAAAAGAGAAACATACGAGGAAAAAGCAAGAAGCCTGAGTGTTGCTCCTGCCTACATCTATTCCCACCCCTGCCTAGGTTGCTTTCTCCAAAAGCAAGCGCCTATGCACCAAGCAAGTCAGCTGAGCTGCTCGTGAAGGCTCCAATATTCTAGCTGGGTCCCACTTGGCCCAGTAGGCATGCACCGACTTCCAGCCTGGTGACTTCGAAATTGAATTCCCAGGCTGGCATTAAATTTACCCGCTGGGATTGAATGTGTGGAATCTAGGATTGAGCTCAGAAAAGTGGGTTTGGATTTAATGATTCACTTGGGTACAACACGAGGCTATATATAGGCTCGACATAAGGCAGGTAACCCAGGTGTTACGCAAATGTTCCGAGGGTTGCGAATCGTCTTGAACCTTCCCAAACTCGGTAAAAAGCAATTCGGTGAAAATTGAATAGGCTTGAGTTCGGTACATGTAACCTGGTTCGGTGCTATAACTACAATAAAATATAACAATGCACATAATATTCTGGGGCACCGTTGACTGGAAATCCAGCTCTCAAGTGAAGTATTCCCAAATCTATGGTGCTCCCATCATGAAGTCAAACTCGAAGCTCTATGATAATATTTTTTGGTAATTTTTGTCGAAAGGCTTCGAAGTTTCAAACTTCAGGATTTTCAGCATCTGAGCCTGATAGTTTGTTGCGTCTCTCACTCCCAATCCATCTCCATCCTCTTGATGATCTTGCTGAAATGCAGGTACGTCGAGGGGTACGAACGCGAAAGATGTCCGCAGCTGTTGTCGAGGCGAAACATGGTAAGAAACCGGCTGTCGTGTCAAACATTATATATGTTAATATTCTGTAGGCGATAGTGGGTTTAGCCTTAGGGGGTACAACATTCTAGGTTTTCCTACTTGTACTCCCAATGCTGTTAGTTCAATCACTTCTATCATTCTGACATGGTATTACGAGCCTAGGTTAGGAACCTAGGACCGCTTGTTCCTAAGGGCCCACCGTTCTGCTAGAAGCGCCGTCGTGCGCCCTACCTTACTCGCGCCCTCGTGCGCCTCTTTACTAGTAAGCCCTCGCGCGCCCTCCCTCTCACGCTGCCCGTGCGCAGCCCGTAAGCCGCCTGCGCGCGGCCCGTGTTTCGAGCGCGTAGCCCGCTAGCCGCCCGCGCGCGCCCCTTTTCTCGTGCGCGCGACCCCCTAGCCACCCGCGCAGTCGACGCCGCCCGCGCGCGGCCTGCTCTGGCTACGCGCGGCCCCTAGCACAGCCCGCGAGCGGCCCGTCGACCGGCGCGCGCCGCCGCCTCGCACTCGTAGGCCGCCGCCCGTACGTAGGCCGCTGCCCGCACGTAGGCCGCCGCCCTCACGAAGGCTGTCGCCCGCACGTAGGCCGCCGCCTCGCACAGCCGCAGACCGCGCGTCGGCCCACCCTCCCTGCCCGAGCCGCGCCGCGCCGTCCAGCCCGAGTCGCTCCGCCCTGACCAAGCCACGCCGCCCTACTGTGCACCACCTGCAGCACCTGCTGCTCCTATTACTGCTACTGCTACTACTGCTACTGCTGCTACTGTTCCTACTGCTGCTATTGCCACTATGGTCAGTCCTACCGTTCTCACTTTTGACGCTGAGGGCCGTCCGATCAAGTTTGACGTTTGGCTCGATGACCTGCACCTGTTCCTCCAAATCACTGCCAAGGAAGATGTTTCCCTGTTTGACCACACGTCCGGCATCGCTCCCGCACCTGCTGCTACTGCTGACAGTACGGCTCGCTCACAGTGGCAGACCCGTGACGCTCACGCTCGCCTAACCGCTCGCAGCCACCTGCCGTTAGATGAGCGCGAGCATTTTGGCCAGCATAAGACCGCTCAAGAGCTGTACGACGATGTAGTTGCGCGCTACTCCTCCCCTGCTACTGCTGCGATAGGCCGTCTCTCGCTGCCCTATCTCTTCCCCGATCTGTCCGCCTTTGCCACTGTAGCTGACCTCATCACTCACCTCCGTACTAATGATCTCCGCTACCGTGCCGCGCTTCCCCTCGATTTCCTAGCCAAGAACCCTCCCCCGATGTACCTCACACTCTACCACCTAGTCACTCGCCTCCCTGACTCTCTTTGCGCTGTCAGGGACCACTTTCTCGCCCTCTCCCCCACCGGCCTCACTGTCAACCTGCTCGAGAAGGAACTCCTTGCAGCTGAGACCAGTATTGTAGCTGTAGGTGCCTCTCGTGGCGACCCTCGCACTCCCTTCTTTGAGGGATGTTCCCCCTCCCCCCTTCTCCCCTCCATTACATCTGCTGCTGCTGTCGACTACCTCAGTGCTGAGGGGGTCGGGGCTGCGTCTGCTCCTAGTGGGAGGCGCAAGGGCGGCAGGGGCAAGGGGGGCAAGGGTGGCGGAGGCGGCGACGGGGGGGGCGGTGGTGGAGGGGGTGGAGGGGGCGGGGGTGGTGGCGGTGGTGGGAGTGGTGCTGGTGGTGGGGGGGTCACTGGCGGAGCCGGGGGTGGTGGCGGCGGCGGTAGTGGGGGTGGCGGGGGTGGTGGTGGCAGTGGTGGCGGCAGTGGAGCTGGTGGCGGGCGCGGTGGAGCGGTGCAGCGTGGGGGGTTCGGCGGTGGCCAGAGGCAGCAGCAGCAGCGTCCCAGCGAGACCCCGTCGCCCCAGCAGCTCCGTGAGTGGTACTCTCAGCGTGGGGGGTCTGGGGGTGGAGGTAGCTGCCCGTACGTCATCCGTACAGGTGACCGCACTGGCCAGACCTGTGGGGGGTTCCACACGGCGCAGCGCTGCTTCTTTCGTCTCGGCGACGCCTGGCGCGAGCAGTTCCCTGACGCCTCTGAGCTGCCCCACTGGGCTGATCTACTGAAAAAGAAAATTGATATCTTTGCTTTTGATTTTGATGCTATCCTTGGAGCCATTTATGCATTGATTGTTAGTGTTGAGGGTGACTATTACCTGCGTGTACCGCCCGACCCGGGTATTGGGACCAGTGAGGCTGCCGCTCTAGGTGCTAGTGCGTCTGCTGCCCTAGGTCTTGGTGAGGCTGCTGCTCTAGGTGCTAGTGAGTCTGCTGCTCCAGGTGCTAGTGTGTCTGCGCCTGCTGGTACTGCGTCTACTGAGACACTGCACACCTTCACACTCGACTCGGGTGCTTCCCGCTGCTTCTTTCGTGACTGCACTGTCCTTGAGCAGCTAGCTCGGCTTGTTGCTGTCTCCCTCGCTGACCCCTCTGGGGGCCTGGTCCTTGCGACCTCCTCCACTATCCTCCCTTTTCCTGCGGTCCCGTCCGGCACCCTGTCGGGTCTTTACCTCCCCTCGTTCTCTACGAAATTGGTGGCGGGCTCTGCTCTCCAGGACGGGGGTGTTCACCATTTCACCCCTTCCTATGAGCGTGTGACCCACTGCACGTGTGCTCGGACGGGTCGCCACCTGGCTACCTTCACTCGGCAGCCGCGGTCGGGCCTGTACACACTGACCACTGAGTCCCCTCAGGTAGCTGCGTCTGCGTCTGCGTCAGGTCAGCTGTCGGCCCCCTGCTCGTGTCGCACCCTGTCGCACCAGACCGTCCTCTGGCACCACCGCCTTGGTCACCCGTTAGTGCAGCGCCTTCGAGGCATGCACTCCCGGTACCTTGTCTCTGGTCTTCCCAGGACCCTGCATCCCCTGCCACCCTCCCCTGCCCCTCCCTGCCTTCCTTGTGTCGAGGGGCGGCAGCGCGCCGCTCCTCACTCCTCCTCGTTCCCCCCGATAGAGGCTGCCCTGCAGACTCTCCACCTGGACGTGTGGGGCCCAGCCAGCGTCCGTGGACAGGGCGGCGAGCACTACTTCCTGCTGGTGGTTGACGACTACACGCGTTACACCACGGTCTTCCCCTTGCGCACCAAGGGTGAAGTCCCTGATGTTTTGATCCCTTGGATCCGCAACAGTCGTATCCAGCTGCACAAGGGCTTCCACACGGACTTTCCTGTCCTGCGTCTGCACTCTGACAGAGGTGGTGAGTTTTCCTCCGACCTCTTGAGGGCCTTCTGTCAGGGGGAGGGCATTGAGCAGTCGTTCACGCTTCCGGCCTCTCCTCAGCAGAATGGGGTTGCTGAGCGCCGCATTGGCTTAGTCATGGAGGTCGCTCGTACCTCCCTGATCCATGCGGCTGCCCCCCATTTTCTGTGGCTGTTTGCTGTTCGATACGCTGCGCATCAGTTCAACCTCTGGCCCCGTGTCTCCGTTCCGAAGACCTCGCCGACTCTGCGTTGGACGGGAGAGGTTGGCGATGCGTCGGTGTTCCGGGTCTGGGGATCTCGTGCTTTTGTCCGCGATACGTCCGCGGACAAGCTCTCCGCCCGTGCTGTTCCCTGTGTCTTCCTTGGCTTTGTCCCTGACGCGCTTGGCTGGCAGTTTTACCACCCCACCTCGCGCCGTGTCTTCCCCTCTCAGGACGTCACTTTTGACGAGTCGGTACCCTTCTACCGTCTTTTCCCTTACAGCACTGCCCCGCTTCCCCCCCTGCCGCTCTTCCTCACCCCAGGTGTCCCTTCGGTAGACCTCCTCCCTCCCCAGGGTCCTTCTCCCTCAGCTGTTTCTTAGGTAGACTCGATCGAGCCTGTCAAGGTAGCTGTCGCCTCTGGTCCTGCGAGGGGTGTTGAGCCTGGGGGTGCTGAGACTGGGGGTGCTGGGACTGGGGGTGCTGAGCCTGGGGGTGCTGCGACTGGGGGTGCTGAGACTGGGGGTGCTGCGAGTGGGAGTGCTGAGACTGGGGGTGCTGAGACTGGGGGAGCTGAGGCTGGGGGTTCTGAGACTGACCGTGCTGCGCCTGGTGGCGCTCCCTCTTCACAGCAGCTGCATGAGTGGTACTCTCAGCGTTGCAGCCTCCGGCGTGGGGCTACTAAAGCTGGGGATTCTGCTGGAGTTGGAGCTGGTGGTGCTGCGGGTGCCGTGTCGCGGCCAGAGCCTCCCTCCCCACAGCGGCTGCGTGAGTGGTACGCTCGGCGCTGCAGCCTACGGAGCGGCGCTCCTAGCGCTGGGGTGCCGCCCGCTGGAGGCCCTGGTACTGCTGGAGGTGCTGCTGGTGCTGAAGCTGCTGGTGGTGCTGCTGGAGGTGCTGCTGGTGCTGAAGCTGCTGGTGGTGCTGCTGGAGGTGCTGCTGGTGCTGGTGCGGCTGGAGGTGCTGCTGGTGCTGGAGCTGCTGTAGGTGCTGCTGGTGCTTGAGCTGCTGGTGGTGCTGCTGGAGGTGCTGCTGGTGCTGGTGCTACTGGAGGTGCTGCTGGTGCTGGAGCTGCTGGAGGTGCTGCTGGTGCTGGAGCTGCTAGAGCCGCTGGTCCTGGAGGTGCTCATACTAGAGGTACTGGAGCTGCTGGGACTAGAGCTGTTGCGAGAGTTGGAGCTGGAGGTGATGGAGCTGGTGGTGGTGCTGCGGGAGTTGTAGCTAGAGACCCTTGGGCTGAGGGTGCTGGTACTGTCTCTATTGGCTTAGGAGGTGTTGCGCGGCCGCGGCCGTACTACGTTCCGCTCCTTCAGCAGGTTCTTAACCTCCCGCCCCCTACTGGTCCTACACCTCCCCTACTGCTGCACGTCGCCGCTCAGCATGACTACGAGCTCCACTCTCTTGACTTCAGCACTGCTTTCCTACAGGGCAGCCTACACGAGGAGATTTGGCTGCGTCACCCACTTAGCTTCACTGGGTCGTTTCCTGCTGGTACCCAGTAGAGCCTCTGGCGGCCAGTCTACGATCTCCGCCAGGCGCCCCGTGAGTGGCACGACACACTGAGGAATACTCTTGCTGCTCTTGGGTTTGCTCCTTCTACTGCTGACCCATCGCTGTTTCTACGCACCGACACCACTCTGCCGTCGTTCTACATTCTTGTGTACGTAGACGACTTAGTCTTTGCTACTGCTGACACTAAGGCACTCGCCCACGTGAAGTCGGAGCTGTAGAAGAGACACACGTGCACAGACCTGGGTGAGCTCACAAGCTATCTTGGCTTGCGGATCACCCGGGACAGAGCACATCGCACCATTACCTTGACCCAGTCACACATGGTGCAGCAGGTCCTTCAGCGCTTCGGCTTCACGTACTCCTGGCCACAGTCCACTCCTCTGCCTACCGGTCACTCGCTCTCAGCTCCACCTTCGGACGTGTCCGTAGAGTCGAGTGGCCCGTATCCAGAGCTTGTGGGCTCCGTCATGTACCTGATGACCTGCACTCGACCTGACCTAGCCTACCCTTTTAGCATCCTAGCAGGCTATGTCGCTCCTGGCCGACACAGGAAGGAGCACATGGATGTTGCTAAGAGGGTGTTGCGCTACTTGTGTAGTACGTCGGACATGGGGCTCGTGCTTGGAGGACGGGCTCGAGTTGTCCTCGCTGGTCACGGAGACGCTTCTTGGGCTGTTGACTTGGCTACGCAGCAGTCGTCACAGGGTTACACCTTCAGCCTTGTCTCCGGCTCTGTTTCTTGGCGGTCTGCCCGCTCTTCTTCTATTCTCAGCTCCAGTTGTGAGGCTGAGATCTACGCAGGGGCCATGGCTACATAGAAGTTATGCTAGCTCACCTACCTGCTGACCGACCTTGGAGAGCCGCCTCGTTCTCCTCCAGTGCTGTACGTCGACAACAAGGCCATAATTGCCTTGTGTGAGGAGCACAAAACGAAGCACATCGCTCTGCGCTACTTCCTTGCTCGAGAGTTGCAGCAGCGTGGTCAGCTTCGTCTCGCTTACGTGGCCACTCGGGCCAACATTATATATGTTACTATTCTGTAGGCGATAGTGGGTTTAGCCTTAGGGGGTACAACGTTCTAGGTTTTCCTTCAATCACTTCTCTCATTCTGACATGTCGTTGTGCGTAAAACTTCCCATTGACACTCATAGGTGACGTCCCCATATTTACCGAAGTTCATGCTTGTGTTGCTTGTGGTGCTGCTGCCATAAACATTGAGAAACAATGCATGACTTATTGTTGTATCGCAGGATCAATTGCTGCTGGAAGTGATATAGTTCCTGACCATCTCCATCAGCCTTGAACGAGAAGGACAGGGACAGTTCTCCAGCGTCTCCTAGTCCAGTTGCACATACAGCTGTTGGAGCAGGGCTCGCAAAGGCCAAAACAGAGCCAAGTAGTGGTGGTGGTGAAGGCTGTTATTAAATACCACCACCTCCACTATGCAAGTGGATTTTGCCATTGTTACAAGAGGCCGTGTCTGTAAGTTTGTTGTTGATAATGAAGATTTTATAAAATTGTAAGTCTGTTGTTTAAAAAAATCATTGTCTTTCGTGCTCTCATGTTGGGCCGGAAAAAGTTCTAAGGATCTTTTAGAGTCTATCCCTCAGTGGAATATTATAGCATAAGATTTGAATCCCTGTACTGATAGAGTGTGAGGATTTGAATTTATGTCAAACTTATATGCTATGGTCTATCTAGGCTGTAGTGGGGTAGACACTATAGGGTATAACATTTCTAGGTTTCCTACTTGTACCCACATTTTGCCTAGTCACTTCATTCCTCGTTATTTTCACATGGTATAGAGCAGGTTCCCTAGTGGGAACGTTTTCTAGGGCCCACCACCATAACGAATTTTTTTTTTACCTGTCCGGAGCGCGCTTCGCGCCTGCCCTAGTCGCGCCCCGTGCCCCTGCCCTCCCGTCGCGTCCCCTGCCCTTAGTGGCCCGTCGCGCCCCTTAAGGCCCCTTCGTGGCCCCTCTCACGGCCCTTCGCGGCCCCTTCGCGGCCCTTCGCGGCCCCTTCACGGCCCTTCGTGGCCCCTCTCACGGCCCTTCGCGGCCCCTGCGCCGCCCCTTCGCCCCCTCCCCCCCCCCTCCTTCGCGGCCCTTCGCGGCCCCTCGCGGCCCCAAAAGGCCCCTTCTCGGCCCCTTCGCCGCCCTTCGCGGCCCCTTCGCGGCCCCTCCGTGGCCCTTCGCGGCCCTTCGCGGCCCCTTCACGGCCCCTCCGCGGCCCCTTCGCGGCTCTTCGCGGCCCCTTCGCGGCCCCTCCCCAGCTCTTCACGGCCCTGCCGCCCCGTCGTCGCCGCCCCAGCAGCAGCTGCCGTCGCGCCTACTGCCGCTGCTGCTTCCGCCACGCCGGTCGCCGCCGCCGCTGCTGCCGTGACAGCCGCCGCCACTGCCGTGACAGCCGCCGCCGCCGTCCTGGCCCTACCCTGCAGCCGAGGCGCGGCCCTCCTCTACCGCCCAAACGCGGCCCTGTTCCTGCCGGCGCACATCGGCCCTGCCCCACCACTTGCGGACTTCTATCCACCCGCCCCTGGTAAGCGCACCGCCGAGCCGCGCCCCTCCTGCTGCTGCTGCTGCTAGCTTGCTGCTGCTGCTGTCATGGCTACCCCCAATGTGCTCACCTTTGATGCCGAGGGTCGGGCTGTCGACTTTGAGGTCTGGGTCGATGATCTGCAGCTTTTCCTGCACTGCGATAGAAAAGATGGTCTCTCCCTGTTCGATCTCATGATTGGTGCCTCTGTTGCCCCTGCTGCCGATTTTGACAGTATTGTTCGCTCACAGTGCTGCTGCCCGTCTTGCTGTGCGTAGTCACCTCCCGTCCACTGAACGCGCGCACTTTAGTCAGTACAAGAGTGCTAAGACCTTGTACGACGCTGTAGTTGCACGCTACTCTTCCCCTGCCACTGCTGCCCTTAGTCGCCTCATGCTGCCGTACTTGTTCCTTGACCTCGCCGCCTTCCCCACAGTCGCTGACCTCATTACACACCTCCGCACTAGTGACACCCGCTACCGCGCTGCGCTTCCTGCTGAGTTCTGCGCCAAGAACCCCCCTCCCATGTACATCACCCTCTACTACCTAGTCACCCAGCTCCCTGACTCCCTTCGCTCGGACAGGGACCACTTCCTCTCTGTTTGCCCCACCACACTCACCGTTGACCTCCTCGAGGAGCGCCTCCTTGCAGCTGAGAAGGGTATAGTCGCTGTAGGAGCCTCTCGTGGTGACCCTCGTGCCCCCTTCTTTGAGGGGTGCTTCCCCTCCCCCCTTTTGCCCTGTGTTGCCTCTGCTGCTGCTGTCGACCTCGTTGGCACCGAGTCGATCGGCGCTGCGTCTGCCCCTAGCGGGAGACGCCGCAACGGCAAGGGCATGGGGGGCAAGTGAGCTGGAGGAGCTGGCTAGGGCGGTGGAGGTGGCGGTAGAGGTGGCGGAGGTGGTGGGGGTGGCGGTGGGAGTGGTGGCGGGGGTGGGGGCTTCGGTGGCGGCGGTGGAGGCGGAGGCAGCGGCGGCAGTGGCAGTGGGAGCGGAGGAGGCGGCGGTGGCGGCGGTGGCGGCAGCTGCGGTGGAGCTGGTCGGGGTGGCTCTATGCAGCGGGGCGGCTTCGGTAGTGGTCAGCGCCAGCAGCAGCAGCGCACTCGTGAGACCCCGCCCCACCAGCAGCTTCGTGAGTGGTACGCTGTGCGTCAGCGAGGTGGGGGTGCTGGCCCCTGTGCCTACGTCCTGCGTACCGGCAACCGCTCTCGTGAGCCATGCGGTGGCCCGCACACCACCTAGCGCTGCTTCGGCCGCCTGACGGACGCCTGGCGTCTCCAATTCCCTGACGCCACTGAGATCCCTCGCTGGGGCAAGCTGCTTAGGTCGGGGGTTGCTATCTTTGATCTTGATTATGATGCTATTCTTGCTCCCATGTATGTTGTGTCTACTAGTGATGAGGGTGACTGTTACCTGTGTGTTCCGCCTAACCCGGGCATTGACGCTGCTGCTCTAGGTGCTAGTGAGGCTGCTGCTCTAGGTGCTAGTGCGTCTGCTGCTCCAGGTGCTGGTGAGTCTCCTGCCCCAGGTGCTGGTGAGTCTGCTCTCTCAGGTGCCACGTCGGCTGAGGCTTTGCACACTTTCACCCTTGACTCGGGTGCTTCCCGCTCCTTCTTTCGAGACCGCACCACACTCACGCCGCTTAGTCGGCCGGTTGCAGTCTCGCTGGCAGACCCCTCTGGGGGTCCTGTCCTTGCCCACTTCTCCACTGTCTTACCGTGTCCAGCGGCCCCTTCTGGCACCCTCTCAGGTCTTTACCTCCCCTCGTTCTCTACGAACTTGGTTAGTGGTGCTAACCTACAGGATGGGGGGCTTGACCAGTTCACTCCTGCAAGTCAGCGAGTGACCCACTCTACGTGTTCTCGGACGGGCCGACACTTGGCCACGTTTACCTGTCAGCCGGGGTCGAGCCTGTACACACTGACTACTGAGTCTGGTCACGTAGCTGCGTCGGGTTAGGTGTTTGCTGTAGCGTCCAGGTCTGGTCCTAAGTCTGCCCCTTGCTCGTGTCGTCTCCTGTCTAACCAGACTCTCCTCTGGCACCACCGCCTTGGTCACCCCTCCCTGCCTCGTCTCGAGGCATGGCTTCTCGTGTCCTTGTCTTTGGTCTCCCCCGGTCCCTCCCTCTTCTTCCTCCGGGGCCTGCCCCTACCTGCGTTCCCTGCGTCAAGGGGCGGCAGCGCGCCGCTCCTCACTCCTCCGAGTTTCCTCTGAGAGAGGCTCCCCTGCAGACGTGCAGGCTTCACCTGGACGTGTGGGGCCCCGCCCGCGTCCGTAGACACAGTCACAAGCGTTACTTCCTGCTGGTAGTTGACGACTACTCCCGTTACACCACCGTCTTCCCCTTGCGCAGCAAGGGTGAGGTCACTGAGGTGTTGATCGACTGGATCTGCGTAGCTCGTCTCCAGCTCAGAGAGAGTTTCGGCTCGGACTTTCATGTTCAGCGTCTGCACTCCGACAAAGGCGGCGAGTTTTCCTCTGACCTTGTGGGAGCCTTCTGTCGTGCACGGGGCATCTGCCAGACGTTCACGCTTCTGGCCTCTCCACAGCAAAATGGGATTGCTGAGTGCCGCATTGGCATGGTCAAGGACGTCGCTCGTACGTCCATGATCCATGCGACTGCTCCCAATTTTCTGTGGTCGTTTCAGGTTCAGTACGCGGCGCGTCAGATCAACCTTCAGCCCCAGGTCTCCTTGCCGGAGACCTCCCCTACTCTGCGGTGGATGGGGAAGGATGGCGATGCATCTGCGTTCCGTGTCTGGGGATCTCGAGGTTTTGTCTGCGACTTGTCTGCGGACAAGCTGTCCCCCCGTGATGTTCCCTGCGTCTTCCTTGGCTTCCCCCCTGACGCGCCTGGTTGGCAGTTTTACCACCCCACCTCGCGCCGTGTTCTGTCCTCCCAGGACGTCACGTTTGATGAGTCGGTTCCTTACTACCGTCTCTTCCCCTACCGCGCTGCCCCCCTCCCCCCGCCGCCGCTCTTCATCGCGCCAGGTCCTCCCCCGGTAGACCCCTTTCCCACTCAGGGTCCTGCCCCCTCAGGTGTGTCCCAGGTAGACGCACTCGAGCCTGTTGAGGTAGCTGTTGACTCTGGTGCTGCTAGAGATGCTGAGCCTGCGGGTGCGGAGTCTGGGGGTGCTGAGCCTGAGCATGCGGAGTCTGGGGGTGCTGCGCCTGGGGGTGCTGAGTCTGGGGGTGCTGCGCCTCGGGGTGCGGAGTCTGGGGGTGCTGCGCCTGGGGGTGCTGAGTCTGGGGGTGCGGAGCCTGAGGGTGCTGGACCTGCTCGGGTGGAGTCTGGCGGTACTGGGTCTGGAGGTCCTTCGGGTGCTTCGTCCCGGCGGGAGCTACCCTCTCTAGAGGAGCTGCGCGAGTGGTTTGCTTGGCGCTGGAGTCATGAGCCTAGAGCTGGAGGTGCCACTGGAGCTAAAGGTTCTACTACTGCTGAGGGTGCTGACACCACGGGTCCCAGAGGTGCTCTTACTGGAGGTACTGGAGCTGCTGGGCCTGGGGGTGCTCCTGGTGCTGGGGCTGCTGGCGGTGCTGCTGGATTAGGTGCTGCTGGAGGTGCTGGAGCTGGGGTTGTTGAGCCTTCCGGTGGTCCTGCTGGAGCTGGAGGTGGTGGAGCTGGAGGTGCTTGTCAGACTTATATGACTTAGCCTATGTAGGCAAAGTGGGGTAGCACATATGGGGTACAACACATTTTTAGGGTTTGTACTTGTACCCAACCTTTCCCCCTACTCAATCATTATTCATTTCTTCACATAGTATAGAGCAGGTTCCCTAGTGGGAACGCTTCCTAGGGCCCACCACTGAAAATTGGAAAACCTTTTTTTTCTGCCCGGAGCGCGAGTCGCCCCTGCCCGAGGCGCGCCCCGTGGGCCGCCCTCTCGTTGCGTCCCCTGCCCTTAGCGGCCCGTCGCGCCCTCCTAGAGGCCCCTCTCACGGCCCCTCGCGCCACCCCTAGCGGCCCCGTCGCCACCCTTCGCGGCCCGTCGCCGCCCCTCGCGGCCCCATCGCCAACCCTAGCGGCCCCGTTGCCACCCTTCGCGGCCCCGTCGCCGCCCCTAGCGGCCCCGTCGCCGCCCCTCGCGGCCCCGTTTCCGCCCCTCGCGGCCCCGTCGCCGCCCGTTACGGCCCCGTCGCCGCCCTTCGCGGCCCCGTCGCCGCCCCTAGCGGCTACGTCACCGCTCCTCGCGGCCCCGTTGCTGCCCCTAGCGGCCCCGTCGCCGCCCCTAGCGGCCCCGTCGCCGCCCTTCTCGGCCCCTCGCGGCCCCTTTGCGGCCCCGTCGCCGCCCTTCAAGGCCCCTTGCGGCCCCTTCTCGGCCCCGTCGCCGCCCTTCGTGGCCCCATTGCCACCCTTCGCGGCCCCTTCTCGGCTCCTCCGCCACCAGCAGCAGCAGCCGCCGCCGCCGCCAGCAGCAGACGACTACAGCAGATGCCGCTGACAGCAGCGGCGGCCGCCACCAGCAGTAGCCGTCGCCGCCAACAGCCGCGACTGCCGCCGCCACTGACAGCAGGAGCTGCCGCCGCAGTCGCCGACGCGGCTCGGCCCTGCCCCACCACTTGCCGGCCCCTACCTACCACCAGCCCTGGTGAGAGCACTGCCGAGCCACGCCTGCTACTGCTGCACCTAGCCTGCTGCCACTGCTGACATGGCTACCCCTAGTGTTCTAGTCCTTGATGCTGAGGGTCGGGCTGTTGACTTTGAGGTCTGGGTCGATAATCTATAGCTTTTCCTACAGTGCGATAGGAAGGACGGTCTCTCACTGCTCGATCTCACGTCTGGCGCCTCTGCTGCCCCTGCTACGCATGCTGATAGCACTGTTCGCTCACAATGGGCCACACGCGATGCTGCTGCCCGTCTTGCTGTGCGTAGTCACTTGCCGTCCACTGAGCGCGCGCACTTTAGTCAGTACAAGAGTGCTAAGACCTTGTACGATGCTATAGTTGCACGCTACTTTTCCCCTGCCACTGCTACCCTTAGCCGCCTCATGCTACCGTACCTATTTCCTCACCTCGCCGCCTTTCCCACAGTCGCTAACCTCATTACGCACCTCCGCACTCGTGACACCCGCTACCGTCTTGGTGCTGGAGCTGGAGGTGCTACTGTTGCTGCTGACCCTAGGGTCGGCACTGGAGTTACTGGAGCCACTGGTCCTGGAGGTGCTCGTACTGGCGGTACAGGAGCTGCTGGGACTAAGGGTGCTGCTGGGGCTGCTAGAGCTGGTCTTGCTGGAGGTACTGGAGGTACTGGGCTTGGAGGTGCTCCTCGTGCTGGAGCTGCTGGCGGTACTGGTGCTGGCGGTCCAGCTGAAGTTGGAGCAGCTGGAGCTGGGGCTGCTAGGAGTGTTGGCGCTGGAGGTGCTGCTGGCGCTGGTGCTTTCGAGGGTGCTGGAGTTGGCGCTATTGGAGCTAGAGGTGCTGCTGGCGCTGGTGCTGCCGCTGGGGGTACTGGTGCTGTCCCTGCTGGTTCTGGAGGCGCTGCGCGGTCGCGGCCGTACTTCGTTCCGCTCCTTGAGCAGGTTCTTGGTCTTCTGCCTTCTACTGGTCCTGCTCCTCCCTAAGAGTGTCCACAGCCTGTCCAGTCGCAGTCACAATTACAGCCTGCCTCCCCCCTCCATGCTCCTTCTCCCTACACTAGTCCTACTGGAGGTCTTGTTGAGCGTCGTGAGCCTGCGTCTCGTCCTGCGTTGCGTGTTCGTGCTGCTCGCACTAGTAGTCGTGCTCTGCGTCCGCGTCCTCCTGCGGTCCCAGGCACACACCAGATGGCACTGCGTCCTTCCACTGCTCCTCTGCGTGTCCCGTTGCCGTCTCCTCCAGAGTCCTCTCTTCCTGTTCTTGCTGACCCGGAGTATGACTCTCTTCGTGCTGCCAGTCATACTGTCACGCGTCTCCTGGCTACTGTTGTCACTGACCCTTCCTTTGAGTCCACTGCTGCGTCTGCCTTGGTTGCTGAGCTTGTGGACTTTGCTGCTCGCTGTCGTCTAGACTACGCCGCTAGTCTTGTTGCTGAGTCTTAGTCTGTCTGTCCTCCGTCCATCGGGGGTGAGTGTGCTCTTAGCACGGACGTCCTTGAGGACAGGCAAGAGGAGTTCCAGTGTATTGCTGCTGCTTTGCCTCATCTCGTGTCCACGCTGATTGCCCTTGAGGGAGACCCGGATGCACCAGACATCCCGACTCCTCGATCGTACGCTGAGGCGATCGAGGGTCCCTACTCCTCACAGTGGCAGTCAGCCATGGACGCAGAGATGGCTTCCTGGAAGTCCACAGGCACCTACTTCGACGAGGTTCCCCCACCTGGGGCGAACATCGTCAGTGGCATGTGGATTTTTAGGGTGAAGCGGCCGCCGGGTTCTCCGCCTGTCTTCAAGGCGCGTTACGTGGCTCGAGGCTTCAGTCAGCGGCAGGGAGTTGACTACTTTCAGACCTTCTCTCCCACCCCGAAGATGACCACTCTTCGGGTGCTGCTGCACATAGCCACTCAGCGCGACTACGAGCTTCGCTCTCTTGAATTCAGTACAGCTTTCTTGCAGGGCAGCCTGCACGAGGAGATCTGGCTGCGACGCCCTCCTGGCTTCACTGGGTCGTTTCCTCCTGGTACCCAGTGGAGCCTCCGGCGGCCAGTCTACGGTCTCCGCCAGGCGCCCCGTGAGTGGCACGACACACTGAGGACTACACTTGCGGCTCTTGGGTTTGCTCCTTCTACTGCCGACCCGTCGCTGTTTCTGCGCACCGACACCTCTTTGCCGCCGTTCTACATCCTCGTGTACGTCGACGACTTGGTCTTTGCCACTGCTGACACTGCTGGACTCGCCCACGTGAAGTCCGAGCTGTAGAAGAGACACACATGCACAGACCTGGGTGAACTGCGCAGCTACCTTGGCTTGCAGATCACCCGGGACAGAGCACAGCGCACCATTACCCTGACTCAGTCACACATGGAGCAGCAGGTCCTTCAGCGCTTCGACTTCACGTACTCCTTGCCTAAGGCCACTCCTCTGTCTACTCGCCACTCGCTCTCAGCTCTGTCTTGGGATGAGTCCGTAGAGCCGAGTGGCCCGTACCCAGAGCTTGTTGGCTGCCTCATGTACCTGATGACCTGCACACGACCTGACCTTGCATACCCTCTTAGCATCTTGGCACGCTATGTTGCTCCTGGGAGACATCGACCAGAGCACATGGCTGCAGCGAAGAGGGTGTTGCACTACTTGTGCAGTACGTCGGGCATGGGCCTAGTGCTTGGAGGGCGGCGTTCAGTGGTCCTCACAGGTTGAACAGACGCTTCTTGGGCTGACGACCATGCTACGCAGCGGTCGTCACAGGGTTACACCTTCAGCCTTGGTTCCGGCTCTGTTTCGTGGCGGTCTACCCGCTCGTCTTATGTTCTCGGCTCCAGGTGTGAGGCTGAGATCTACGCGGGGACCATGGCTGCACAGGAGCTACGCTGGCTCACCTACCTGCTGACTGACCTAGGAGAGCCGCCTCGTTCTCCTCCAGTTCTGTACGTAGACAACAAGGCCATGCTGGCCTTGTGTCGGGAGCACAGACTGGAGTAAGAACGAAGCACATTGCTCTGCGCTACTTCCTTGCTCGTGAGCTGCAGCAGCGTGGTCAGCTGCGCCTTGCTTACGTGGCCTCTGAGGCCAACACTGTTGATATCTTTACCGAGGCACTTCCGCCTTGTGATCATCAGCGCTGCTGTACGATGCTAGGTCTTGTGCCTACTTGGCCTCACTTGCTCACTTCTTGACCTTGCTTGTACTGTGATCTTTCTATACCTGCACTTGCTTGTTTACCTTTACATATGATCTTGCATGTGAACTGGTCTTGTGGCCTTGAACTTGTGCTCGGAATGTGTGGTGACGTTGTGATCCACCCTGAGCTTGCTTTGCTTTGCTTGACTGGTCTTGTGACCCCTTGTTCTCCCCCACTTTGCCTATGGGGGTGTGTCAGACTTAGCCTATGTAGGCTATAGTGGGGTAGCACATATGGGGTACAACACATTTCTAGGGTTTGTACTTGTACCCAACCTTTCCCCCTAATCAATCATTCCTCATTTCTTCACAGTGGAGCTGTTGCCCGTGCGCCTGTGGCTGCTAGAGTAGCTGCTCCTGGAGCACGTGGAGCTGCTGGAGTCGGGGCCAACCCTGGGGGTGCTGGTACTGTCCTTGCTGGTTTTGGAGGTGCTGTGCGGCCACGGCTGTACTTCGTTCCGCTCCTTGAGCACGTTCTTGGTCTTCCGCCCTCTACTGGTCCTGCTCCTTCCTTAGACTGACCACTGCCTGTCCAGTCGGAGTCGCAGTTAAAGCCCGCCTCCCCACTGCGTGCTCCTTCTCCCTATACTTGTCCTACTGGAGGTCTTGCTGAGCGTCGTGAGCCTGCGTCTCGTCCTGTGTTGCCTGTTCGTGCTGCTCGCACTAGTCGTCGTGTTCCGCGTCAGCGTCCTCCTGCGGTCCCGGGCACACACCAGATGGCATTGCGTCCTTACACTACTCCACTGCGTGTCCCTTTGCCTTCTCCCCCAGAGTCCTCTCTTCCTGCTCTTGCTGACCCGGAGTCCGACTCTCTTCGTGCTGCCAGTCCTACTGTCATGCGTCTCCTAGCTACTGCTGTCACTGACCCTTCCTTTGAGTCCACTGCTGCGTCTGCCTTAGTTGCTGAGCTTGTCGACTTCCCTGCTCGCTGACGTCTAGACTACGCTGCTAGTCTTGTTGCTGAGTCTAGTTCTGTCTGTCCTTCGTCCGTCGGGAGTGAGTGTGCTCTTAGCACGGACGTCCTTGAGGACACGCAGGAGGAGTTCCAGTGTTTTGCTGCTGCTTTGCCTCATCTCGTGTCCACGCTGATTGCCCTTGAGGGAGACCCGGATGCACCAGACATCCCGACTCCCCGATCGTACGCTGAGGCGATCGAGGGTCCCTACTCCTCTCACTGGCAGTCAGCCATGGACGCAGAGATGGCTTCCTGGAAGTCCACAGGCACCTACGTCAACGAGGTTCCCCCACCTGGGGCGAACATCGTCAGTGGCATGTGGATTTTCAGGGTGAAGCGGCCGCCGGGTTCCCCGCCTGTCTTCAAGGCACGTTACGTGGCTCGTGGCTCCAGACAGCGGCAGGGAGTTGACTACTTTCAGACCTTCTCTCCCACCCCGAAGATGACCACTCTTAGGGTGCTGCTACATATAGCCGCTCACCGCGACTACGAGCTTCACTCTCTTGACTTTGGCAGTGCTTTCCTACAGGGCAGCCTGCATGAGGAGATCTGGCTGCGCCGCCCACCTGGCTTCTTTGGGTCGTTTCCTCCTGGTACCCAGTGGAGCCTCTGGCGGCCAGTCTACGGTCTCCGCCAGGCGCCCCGTGAGTGGCACGACACACTGAGGACTACACTTGCGGCTCTTGGGTTTGCTCCTTCTACTGCCGACCCGTCGCTGTTTCTACGCACCGACACTTCTTTGCCGCCGCTCTTCATCCTCGTGTACGTCGAAGACTTGGTCTTTGCTACTGCTGACACTGCTGGACTCGCCCACGTGAAGTCTGAGCTGCAGAAGAGACACACGTGCACAGACCAGGGTGAACTGCGCAGCTACCTTGGCTTGCAGCTCACTCGGGACAGAGCACGGCGCACCATTACCCTGACTCACTCACACATGGTGCAGCAGGTCCTTCAGCGCTTCGACTTCACGTACTCCTCACCTCAGGCCACTCCTCTGTGTACTCGCCACTCGCTCTCAGCTCTGCCTTCTGATGAGTCCGTAGAGCCGAGTGGCCCGTACCCAGAGCTTGTTGGCTGCCTCATGTACCTGATGACCGGCACTCGACCTGACCTTGCGTACCCTCTTAGCATCTTGGCACGCTATGTTGCTCCTGGGAGACACCGACCAGAGCACATGGCTGCTGCAAAGAGGGTGTTGCGCTACTTGTGTAGTACGTCGGGCATGGGGCTCGTGCTTGGAGGGTGGAGTCCAATGGTCCTCACTGGTCACGCGGACGCTACTTGGGCTGACGACCAGGCTACGCAGCGGTCGTCACAGGGTTACACCTTCAGCCTTGGTTCCGGCTCTGTTTCGGGGCGGTCTACCCGCTCGTCTTCTGTTGTCGGCTCCAGCTATGAGGCTGAGATTTACGCAGGGGCCATGGCTGCACAGGAGTTACGCTGGCTCACCTACCTGCTGGCTTATCTAGGAGAGCTGCCTCGTTCTCCTCCAGTTCTGTACGTAGACAACAAGGCCATGCTGGCCTTCTATCGGGAGCACAGAGTAGAGCACAGAACAAAGCACATTGCTCTTCGCTACTTGCTCGTGAGCTGCAGCAGCGTGGTCAGCTGCGCCTTGCTTACGTGGCCTCTTGGGCCAACACTGCTGATATCTTTACCAAGGCACTTCAGCCTTGTGATCATCAGCGCTTTTGTACAATGCTAGGTCTTGTGCCTACTTGGCCTCACTTGCTCACTTCTTGACCTTGCTTGTCGTGTGATCTATCTATACCAGCACTTGCTTGTTTACCTTTACATATACTTCTGCATGTGAACTAGCCTTCTGGCCTTGAACGTGTGCTCGGAATGTGTGGTGACGTTGTGATCCACCCTGAGCTTGTTTTGCTTTGCTTGACTGGTCTTGTGACCTCTTGTTCTCCCCCACTTTGCCTATGGGGGTGTGTCAAACTTATATGCTATGGTCTATCTAGGCTGTAGTGGGCTAGACACTATAGGGTACAACATTTCTAGGTTTCCTACTTGTACCCACATTTTGCCCAGTCACTTCATTCCTCGTTATTTTCACAATTTATAGTAATACAAAGTACAAGAATATAGAGGGGGCACATTCTACATTAATATTAACCTATTATTAGAAATGTTTGGGCATTCTTTGTCAAAATGTTATTATCTAGCATGTAGTGGGGTGCTCTATAGCGAGTACAACCCTGTTAGGGTTTGCTATATGTATCCCAATTGCTGCTAGTGAAACCCCTCCTTTCTTCATTTCTCTCTTGCCTAGCTAGCTAACCCTAGCTATGGCACCTCACTATACTCACTTTTCTCACATTGTATCAGAGCATCTACGCTCCTGGCCTGTTGGCCCACCTAACTAGTTCCGCTGCTACTCCGTCTGTTGCACGCCCCGTGGCGGCGAATTTGTTTCGTGTTTTCTAACCGATGTGCGCTCGGGGCGCGCGGCGGTTTTCTGCCCGCCGTGCGCCCCGAGGCGCGCGGCAGTTTTCTGCCTTGGGGACCCGCGCGTGGCCCCTGCCCTGCTCGTCGCGGCGCCCTGGGGAGCACGCGCGTTCCCCGCCCTGCTCGTCGCGGCGCTCTGGGGAGCACGGGCGGCCCCCACCCTTCACGATGCGGCGCCCTAGGGAGTCGCGCGCGGTTTCTTGCTGCCCCGTGGTGGCGCCCTGGGGGCCGCGCGCCACCCCTGGAGCCGCGCGCGGCCCCTTGCTGCCCCGTGGTGGTTCCCTGGGGAGCACGCGCGCCCCCCCCCCCCCCCCGCCCTTCACTTCGCGGCGCCCAAGGGAGCCGCGTGCGGCCCCTCGCTGCCCCGTGGTGGCGCCTTGGGGGCCGCGCGCCGTCCTCCTCGCCGTTCCCCGCTCTCCTACCCCGTGCCACCCGCTTTAGCGTTTGGGGGTGGGGAGTGTGGGGGGGACGGTTGTGGGGGTGCCGGTTGTGTGCGCCGTCCCCTGCTCCTCCTCCTCCTCCGTCTCCCGCTGCTGCAGCTGCCGCTCAAGGGGGTGGGTGTGTGGGAGCCGAAAGAGTGGTGCTAGGGGGGTGACATGGTAGTGGAGTTAGGGGTTCAGCAGGGGGTGTGTGTCAAGGGTGTGGGTCAGTTGGAGGAGGTTGTATGGAGGTAGCTGTCGTGTCGCCTGCAGCGCCTGTAGTCCGTCGCCCTTGCTTCGGTAGCCAGTGAGCCTGTTGCACCAGTCGCCAATGGGTCCGTTGCTCCTGCCGCTCGTCTATAGCCGCGGAGCCAGTCACTCCAGTAGTCCGTCGCCCTTGCTTCGGTAGCCACTAAGTCAGCCGCTCCTGTGCCCGTGCCTCTGCAGCTTCAGTCGTTGCCTCCCATCTTCTCTCCGTCCACAGTACTCTCCTCCTCCTCACTTGCCCTCTGTGATAGCCTCTAGCTTTGCTTGCCATTGTGAACCTGCTCTATGACTGTGTGCTCTGCTGATTACACCCCACTTTGGCTATGGGGGTGTGTCAGAATGTTATTATCTAGCCTGTAGTGGGGTGCTCTATAGCGAGTACAACCCTATTAGGGTTTGCTATATGTATCCCAACTGCTACTAGTGAAACCCCTCCTTTCTTCATTTCTCTCTTGCCTAGCTAGCTAACCCTAGCTAAGGCACCTCACTATACTCACTTTTCTCACATTCCTTACTGTGTTTTTCAACCGAGTACAACAGCAGCCGTTGTTCGCCCGTTACTACTAACGGGGCTTCGCCAATATTTTACCAAACCATGCACCGCTGGCCTGGCCGAGTCGGCCTACGCTTCAGGTCTAGCCCGAACCTTGATGCCAGCCCAGCAATAGCTAGCTCGCACGCGCCGCGTAACAGTTTGCATGTTTGCATATAAGTCTTCGCTCATTGCCTTCGCTCATACTTTGTACTCGTTAACCACCTAGTGCACTCCTCGTTATCTCGTTCTATTGCACCCGTAACACTTGGTAATCAGAGCCACTTTCCTTTTGGGACCGCGCACCTCCGCACCTAGAGAAATCAACTTTTGATTTTTGCACTTGAAGGAATTCACGCCCCTTAGCACCTAGGAGCCACTGTCCTTGCGTTCTCTCGTAAACGCATGCAGCCAAGACTACGCCAAAAGCTACGACGAGACGTCGTCCTTCGAAGTGGCCGAGCACGTTGACGTCACGACTCTTGCGCGGGAGCCCCTAAACGAACTGCTGCAGCAGCTGCACGAAAGTTCCGAAGAAATCGCGGCGTTGATGGCAGAATATACGGCACTGCAAAACGACGACGCACGCGTGCAACAAGCAATCACAAACAGAATGCACAGAAGGACAACAAGCACGACAGGCATCACAACATGGAAGTGTGGGGCAACCCTCGATCTCGGCTATTGATGGCGTCGCCCGGAACGACGGAGACGACGAATACGGCGCGACACACCCCAGAGCGATGAATGTAGCCATGAGCCAATCACGCGTCACAGTTTCGGTGCCGACCAGCAAGTCAGCACTGCCGTCACGGATGCCGCTCAAGCCGTAGCACCTGCCTTGCTTCGACCTAAGTCAACGGGGTGGTCCGGCCGTTCAGGCGTGGTTGTTCACAATGAGCGTATTTTTCGACGCCAACTACGTCTAGGAGGACTCGGCGAAGATTCGATACGCCGTGTCGCTGCTGCAAGGACCCGCCATGGATTGGTGGCACGTTATCGTCACAAAGCCGGTGAACTACGAGACTCTACCGACACGAAAGGAGAAACCGGACCCTGGGCGCCATCATATTTTGTGAAGGTACCCCAAATCGCACGTGGGACGCGTGGTGCGCAGGTCTGCGCACGAGATTCGAGCCAATTGCGGCTTTGATCGCAGCGCGACAGAAGCTCCGCTCTAGGCACCAGCTTGGGTGCGTCTAGGATAATACAAGCAGGTTTCTGGTGTTGTGTGAGCACATGGGCCAAATGCATGAGGGGGAGCGCATCGACCGCTTCGTCCGCGGCCTAAAACACGAGATCGCTTATGAAATCCTGCTTCACAACGTTACTGAATTTAACGAGATTCTCGCTATGGTGGAAAAAAAAAAGATTTTCTTCGCCGACCGAGACCGGGTTCCTACCGCAATAACACCAGCTGGGGACATCGGACTCATGGGACGAGCTAGCATGCCACGATACGTGCTATCGCCGTGAATGCCGCTGCCGCACCATTCAAAGGGCGCTACTTCGCGTGCAACATGCCGAGGCACCGTAAGAGCGAATGCTCAGAAAACGCCAAGGGAAAGGGGAAAGCTGAGCAGAAAAAACTGACCAAGCAGCAGGGAAACGCTAGGAGTCAGTAGCAGATGGGCCCTCTATTGAGAGGTCACGCCGCTCGCCCAACCCAACCATCCCTCACCGAGTGATTGTGCCGGTGTCAACGGAAGTTGTGTTAGGCCCTGTCCTCGCTTGGGCGGAGCCGAACTTGTGGTCGGGTGTACGGGGGAGTGCATGTCAGAATGTTATTCTCTAGCCTATAGTGGGGTGCTCTATAGCGAGTACAACCCATCTGGGGTTTGCTATATTTCCTCTCATTGCTGCTAGTGAAACCCCTCTCTTCTTCATTCTCGTTCTCTTCTCAGTGCAGCCGACCTGCGGCAGTGGGCAAGCTGATCGACGAGAAGGTCGACCTGCACGGGGACCACTGCGACAGGCACCGACTTCTGGGCGCCCAGTTTGGGGTGGTCGACTAGGAGGTCGACCGAACATGGTGGTCGACGACGGAGGGGCCGACGTCGACCTCGACAGGGGAGGCTGGGGACGTTGAGCTGGAGGGCGTCGAGTAGGACGCCGAGCAGCTGGGCGTCGAGTAGCAGGGCACCGGGATGGAGGGCGCCGACCTTGGGTGGCCGACGACTTGGCGAAGTCGGCGGCCTAGTCGTGGTCGACGAGAGGGGACACCGACCAGGGAGGATGCCGACCTGGCAAGCGTCAACCTGGTTGCCCGGTCGACTGTGTTACCCGGGTGACGGACTTCTGCGGAAGCATGCGAAGGTCGCCGGGGTGACTTCTGTGAGGCCGACCTCTGATGTTGGTATCCCGAGGTCGACGTGGCTGGTGGGTGCTGTCGGTGGCGTGGAGTCTGCCACGCGCCTGCGCTGTGCTCGTGACGAGGAGTGGCGCACCAACCAGTTGCGTGCATATGCAAAGCAGATGCTTCATTGTCCTGTGGGTGCAACGCTGTGCAGCCAACTTGCTGCAGCGTTGGCACACCATGGACTTGCAACGTTGGCAAGCCGCGACTTTGCTCTGCTAGAGCGCGGTCGACCAAGTCGTGCTGGCACGCGGTCAACCGTGCTGCGCTGGAGGTCGACCAGCAGCTTTGCTTGGTCTGATGAAGTCTTGCATGCCAACTATTGTTGTTATCATTCTGAACCTTTGTTCCCAACTTTTGCTAGTGAAAGTCTTGTAGTTTTGCCCTGTGAACGAACAATTGCTAGACAACGACTAAGGAACGAACGCAGAGATCCCTCCTACCCCGTGCCTAGCCCGTAGTCTAGCTCGCGTTGATAGAGTTATCTCCACATGGTGTGGTGAGCGTGGACGGCACATGACTTACCTTTCAGTCAGGTCGACGTAGTGGTCATTTGCCTATTGCGTGTTGTAGGCCGGCAGTTGTGCGGTAGTTACTATGGTAGGCACCGTAGGTGACGCAAGGGTGGTGGACACCCTGGAGGCACGGGTGGAGAATGCAAGGAGACGCCATGAGGCGAAGGAGTATGGTGACCTCCCCTGAGTAGTCGTCGAGGCTGGCATCCGCGCTGTATGTGCGATGGGGCACCCTCCTTCTCGGCCTGCATCTCCTCGACCGATGAACACTGAGGGCGGCGTCGACATGGGCGTCAACGCCGATGGTGGCCAAGTCGGCAGCAGTGCGGGAGGCACATCGATGCAGCGAGATGTGATCCACGCCGATGAAGTCAGCGGTGTACAGGCGCGAGGGATGCAGTCGCCGGTGGCTGCTGGCCCCTCGTGAGGCGACCTCGGAGGTCGACGAAGCAGATTTTTGCCAATGTCGGCGACCCACGTGACGGCGGGCGGGATTGCACCGAGTTACGGCTACTTCAAGTTTACGCCGGACATGATCTTGGACACTCCCCCGCTGGTCGGTCGACCCGACATTCTCACCTAGAAGGAAGCGATCGAGCCCCAAGTGGAGATGGTCGGGCTAATCGGCTTTGCTCGAGGCACCGTGGCAACGTGTGAGGACCCCGACTTGCGTGCGGAGTTTCGCGATATGCAGCTGCTAACCTTCACAGTCATCTCACGGTGCTGCTCGCTGGGCATGCAGATCGCCCTGATCTGTGCTGCGAATACCTCAACGCCGGCCACCGGGCGTGGCACTTCATCGAGTCGACATATCAAGTCACCAACGACTTGTTCTTCGCCTTGCTTGATAGGCAGCTGACGCACCTGCGTATGGGCGACCAGGAGACTGCGACCTACTACTGCAACCAAGCCCGGCGAATTCTCGCCACCATCAAGATGGCTGGTGCGCAGTCTCAACAGCATCGTACATCATGCACGTCATGCAGGGACTCCCGAGTAGCTACAACTTGCTGAAGCGGCTGTCGATGGTGCTGAGCACGCGGGCGACGCTCAACGAGGACACCATGACCTCGTACATCCTGAAGGACGAGGCGATGCAGGAGGCTGAGCGGTCCAAGGTGAACTACGTCGCCCCGACGAAGCGGCGTGGTCGACCAGGGCAGCGTGGGTAGTCTGGCAGCGGTGGCAGCAGCGGCTGGAAGCCGGCCAAGGATGCCAACAAGAAGAAGTCGGCCAAGGATAGCGGTCGTGGAGGAGGAAGTCGACGTCGGGATTGCTGGTTGTGCGGCGACCCCGGCCACCTCTCCTTCGAGTGCCCCGACCACAGTGACTCGGACGACGACAACGCCAAGGGAGACCGAGGGAGGTCGGCTGGGCGTCGCCCTCGCCGGGAGAGTAAGCCGCGCAAGGAGAAGCAGTCGACTAAGTCGGCCTCGGCGAAGGACGTTGACTTCTCTGCTGGCGGAAAGGGGCGAGACGACAAGGCAGCGTCGTGCTCGCTGGTTGGCGTCGTAGAGCCGACTGTCTCGTTGGCACCGGAGGCTGGCGAGGACTTCCAGGCTGTGGCGGCAGCTGTGCAGGCAAACCGGCAGGACAGCCTGGCTGTGCGAGGACTTCCTGGTTGACTTCCTTGCTGTGCTGTGGTGGTCCTGCTCGACACCGGCTGCTCCCACCACCTAATGGGGACGAAGGACGGCTTCGTCAACCTGCAGCCGAGCGGCGAAGTCAAGCACGTGCGCGGCTTCAATGGGGCACTGCAGGACATCCAGGGCTGCGGCACTGCCGCTCTGCAAGGGGAGGTCGGGAAGCAGGTGCTCCCGGATGTGCTCTACGTCCCGGGCGTGTGAGCGAACCTACTTTCTGTCACAATGTAAAATTGACTTGAGGAAAATGAGAAACAACCAAGATATAGCAAGCATAACCCTAACCCTAGGAAAACGTAAAGTACACCTATACTAACACAAATAAGCTATAACAAATATAGCGTGACACACCCCCATAGTCTAGGTGACGGTAGTCCTGTGGAACGCAACACACAGCAAGGGTCACAGGACCAGTTCACAAAAAACACAGCAAATCTCGTGGTGGATCTCAAGATCACCACACAGTCCGAGAACAAGCAAGGGGCCACAAGGCCAGTCCACATGCAAGGATATAGCAAATATAGAAGATGCAAGAGTACACGACAAGCATCTCTATAGAAGCACAGGGCCACAAGGCCAGTCTAGATGCATTTATATATAGCAAATATAAAGAGATGCAAGAGTACAATGCAAAGCATCTCTACACAAGCAAGTGAGGCCTGTAGACACAAGGCCAAGCTGGGTGCAGAAACGCTGGTGGTCACAAGGCGGCAACGCCTTGGTGAAGATATGTGCAATGTTGGCCTCAGAGACCACACGTACCACGCGGGCCTGGCCACGCTGCTGCAATTCACGCAGAAGGAAGTAACGAAGCTAGATGTGCTTCGCCTTCCCAACCAGTCGAGGCTCCTCACAAAATAGGACAGCAGACCTGTTGTCGGCGAACAAGACTGGTGGAGAGCGAGGCTGCTCACCAAGGTTGGTGAGAAGAAAAGACAGCCAGCGAAGCTCCTGAGCGGCCATGGACGCAGCGTACACCTCTGCCTCACAGCTGGAACCGGCAACAGACGACGCTCGAGTCAACCGCCACGAAACAGCACCTGCCCCGAGGCTAAAGGAGTACCCCTGTGTAGACCGGTGCGTCTCCGCATCGTCGGCCCACGACGAGTCCGAGTAACCTCTGTGTGTAACTAGCTGCTTCTCTCCAAGGACAAGTCCCATGCGTGATGTACTCGCCACATACTTCGCCACCCTCTTAGTCGCGTACCAGTGGGAAGGTTGGTGTCTCCAAGGCGCAAAAAAACGCGCAAGGACGCTAAGAGGGTAAGCTAGGTCTGGGCGAGTGCAGGTTATCAGGTACATGAGACAACCCACCAGCTCTGGATATGGACCACTGGACTCAAATGGCTCATCCGAAGGTGGGGCCGTGAGCCCATGATACACACCAAGAGGGGTGAGTTGTACCTTGGAGAACGGGAAGTGAAACCGCGTGAGGATCTGCTCAAGCATATGCGACTGAGTCTGCGTAATGGTGCGAGCTGCCCTGTCTCTGGTGATCTGCAGGCCAACGTAGTGCTGCAGCTCACCAAGGTCGGTGGGAGTGTGTCTCCTCTGCAGTTCCTCCTTCACGGAGGCCAGCGTATGTCAATCGGGAGTGGCGAACACCAGGTCATCGACGTAGACCAGGACAAAGAAGGGGGTCGAGCCATGGCGAACGAACAGTGACGGGTCAGCAGACGACGGAAAGAAGTCAAGAGCTGCTAGGGTCGAGCAAAGTGTGTCGTGTCACTCACGTGGAGCCTGACGCAGGCCGTAGATTGGTCGACGCAGTTACCACTGGGTCCCAGGTGGGAAAGAGCCAGTGAAGCCAGGCGGGCGACGCAGCCAGATCTGCTCGTGCAGGCTCCTTTGAAGGAACGCGGTGGAAAAGTCCAAGGAGTGCAACTTGTAGTCGCGTTGGGCTGCAATATGCAGCAACACCCGAAAGGTACTCATCTTCGGCGTGGGAGTGAAGGTCTGGAAGAAGTCCACCCACTCTCGCTAACTGAAGCCTCTCGCCACATAGAGCGCCTTGAGCATAGGTGGTGATCCTGGCGGCCGCTTCACCTTGTAGAGCCATCGGCCACTGACAACGTTCGTCCTAGGTGGTGGGACAGCGTTGACGTAAGTGCTTGTGGACCTATAAGATGCCATCTCTGCCTCTTCAGCTGCTATCCAGTACGAAGCCCAGGGTCCCGAGACTGCCTCGGCGTGAGTGCAAGGGATCGGGATGTCAAAGGCGTTTGGATCCCCCTCAGGGGCAAGTAGCATGGCGCAGAGTTGAGGAACAGTGGCCGCAAGGAAACCAAGCTCGAACTGCTTGTCCTCGAGGACCTCCAGCGGAAAGACAAGAGCACCCTCAGAAAACGGAGAACGAGCGGGGCCACTCACCACGGGAGCGGCGTAGTCAAGGCGGTGGGAAGAGGCAAAGCCAGTGACAGTGGTAACAAGAGCTGAGACAGACGACAGAGGTGCAGTCGGGTCGGTGACCGACGTGGACAAAACACGGGAGACGACAGGACGGGAGGCACGGAGGTAGTCGGACAACGGATCTTGAAGCACAGTTAGAGACGACTCAGGGGGCTGTGGAAGGACAGGTGGAGGTGGACCACGAGAGCGAAGAACAAGGTGGAACGGACCGTCTGCACAGTAACGGGAGCGACGACGCTCTTGGGACACAGCACGACAGAGAGGAGAACGACGAGTCCACTGGGACGAGGAAAGGGACTCAACAGGGGGAATAGGAGGGGACGGTAGGGGACCACAAACAAAGCGTGGAGGTGCTGGGTCGGGGAGGTCGCGTAGCCGCAGTTGCTGCTGCTCCGCCTCCTCTAGCGTCTGCTGCGACGGTACCGGCCCCTGCTGCTTCTCCTGTGGCTCCACCTCTGCCCTCTCCTGCTGCGACTGCAGCTGCACCCGGTGCTGCGACCAGGACTCCTGCGCTACCCTCTCGTGCTGTGGCCGTGACTCCTCCTCTACTCTCTCCTGCTAGGTCTGTAAGTGCACCTATTGCTGCGGGTGGGACTCCTGCTCTACCCTCTTTTGGTGCTGACGTGACTCCTCCTCTACCCTCTCCTGCTACGGCTGTGAATCCTCCTCTACTCTCTCTTGCTGCTGCTTCTCCTGCTGCTGTGCCCTCTCAAACTGCTCACGCTCCTCCCTCTCCAACCAAAGGAGACGCTGCTCACGGGTCAGGAAACGTACAGTGCGCGGTTTAGGTGCCACAGTGCCAGTGCCTCCACCTCCATCACCCCCAGAACGAGCACCTCCACCACCGACACCCCAGGGGCCTCCAGTACCTCCCGCAGGAACACCCGCAGGCTCCGCAACAACCGACAGCAGAGAAGAACGAGGAGGAAACCGCGGGACGGACAGGAAGCCAGGGGGTGAGGCGGGGCGAGGCCGCCAACTAGAGGCTGCCGTGTCCTCCACACCAGTGACCTCCACGCCCACAACCCCTGCACCCCCAAGGCCGACACCACCAGCTCTTGCAGCCCCAGTACCCTCACCCTCCGCAACTGCACCTCCCGCACCCCCAGACATGACAGGGACTGAACGCTGCGAGGGGACGATTGCGGAGTGACCTGCGACACACCAAACGGGGCAGGACGCGAAGGGGGGGAAGGCTACCGGGGGGACTGGGGGAGGCTCAAGGGTGAGGAACAGCGGGGGGGAAAAGACCTCAGTACCTGGGTGGGGGCGACTCCTGTAGTAACAGACAGACTTGTCGAACGTGACGTCCTGAGAAGCGAAGAACCCACAGGTGACTGGGTCGTAGAACACCCAGCCGGAGGCGTCCAAAGGGAAGCCAAGAAAGATGCAGGCACGAGTGAGCGGGGACAACTTGTTCGCGTCAGGGGCGCGAACGTGAGCCAGACAACCCCAGACGCGGAAGTCAGCTGCTACACCCTGTAAACCTGACCAGACAGAGACCGGCGTCATCCGTGGCCATGCGTCAATGGGCCACAGGTTCAGCTGGTGCACGGCGTAGCGGACCGCCTGAGGCCACAAGAGCTGAGGGGCACCGACATGGCACATGGAGGTCCGGGCAACCTCCATGACCAGGCTGATGTGACGCTCGGCTACCCCGTTCTACTGCGGCGAGGCTGGTAGCGTGTACGAGTGAATGACTCCTCGACCCTGACAGAACGTCTCCAGGCGAGTGGAAGAAAAATCACCACCACGGTCCGAGTGTAGGCGAAGCCCACACAGGCCCTAGGCACCACCCCGCGCTAGTAGCCACGGCTCGAGGACGGTAGGCACGTCGGCCTTCCGTCGCAAGGGGAAAACCGTGGTGTAGCGGGAGTAGTCGTCTACCACAATCAGGAAGTAGCGCTCCTGACGTGGTCTAAGGACCGGGGAGGGACCCCAGACGTCCAAGTGCAGGGTCTGGAAGGGAGCCGTGGTGGGGGAGAACGAGGAGGATTGAGGGGTAGCGCGCTGCCGACCCTCGACGCAAGGAGTGCACAGCGGCGCAGGCGAGAAAGGAAGCGGGGCAAGCGAATCTGGGAGACCTGAGACCAGGCGGTAACGTGCCATCCTACTGAGACGTGGGAGCGACGGGTGACCTAGACTGTGGTGCCGGAGGACGGACGGGTTGGTGAGGGAGCGACAGTCGTACGACATAGCAGCTACCTGACCTGACCTGACCTGGCCTCACGGAGTGCGGTGGGACCCAGTGTATAGTGAGTACAGACCAGAGCCCGGCTCCCTGAGAAAAGTGGCCAGAGGGGCCCCATTGGTACCGACTGTGCAGGAGGCAACAGGCTCGTCCAGTGGGAAAGTGGTGACTACACCTAGGTCGTGGAGGTGACTGAGACCCACCAGGTTCCTAGAGAACGAGGGGGTGTAGTAACCTGTAAGAAAACCTGAGGGAGCCGCCGGACACGGGAGAGTGGTGGTGCTGCGAGCAACTACACGTCCCATAGAGGGGTCAACCAAGGCGACAGTTACTGGAGTGCGCAGTGGTGTGAGGTCAGTACAGTCGCGAAAGAAATAGGTGGACTCTCTAGAGTCTAGGGTGAAGGAAAGATGTGTAGTCTGTAGGGTCGCACCCGAACCAGCTACAAAGGCTAGTGCTAGACTAGTGGTAGCTGCAGCTCCTACACAAAGACCCTCAGAGGCGCCTGGACTGGAAACAACGCACGCACTAAGACTCGAAACACAGGTCTCTACTCGTGCAGCCGGGAACAGTCCTAGACCAGGTAGGTGAGACTCAACTGGTGCAGCAGTGCGCTGGCGAAGACGCGAGGGCCAGTGCGGTGTAATAGCGTGAGGACCAAAACGCTCACGGTGGAGGTCGTCGAGTCGACGGTAGCAGTTGGACGCAGAGTGATCAGGACTCCAGCAAGTAGTGCCAGCACCAGGGCCTGTCAGGGCCCGGTACTCGCAGGGGTCGACGTCTCGCCCACTGCTAGCTGAGCCACTGCTGAGGGCTCCACACTTTGGACCCGCAGGTCCCCACTGCCGGGAGTGCTGCGGCTGGCCCTGCTACTGTAGAACTCGAGTACATGCCATGTGAGTAGCTAGAAACGGGGGTGGTTCTAGCAGGTGGGCCTAAACTGCCGCTGGCGGTAGGCTATCCTACTGCTGGTTCATTAGCGGTAGCCTAAGCTACTGCTCGAGCACTGGGGCAGCCTATGCTGCTTCTGGTTTTACTGGGGGCAGCCTAAGCTGCTGCTGGTGCACTAGCGGTAGCCTAAGCTACTGCTCGAGCGTTGGGGCAGCCTATGCTGCTTCTGGTTTTGCTGGGGGCAGCTTAAACTGCTGCTACTAGTGCTGCTGGTGGCGGGTTTCAGCTCTTGAGGCGGAGGATTCAGGTCGTGGGGGGGGGGCAGCTCTGACTGGTACAGGTGGGGCAGCGGGTGCGGTTCTGTGTGGTTCCGTGCAGTTCAGTGCGGTTCTGCGCGGTTCTGTGCATTGATGTGCGGTTCTACGGGGTGGGGAGTACCGGGTGGGGCGGCTGATTCCGGGTGAGGTGACTGGAACGGGTGGGGCAGCAGCTCTGGCTAGAATGGGTGGGGCAGCAGGTGCGGTTCTGTGCCGTTCTGTGCAGTTCAGTCCGGTTCTGCGCGGTGGGGAGTACCGGGTGGGGCGGTGTACGTTGCTGGTTTTGCTAGGGGGTAGTTTAAGTTGCTGCTGGTGCGCTGACAGCAGTGAAAGCTGCTGCTGGTGCGACTGGCGGCAGTCTAAGTTGCTGGTGGTGCTCGTAGCAGTAGTCTAGGCTGCTGGTGCTACTGACGGCAGTGTAAACTGCTAGTGCTACTGGCGGCGGGTGTGGCAACTTGTGGGGAGGTGGGTGTCAGATGGGGCGGCTGTTAAGGCAGCGGGCGACGGGTGGGGAAGGTAAGGCGGCGGTTCTGTGCGGTTCTGTGCGGTTCTGTACGGTTCTGTGCAGTTCTGCGTGATTCTGCACGGTTCTGTGCGGAAACTGTGCGGTTCTGCACGAATCTGTGCGGTTCTATGCAGTGGAGAGTACTGGGTTGGGCGGCTGATTCCGGGTGAGGTGACTGGAACGGGTGGGGCAGCAGGTTTCCAGGTGGGGCGGCAGTTTCTGGTCTGGGGCAGTGGTTTGCAGTTCCTGGGGCGGCCGATTTCTGGTGTGGCGGCGGTTTTCTGCTCGTGGGGCGGCAGGTCGCGGGTGAGGCGACGGCTAACAGGGTGGGCGGCGGGTAAGGCAGCGGGTGGGGCCACGTCTAACGGGTAGGGTGGCGGTTACGACGGTGGGAAACGGGTGGGGGGGACGGGTCACTGGTGCGCACGGCTGCTGCTGTGTGTGCGTGCGACTAACGACGGGGCCGCGGGGCCCGCTAGCGAAGGGGCCTCTGGGCCCACGAACAAAGGGCCGCGGGGCCCGCTAATGAAGGGCCGCGGGGCCCGCTAACAAAAGGCCGCGGGGCCCGTTAACTAACAGCCGCGACGGGTGACAGGCGACGGGAAAAAAAAAAAAAAAGAACGGGAAAACGACCGCGATCGACGGGGGGAAACGGGCGACGGGCGATTGGCGACTTGGGGGGGGGGGGGGGGGGGGGGGTGGGTCCACGGGCGACGGGGCTAAGGTAAGCGCGATACGGGCGGTCTAGGACGGGGCGCGACTAGGTGGGCCCATGAACATCGAGTGATTTTTCCTAAGGGGAAAATCTCGCTAGGGTTAACCTAGCTCTGATACCATGGCACAAGGTAAAATTGACTAAGGAAAATCAGAAGCAACCAAGATATAGCAAGCATAACCCTAACCCTAGGAAAACATAAAGTACACCTAGACTAACACAAATAAGCTATAACAAATATAGCGTGACAATTTCGGCCGGGCAGCTGAAGGAGAACGGCGTGAAGCTGTAGGAGGGCAGCGACGAGATGCTGCTCGTCTCGGCGGCGGGAGAAGTGCTCGGTCGGGCGACGTACACCGGGCGTGTCCTCTGCACCGACCTGCGTCCTTGCTTGACGAGGTCGACGTCATCCACGACGGAGGTCGTAGCCTTGCGGACGATCGTCTCGGCGACAAAGTCGACGCCGGACAGGCTGCATGCGAGGCTCACTCACGTCAGCATGGACACCATCCCGAGCTCGGCGAAGCACGAGGTCCCCACTGGGCTGGACCTCAAGTCGGCGTCCGGCGCCGACTCACCGTGTGTCTCATGTGTCGGCGGGAAACTGGCGTGGCACACCTTCCCCGACAAAGGTTCCGACGCCGACGACGTGCTGGTCGTTGTGCATAGCGACTTGTGCTGGCCTTTCCAAGCGGCTGCCAAAGACGGCAGCCTGTACTTCTTGCTACTGAAGGACCGCAAGACCCGCTTCGTGTGGGTGAGGTCGGTCGCCAAGAAGTCAGATACGCTACAGGAGTTCGTGCAGTGGCTCGCGGTAGTTGAGTGGCAAACGATGACGTCGGTGTTTAAGTTGCGCTCTGACCGGGGAGGGGAGTTCCTCGGGAAGCGGTTCATCGACTTTGTGAACGGCAAGGGGATCGTCCATGACCTGACAGCGTGGTGGGAAGCTGAAGCCGAAGGCCAAGTGGGGCCTTCACCTCGGCGTGTCGGAGGAGAGCAAAGGTTGGGAGCTCCTCGACATTGCCGACATCCGGGTGGTCACCACGTCGGACGTGGCATTCTACAAGGACATGTCGCTGGAGGTGTGGAAGTCGGAGCACGGGACGGACGCCAACCACCCCGCCAACAGACACCTCGACGGTGACGCTCCCTTTGCTCGCCGAGGTCGATGAGCCTGCTGCTAAGAACGTCGAGGATGTCCCCTCTCCCTCCCCCTTCCCCGCCCCTCTTGCCCCTCCCCTTGTGGCCAACCTGCTTAGGCTGACTACGATGTCGGCCTCCGGCGATGAGGGGAGCAGTGGGGCATTGCCTGCGGCGCCGGCCAAGAGCATCGCCAATGGCCGACGTGACGTTCAGCAAGTCGATGTGAGAGTAAGGTGACGCCGGCAAGAGAGGAGCAGGTCGAGGAAGTGCAGCTGACGGAGGTGAAGTCGGCAAAGGGGGTAGTGGCAATGCAACAACTGACTATCGAGCAGGCAGCAGCAAAGCCGACCACGGAGCAGTCGGCGACCAGACGGTCGGCAAAGGAGCTGACCACAGGGGAGAGGTTGGCCGGTATGCCAACCGAGGCGCAGCACGACGAGGGCAGCAAAGCCGGTGATGAAGGAGGTGACGCCAAGAAGTCCACCAACAGCGACGTGGTGGAGGTCCCGCCTGGACCTCGGCAGTCAGGTCGAATTCGGAGGCTACCCAACTTCTTCGTCCCCGCTGCCTTCACCACGGTGTACGACGTGGACGACGATGACCTGCTACACGACGACGTCGAGGAGGATGAGGAGTTTCTGGAGCTCAACCCCGACATGCATGCTGACCCCGAGCACCATTGGGACATCTCGACGATGACGGTGTAGGAGGCGTTGGGGAGCTGGAAGGGCCAGGCGGTGAAGGCTGCCATGGAAAGGGAGATCCGTAGCCTCATCAACATGTGGACGTGGGAGCTGGTCGAACGCCAGTCGGGAGTGAACATCATGAAGAACCGGTGCGTGCTGACAACGAAGTACCACATTAATGATACCGTCGAGCGCGAGAAGGCGAGGCTGGTCGTGAAGGGCTTCATGTAGGTGTACGGCACCGACTACGACGAGACGTTTACGCCGGCGGGCAGCTACGTCACACTGAGGATCTTCCTCAGCATCGTCGCCGTCGTCAACCTCAACCTGATGCAAGTCGACATGAAGAACGCCTTTCTGCAGGGCAAGCTCAACCGGGTGCTGTACATGTCCCAGGCGGACTACTTCAACGACAGAACCGGCCGGGTGTGCAAGCTGCTGAAGAGCTTAGACGGGCTAAAGAAGTCACCGCTGCTGTGGTACTTGGCACTCAACGACGTGCTGGTCGGCGCTGGGTGGAAGAAGAGCCAGGTCGACGAGGCTCTGTACTTCAAGGTCGGCAACGACAAGGTGGCCTGCTGAGTGCTGGTCAGCGTCGACAACTTGCTTGCCACCAGCAGCAGTACCGAGATGCTGAAGGAGCTAAAGGAGCTAGTGGAAGCCGCCTTCGAGCTGCGCGAGATCTCGCCGGTGCAGAATTACCTCGGGCTGGAGATCGTGCGCGACAGGTCGGCGGGGAAGCTGTGGCTGCACAAGCAAGGCTACGCCGACAAGCTGCGCAGGCGGTTCATCGACGACCGGGCGCACCCCAAAGAAGCCGGTCTCGGTCGACGCCAACCCCGAGCTCACCTTCGTTGACGAGAAGGTGCAGGAGCATCAGGAGGAGGAGTACCAGCAGAAGGTTGGCTCGCTGCAGTTCACGGCGACGACGACGAGGCCGGACATTGCCTTCGCCTGCAGCAAGGTGGGGAGTGGCCTCACGGTGAGGAGCAACCAGCACTGGTGCGAGGTCGACCGCTGCCTCGCCTACCTCGCCAACACGCGAGACACTGCCCTGGAGTTTGGCGGTGGACCAGAGTCGCTGAAGCTGGTCGGCTATGTGGACGCTGGTGACAAGAAGAGCCGGACGAGCACGAGTGGCTACGTGTTCCTCTATGGAGGTGCCGCAATCTCATGGTCGAGCCAGCGCATCAAGTGCGTGACACTGTCGTCGGCCGAGTCGGAGTACGTGGCGGCCACCGAAGCCGGCAAGGAGGGACGCCGACTTCGCTTCCTCCTCGCAAAGTTCCGGCAGCTGGATGCCGGGAACACGACCGTCCTTTAGTAGGACAATAAGTCGGCCATCGCAGTTGCTGAGGTCATGGGGTTGACGGGCAACATCAAACACATGGAGCGGCGGCAAGCCTGGCTGCAGCACATGGTGAAGCACGGGAAGTTTTCGCTGAAGTACATCCCGACTGCTGAGCAACCTGCCGACTTCCTGACGAAGGCATTGCACTATCCGGCCTTCAACCGGTGCGCCGTTGCAGTCGGCCAAGTGCGCCTAGCCAACGTGGGCGACGGCGATGACGACGTGCAGCAGTAGGAGCCATGCCCTTTTGCATGGCTAGTGTGATGACCGGCGTGCTGTGTGTTATGTGCACGCAGACGGGCTATTCTCTGGGTGGTGCTGCCGTGTGGGCAGGAGGCCCAAGCATGAAGCCGTCCTCGCTTGGGCGGAGCCGACCTTGTGGTCGGTTGTACGGAGGAGTGCAGCCGACCTACGGCGGCGGGCAAGCTGGTCGACGAAGAGGTTGATCTACACGGGGACACCATAAGGTGTACACCAGATTAGGGTTTGACATATTTGTACTCTTGTTCCTGCTAGTCACTCCTCATTCTCGTTTCTCATTCTGACATGGTATTACGAGCCTAGGTTCCACCTAGGACCGAAACGATAGGGCCCACCGTTTCCGCTAGCCGCGCCCTCGTGCGCCGCCGTTCCTTTTTCCTGCGCCTCGAGCGCCTCGTTCTCAAGGCCCCGTATGGCCCCGCGCTAGCCTCTCACGGCCCCCGGTCGGCCCCGCACTAGCCTCCTAAGGCCCCCGTCGGCCCCACGCTAGCCCCGCGCTAGCCTCCTAAGGCCCTCGATCGGCCCCGCGCTAGCCTCCTAAGCCCCCGTCGGCCCCACGCTAGCCCCGCGCTAGCCTCCTAAGGCCCCCGATCGGCCCCGCGCTAGCCTCCTAAGCCCCCGTCGGCCCCCACGCTAGCCCCGCGCTAGCCTCCCAAGGCCCCCGTCGGCCCCGCGCTAGCCTCTCACGGCCCCCCCCCTTTGGCCCCGCGCTAGCCCCGACCGGCCCTCCCGCGCTCGCCCCTCTACGACCGAGCCGCACGGCGCGACCCGAACCGAACCGCGCGACCCAGCCAAGCCGCGCCGCCCCAGCCGAGCCGCGCCGCCCTAGCCGAGCCGCGCCGCCCTAGCCGAGCCGCGCCCTACTTACCTGTGCACAGCACTGCTACTGCTACTGCTACTGCTACTGCTACTACCACCACTGCTGCTACTGCCACTTCAGCTATGGCTAGCCCTACAGTTCTCTCGTTCGATTCTGAGGGCCGCCCGATTAAGTTTGATACCTGGCTCGATGATCTGCACCTGTTCCTCCAGCTCACTGCCAGAGAGGATATCTCGCTGTACGATCACGCACTAGGCACAGTCCCTGCTCCTGCTACTACTGCTACCGCTACTGCTCGCTCGCAGTGGCAGACTCGCGATGCCCACGCCCGCTTTGCTATTCGCAACTCCCTGCCAGTAGATGAGCGTGAGCACTTCGGCCAGCATCAGACTGCGCAGGCCCTGTACACTGCTGTAGTTGCGCGCTACTCCTCCTCGGCCTCAGCTGCACTAGGCCGTCTCTCCCTTCCCTACCTGTTCCCCGACCTGTCCGCTTTCCAGACAGTCGCTGACCTCATCACTCACCTCCGTACTAGTGATGCCCGCTTCCGTGCAGCCATGCCCGCTGAGTTTCTTGCCTCCAACCCTCCCCCGCTCTGGCTCACTCTCTACCACCTAGTCACCCGCCTCCCTGACACTCTACGTACAGTCAGGGACCACTTCCTAGCTCGCTGCCCCACTGAGCTCACCATTACCGCCCTAGAGAAGGAACTACTTGCAGCTGAGAAGAGTATTGTAGCTGTAGGTGCCTCTCGTGGCGACCCCCGCACCCCTTTCTTCGAGGGGTGTTCCCCCTCCCCCCTCCTCCCCTCTGTCGCCTCTGCTGCTGCTGTCGACCTTCTTGGTGCTGAGCAGGTCGGCTCTGCGTCCGCTCCCAGCGGGCGCCGCAGCGGCAAGGGCAGGGGAGGCAAGGGCGGTGGGGGTGACGGCGGGGGAGGCGGTGGTGGGGGTGGTGGCAGCGGCGGGGGCGGTGGCGGGGCTGGAGGGGCTAGTGGCAGCGGTGGGGGTGGTGGAGGCAGCAGCGGCGGCGGTGGCCGGGGTGGGGGCGGTGGTGGTGGCGGCAGTGGACGTGGCGGCGGCAGGGGCGGTGGTGGTCGTGGTGGAGGCGGCGGTGGTGGTCGTGGAGGCTCTGGCACTGGCCAGAGTGCGCAGCACCCTCAGTCCTCCCAGGAGCTTCGTGAGTGGTACTTACAGCACGGGGGTGGGGGGGGTAGCCTTAGCTGCACGTACGTCATCCGCACTGGTCGCCGCAAGGGACAGACGTGCGGGAGGGTGCACACTTCGCAGCGCTGCTTCTCTCGCCTAGATGACGCTTGGCGTGCTCAGTTTCCTGACGCTCCTGAGCTCCCTCAGTGGGCTGATCTCCTCAAGAAGGATATCGATATCTATGCTCTTGATTTTGATGTTATTCTCAAAGCAATGTATGCATTGACTATTAGTGGAGAGGAGGACCAGTACCTGAGTGTTCCGCCTGACCCAGGCATCCGCACAAGTGAGGCTGCCGCCCTAGGTGCTTGCGTGTCTGCTACCCCAGGTACTGGTGAGGCTACTGCTCTAGGTGCGTGTGTGTCCGCCACCCCAGGTACTACTGAGTCCACTGAGGCACTTCACACCTTCACTCTAGACTCAGGCGCTTCGTGCTGTTTCTTTCGTGACCGCACTGCTCTTGAGCCCCTTGCTCGACCAGTCGCTGTCTCGCTCGCTGACCCCTCTGGGGGTCCGGTCATTGCGACCTCCTCCACCCTCCTTCCTTGTCCTGCTGTCCCGTCGGGCACACTGTCAGGTCTCCACCTCCCCTCGTTCTCTACGAACTTGGTGGCGGGTTGTGCGCTTCAGGATGGGGGTGTTCACCAGTTCACCCCTGCCTACGAGCGTGTGACACACTGCACGTGTGCTCGGACGGGCCGTCACCTGGCTACCTTCACTCGGCAGCCGGGGTCGGACCTGTACACACTGACCACTGAGTCCCCTCAGGTAGCGGCGTCTGCGTCTGCGTCTGCGTCAGGTCAGCTCTCTGCCCCCTGCTCGTGTCGCTCTCTAGCGCACAAGACTGTCCTCTGGCACCACCGACTTGGTCACCCGTCAGTGCAGCGCCTTCGGGGCATGCACGCCCGGTACCTTGTCTCTGGTCTTCCTCGGGTACTCCCTCCCCTCCCACCCTCCCTTGCTCCTCCTTGTCTTCCCTGTGTCGAGGGGCAGCAGCGCGCTGCCCCTCACTCCTCCTCGTTCCCCCCGACGACTGCTCCTTTGCAGACGCTCCACATGGACGTGTGGGGCCCAGCCCGCGTCCGTGGTCAGGGCCAGGAGAGGTACTTCTTGATCGTCGTTGACGACTACTCGCGCTACACCACGGTCTTCCCCTTGCGCACCAAGGGTGAAGTCCCTGATGTTCTGATCCCCTGGATCAGCAGAGCACGTCTTCAGCTGCGAGAGCGTTTTCGCTCGGAGTTTCCTGTTCTGCGCTTGCACTCTGACAGAGGTGGCGAGTTCTCCTCCGACCTCTTGGCAGCCTACTGTGCCGAGCACGGCATTCGCCAGTCGTTCACGCTCCCGGCCTCTCCACAGCAGAATGGGGTTGCTGAGCGCCGCATTGGCTTGGTCATGGAGGTCGCTCATACCTCCTTAGTCCACGCGGCTGCCCCCCACTTTCTGTGGCCGTTTGCGGTCCGGTACGCTGCGCATCAGCTCAACCTCTGGCCCCGTGTCTCCGCTCCGGAGACCTCGCCCACACTGCTCTGGACGGGGGAGGTTGGTGATGCGTCACGCTTCCGTGTCTGGGGATCCCGAGCTTTTGTTCGCGACACGTCTGCGGACAAGCTCTCCTCCCGCACTGCTCCCTGTGTCTTTCTTGGCTTTGTCCCGGATGCGTCTGGCTTGCAGTTTTACCACCCCGCCTCGCACCGAGTCTTCCCCTCTCAGGACGTCACTTTTGACGAGTCCGTGCCCTTCTACCGCCTCTTCCCCTACCGCACTGCCCCGCTCCCTCCCCCGCCTCTCTTCCTCGCGCCAGGTGCTGCAGTGGTAGACCCCCTTCCCCCTCAGGGTGCCGCTCCCTCAGGTGTCTCTCAGGTAGACCCGGTTGAGCCTGCCGAGGTAGCTGTCGACTCGCGTCCTGCTAGAGGTGCTGAGCCTGAGCGTGCGGAGCCTGAGCGTGCGGAGCCTGAGCGGGCGGAGCCTGGGGGTGCTGAGTCTGGGGGTGCTGATCCTGGGGGTACTGAGCCTGGGGGTGCTGGGTCTGGGGGTACTGAGCCTGGCGTTGCTGAGTCTGGGGGTGCTGCGCCTGGAGTTGCTGAGCCTGGGGGTGCTGAGCCTGGTGGTGTTGCAGTTGACTGTGAGGCGCCTGGAGGACCTCCCTCTTCGCAGCAGCTGCGTGAGTGGTACTCACGGTACTGCAGCCTCCGGCGGGGTGAGTCTCGGGCTCGTGGTGCTGCTGGAGTTGGTACTCGTGTTTCCCCACCACGGCGGGAGCCGCCCTCTTCCCCTCAGCTTCGAGAGTGGTACGCTCGGCACATCAGTCTCCGTAGTGGAGCTGCTGGTGCTGGGGTCCCCGGAGTTGACGCTGCTGCGGGTGCTACGGACCCTGGTGCTGGAGGTGCTGCTGCTGCTGGCGGTGCTGCTGGAGGTGCTGCTGCTGCTGGCGGTGCTGCTGGAGGTGCTGCTAGTACTGAGGACCCGGGCGTTGGAGCTGCTGTGGGTGCTACGGACCCTGGTGCTGGAGGTGCAGCTGCTACTGGCGGTGCTGCTGAAGGTACTGCTGCTGCTGGCGGTGCTCCTGGAGGTGCTGCTGCTGCTGGCGGTGCTGCTGGAGGTGCTGCGGACCCTGGTGCTGGTGGTGCTGCTGCTTCTCGAGGTGCTGCTGCTGCCGCTGGTGTCTCTGCTGGTTCGAGAGCTGCTGCACGGCCACGACCGTACTTCGTTCCGCTCCTTCAGCAGGTTCTTGGTCAGCCTCCTCCTCCTTGTTCTCCTCTCGCCTTAGAGTGTCCGCCGTCTGTCCAGTCACAGCCACAGTTACCGCCTGCCTCCCCACTCCCTGTGCCTGCTCCTTACACTGGTCCGACTGACGGTCTTGCTGAGAGACGTGAGCCTGCGTCACGTCCTGTGTCACCTGCGTCTCGTCGAGCGTCGCCTGTTCGAGCTGCTACCACTGGTAGTCGTGTCCCGCGTGAGCGTCCTCCTGCTGTCCCAGGCACACACCGGATGGCGCTTCGTCAGTCCACTGCTCCGCAGCGTGTTGCTCTCCCGTCGCCTCCTGCGTCCTCTCTTCCTGCTCTTGCTGACCCGGAGTCAGACTCCCTTCGTGCTGCCAGTCCTACTGTCACACGTCTCCTGGCTACGGTTGTCACTGACCCTTCCTTTGAGTCCGCTGCTGCGTCTGCCCTAGTCACTGAGCTTGTCGACTTTGCAGCTGCGTGTCGTCTAGACTACGCAGCGAGTCTTGTTGCTGAGTCTGAGTCTGCCTGTCCTCCGTTCGTCGGGGGTGAGTGTGCTCTTGGCACGGACGTCCTTGAGGACAGGCAGGAGGAGTTTGGTTGCCTTGCCGCTGCTTTGCCCCATCTCGTGTCCATGCTTGTTGCCCCTGAGGGAGACCCGGATGCACCAGACATCCCGACCCCACGCTCTTACGCAGAGGCGATGGCCAGTCCCTACTCCTCTCAGTGGCAGTCAGCCATGGACACAGAGATGGCTTCCTGGAAGTCCACAGGCACCTACGTCGACGAGGTTCCCCCACCTGGGGCGAACATCGTCAGTGGCATGTGGATTTTCAGGGTGAAGCGGCCGCCGGGCTCTCCGCCTGTCTTCAAGGCGCGTTACGTTGCACGAGGCTTCAGTCAGCGAGAGGGAGTTGACTTCTTCCAGACCTTCTCCCCGACCCCGAAGATGACCACTCTTCGGGTTCTGCTACACGTCGCCGCTCAGCGTGACTACGAGCTCCACTCTCTTGACTTCAGCACAGCTTTCTTGCAGGGCAGCCTGCACGAGGAGATCTGGCTGCGCCGCCCACCTGGCTTCACTGGGTCGTTCCCTCCTGGCACCCAGTGGAGCCTCCGGCGGCCAGTCTACGGTCTCCGCCAGGCGCCGCGTGAGTGGCACGACACACTGAGGACTACACTTTCGGCTCTTGGGTTTGCTCCTTCTACTGCTGACCTGTCGCTGTTTCTGCGCACCGACACCTCGCTACCGCCGTTCTACATCCTCGTGTACGTCGACGACTTGGTCTTTGCCACTGCGGACACTGCCGCACTCGCCCACGTGAAGTCCGAGCTGCAGAAGAGACACACGTGCACAGACCTGGGTGAACTGACAAGCTATCTTGGCTTGCGGATCACCCGGGACAGAGCACGCCGCACCATTACCCTGACTCAGTCACACATGGTGCAGCAGGTCCTTCAGCGCTTCGGCTTCACGTACTCCTCGCCTCAGTCCACTCCTCTGCCTACGGGTCACTCGCTCTCAGCTCTGCCTTCGGATGAGTCCGTAGAGTCGAGTGGTCCGTATCCAGAGCTTGTGGGCTGCCTCATGTACCTGATGACCTGCACTCGACCTGACCTAGCATACCCTCTCAGCATCTTAGCACGCTATGTTGCTCCCGGCCGTCACCGGAAGGAGCACATGGATGCAGCTAAGAGGGTGTTGCGCTACTTGTGCAGTACGTCGGGCATGGGGCTAGTGCTTGGAGGGCGAGACCGGCCTGTTCTCACTGGGCACTCAGACGCTTCTTGGGCAGACGACCAGGCTACTCAGCGGTCGTCTCAGGGTTACACCTTCAGTCTTGGCTCTGGCTCTGTCTCTTGGCGTTCTACTTGTTCTTCTTCTGTTCTCAGCTCCAGCTGTGAGGCTGAGATCTACGCCACGGCCATGGCTGCCCAGGAGCTTTGCTGGCTCACCTACCTGCTGACTGACCTTGGAGAGCAGCCTCGTTCTCCTCCAGTGCTGTACGTCGACAACAAGGCAACCATTGCCTTGTGCCAGGAGCACAGACTGGAGCACAGGACGAAGCACATTGCTCTGCGTTACTTTCTAGCTCGAGAGCTACAGCAGCGTGGTCAGCTTCTTCTGCGTTACGTGGCCACTGAGGCCAACACTGCTGATGTGTTCACCAAGGCGCTTCCGCCTGTTGACCATCAGCGTTTTTGCACTCTTCTAGGCCTTGTGCCGACTGTTTCTCACTTACTTACTTCTTGACTTTACCTGTACTGTGATCATTATATATATACCTGCATGTTTGCCTTGTTAGGTTGTGATCATTGTACCTCTTGCTCTATTATAAAACTGCATGTGAACTGGTCTTGTGACCGCTTGCTTGTGCTCGGAATTTGTGTGGAATCCTCGAGATCCACCCTGAGCTTGTTTGCCTTGTTTTGCCTTGACTGGTCTTGTGACCCCTAGGTCTCCCCACTTTGCCTATGGGGGTGTGTCAAACATTATATGTTTGTGTGGTTCTAGGCTGTAGTGGGTCACACCATAAGGGGTACACCAGATTAGGGTTTGACATATTTGTACTCTTGTTCCTGCTAGTCACTCCTCATTCTCGTTTCTCATTCTGACAGTTACCCGGGCGACGGACTTCTGCGGAAGCATGCGAAGGTCGCCGGGGTGACTTCTGCGAGGCCGACCTCTGATGTTGGTATCCCGAGGTCGACGTGGCTTGTGGGCGCTGTCGGTGGCGTGGAATCTGCTAGGCGGCTGCACTGTGCTCGTGACGAGGAGTGGCGCACCGACCAGCTGCATGCACATGCGAACCCGGTTCACGCAATTGACCACACCCGGCCGAATAAGAAGGGTACAACGGTAGACAGCCCCATGCTGTTGCGGGAAGATACAGACAGACTTAGTTAAAATCTTCATACACAGGGGTGCTAGCCACAGCCTCATCAACACCGCCACAGCACGGAGACTAAAACTGCCACTAGACAGATCTTTACATGAGATCGACGCATGACTGGTCGACAGCACGCCAATTTCGATACGGGAACGTGTGGACCTGATTTAGATTTGGTGCGGGGGGGAACTTCACGTTTACCCAGGAAATGCTCGCAACGACCCTCGACAGAATCGACACTTTTCTTTGCCGTGATTAGCTGCGACAACACAACCCGCAAATCGACTGGACGACTGGTGACTACACTGTGCGAGTGAACGGTAACAACATCGCCCTACCTCGTTGGAGCTCACCTGAATCTTTGTCGGTGCATGTCGATGCGATCACGATGAAACGCGCCGTAGCGGTAGGAGCTAACGTTGTCAGAATATTATTCTTATGTTCTAGCCTGTAGTGGGGTGCTCTATAGCGAGTACAACCCTTCTAGGGTTTGCTATTTGTATCCCCATTTCTGCTAGTTCATTCCTCTTTCCTCTTTCTTCTTCTAACTTTTGTCATGCTATCAGAGCAGGTCGATCCCCTTGGATCGATCCTGTGGGTGGGTTACCACCTCGCTTCCGCTGCTACTTTTTCCTCCCGCCGTGCGCCCCGAGGCGCGCGGCGGTTTTCTGCCCGCCGTGCGCCCCGAGGCGCGCGGCGGTTCTTTGCCCGCTGTGCGCCCCGAGGCGCGCGGCGGGCTTCTGCCCTACGTCGCGGCCCCGCCCTGCGTCGCGGCCCAGCCCCTCGAAGCGGCCCCGACCGTCGCGGCCCCGCCCCTCGACGCGGCCCCGCCCTACGTCGCGGCCCCGCCTTGCGTCGCGGCCCCGCCCCTCAAAGCGGCCCCGCCCTATGTCACGGCCGCGCCCCGACCGTCGCGGCCCCGCCCCTCGACGCGGCCCCGCCCTACGTCGCGGCCCCGCCCTGCGTCGCGGCCCCGCCCCTCGAAGCGGCCCCGCCCTATGTCACGGCCCCGCCCCGACCGTCGCGGCCCCGCCCCTCGACGCGGCCCCGCCCTACGTCGCGGCCCCGCCCTGCGTCGCGGCCCCGCCCCTCGAAGCGGCCCCGCCCCGACCGTCGCGGCCCCGCCCCTCGACGCGGCCCCGCCCTACGTCGCGGCCCCGCCCTGCGTCGCGGCCCCGCCCCTCGAAGCGGCCCCGCCCTACGTCGCGGCCCCGCCCCTCGTCGCGGCCCCGCCCCGACCGTCGCGGTCCCGCCCCTTGTCGCGGCTCCGCCCTCCAACCAGGCCCGTGGTGGGCCCCTTTCACCACACCGCCCCCCCCCCCCCCCCCCCCCCCCCCCCCTTCCCCCTGCCATTTCCCGTCGCCCTTGCTGTGGGGCGAGTATGTGGGGTGGCGGGTATGGGGGTGGCCGGTGTGCCTTCCTCCCTTGCTCCTCCTCCTCCTTCGTCTCCCACTGCTGCAGCTGTCGCTGAGGGGGGTGGTTGTGTGGGAGACTGGGGTTTAGGGTTTAAGGGGGGGTGCGTGGGAGTAGAGCTAGCGGTGTAGCAGTGGGTGTGTATCAGGGGGGTGGGACTGTTTGCGGGAGGTTGAGCGGAGGCTGCCGGCTTGTCGTCCGCAGCACCTGTAGTCCGGGGCGCTGTCCCGGTAGCCCAGTCGTAGCCAGCTGTGCCAGCCGCCCGTGGGTCCTTTGCCCATCCGCCGCTATTTGAGCCGCGGGGCCTGTTACTCCTATAGTCCGGGCGCTGTCCGGTAGCCGCTGTGCCAGTCTGCCTCCTGTTGCCCGTGTGTCTGCAGCTTCAGCCGCCGCCTCCTGTCTCCTCTCCCCTCACTCTCCCTCCTCCTCCTCACTTGCCCGTTGTGACTACCACTAGCTTTGCTTATAATTGTGAACTCTAAACTATTTCTTCTTGAACTTGTGCTCAGAATGTGTGGTGACATTGTGATCCACCCTGAGCTTGTTTTGCTTTGCCTGCTCTGCTGATTACACCCCACTTTGGCTATAGGGGTGTGTCAGAATATTATTCTTATGTTCTAGCCTGTAGTGGGGTGCTCTATAGCGAGTACAACCCTTCTAGGGTTTGCTATTTGTATCCCCATTTCTGCTAGTTCATTCCTCTTTCCTCTTTCTTCTTCTAACTTTTGTCAAACGTGTGTGCGGTTGACATTTGGGAAGCCGAGGCAGCAAACAAACCGAGTGACTTGCAGAAACTGCTCACCGACGTACTGGATGACCTGGCAGCGCTACTGAAACAGTACAACGGGATTTTTCTGTGCGACCTACTGGAGGGACTGCCACCTCACCGACCGCACGACCACAGGATAGAACTAGAACCGGGGGCACAGCTGACAGTACAGCGACAGTTCTGTCTGACCCAACCCAAACCGGATGAACTGCTGAAGCAGTTGGACAATCTGCTTGAGAAAAAAATCCTTTCGCCTGAGTTCGTCGCCTTTCGTAGCACCAATACAGTTCACACCGAAAAACACGGGGGATTTTGCATGTGCATAGATTACCGCGAACTGAATCGATCTACCATCAAGTCCCGTTACTCTATCGCGCGTGTCGACGAACTGGTCAACCAACTTCGCATAGCCCGCGTCTTCTCGAACATCGACCTTCGATGAGGTTACCACCAGTTCCGCGTCAATCCGCTCGACTACCCGAAAATCGCCTTCTGAACTCGCTACGGATCCTTCAAATACACGGTAATGCCTTTCGGACTGACCAACGCTCCCGCGACATTCCAAACAACCATGAACGAAGCTTTCTGCCCTCTTTTAGATAAGTGTGTAATCGTCTACTTAGACGATACACTGATCTACAGCCCAGACAAAGCACAGCACCTACAGGACATTGAAGCAATTTTTGAAATACTAAGTGAGAACCGCCTACTGACCAAAGCATCGAAATGTGTGTTTTTACAGAACAGACTGGAGTTTTTATGGCATTTTATTTTAGTCGACGGGGTGGAAATAGACCCGAAAAAGATCGTGACCATTCAACCATGGCACACGCCGATAAACTTGTCTGAGCTGCACAGTTTTTTGGGGTTCGTCAACTACGTGCGCTGGTTCGTCCGCGACATGGCGAAGCTGACCGCCCCACTGACAAATTTGCTGAGAAAGTGGGTTGAGTACACGTGGGGGGAGAAAGAGCAAGCTGCCTTCTTGGCCCTCAAACAAAAAAAAATCTCGCCGCCCGTACTGCACATCGGTGACCCACATCGCCCGTTCGAACTGGTCACTGACGCAAGCGACATCGCCGTGGGAGCAGTACTGTTGAAGGCCTTCAGCTGATCGTGTACGAGTCCCGCAAGCTTCACCCGCCCGAACGCAATTATACGATACACGACTGCGAGATGTTGGCGATCGTGCACGCGTTCAAAGCGTGGCGATGCTACCTCGTTGGAGAAGACGTGCAAGTACGGACGGACCACCAATCACTACAGTACCTTCGCGCCCAACCGAACTTCAATCCGTGGCAGATTCGCTGGTTGGAGTATGTGCAGTCCAACTTCCACTACACCGTCTCATAGGGAGCATCAAATATTGCTGACGCACTCACCCTCTTTACAGCCCAACTTCATGCCATCCTACTCGCCCAAACCAAACCGCTTTTAACCGGCCTATTCACCCATGGATACCGCACCAACCCATATTTCACGACCGGGAATTCGCCGCAACTGACAGAAGCAATAGGAGTCTAATACGTAAAAGCAGGTACCAACCACATCTGGGTACCAGCGTACTCGCGAATGAGGGAACTGCTACTATAGGAGGCACACGACGGGGTTACCTTGGGTCACTTTGAGGTAAAAAAAAAAAAAAAAAAAACGCGACAGCAATCGCAGCGGTATTACTATTGGCCGGAGCTGTTGACCAATGTACAGCACCACATGGGGTCATGTCATATGTGTTCGGTGATGAAGAGCTCGCAAAAGAGAAAGGCGGGTCAATTGCAACAGATCCCACCGCCCTAGCGCGCCTGGCAGCTGGTGACGGGGTTACCTTTGAGCCCCGAAGGTAACGACGCGGTTATGGTCATCATTGACAGACTGACAAGAATTGCTCACTTCGCTACAAGAAGGAAATCGATCTCAGCTGACGAAACCGCTCGCTTGTGTGGAAACAAAGAACGAGGATGGAATGACTATGAACGAAGTGAGTACAAATAGGAAACCCTAATTGGGTTGTACCCCCTATGGGATACCCCACTATAGCCTACAGAAACAAGTAAGCTATAAGTTCTGACACACCCCCATAGGCAAAGTGGGGGAGAACAAGGGGTCACAAGACCAGTCAAGCAAAGCAAAGCAAAGCTCAGGGTGGATCACAAAGTCACCACGCATTCCGAGCACAAGTTCAAAGGCCACAAGGCCAGTTCACATGCAAGATCATATATAGAGATATACAAGAACAAGAGTATATATATGCGAAAGTACAAGCAAGGTCAAGAGGAGAGCAAGTGAGGCAAGACAGGCACAAGACCCAACTGCGTGCAGCAACGCTGATGATCACAAGGCGCAAGTGCCTTGGTGAAGACATCAGCAGTGTTGGCCTCAGAGGCCACGTACGCAAGTCGCAGCTGTCCACGCTGCTGTAGCTCACGAGCAAGAAAGTAACGAAGAGCAATGTGCTTCGTTCTGTGCTCCAGTCGCTGCTCTCGACACAAGGCCAGCATGGCCTTGTTGTCTACGTACAGGACTGGAGGAGAACGAGGCTGCTCTCCAAGGTCGGTCAGCAGGTAGGTGAGCCAGCGTAACTCCTGTGCAGCCATAGCCCCAGCGTAGATCTCAGCCTCACAACTGGAGCCGAGAACAGAAGACGAGCGGGTAGCCCGCCACGAGACAGAGCCGGAACCAAGGCTGAAGGTGTAACCCTGTGACGACCGCTGCGTAGCCTGGTCGTCAGCCCAAGAAGCGTCTGCGTGCCCAGTGAGGACCACTGGACTGCGCCCTCCAAGCACTAGCCCCATGCCCGACGTACTGCACAAGTAGCGCAACACCCTCTTCGCTGCAGCCATGTGCTCTGGTCGGTGTCTCCCAGGAGCAACAAAGCGTGCGAGAATGCTAAGAGGGTATGCGAGGTCAGGTCGTGTGCAGGTCATCAGGTACATGAGGCAGCCAACAAGCTCTGCAAACGGGCCACTCGACTCTACGGACTCATCCGAAGGCAGAGCTGAGAGCGAGTGGCGAGTAGGCAGAGGAGTGGCCTGAGGCGAGGAGTACGTGAAGCCGAAGCGCTGAAGGACCTGCTGCACCATGTGTGACTGAGTCAGGGTAATGGTGCGGCGTGCTCTGTCCCGGGTGATCTGCAAGCCAAGGTAGCTGCGCAGTTCACCCAGGTCAGTGCACGTGTGTCTCTTCTGCAGCTCGGACTTCACGTAGGCGAGTCCAGCAGTGTCAGCTGTGGCAAAGACCAAGTCGTCGACGTACACGAGGATGTAGAACGGCGGCAGAGAGGTGTCGGTGCGCAGAAACAGCGACGGGTCGGCAGTGGAAGGAGCAAACCCAAGTGCCGCGAGCGTAGTCCTCAGTGTGTCGTGCCACTCACGTGGCGCCTGGCGGAGACCGTAGACTGGACGCCGGAGACTCCACTGGGTACCAGGAGGGAAAGACCCAGTGAAGCCAGGTGGGCGACGCAGCCAGATCTCCTCGTGCAGGCTGCCCTGCAAGAAAGCTGTGCTGAAGTCGAGAGAGTGCAGCTCGTAGTCACGGTGAGCAGCAACGTGTAGCAGAACCCGAAGAGTGGTCATCTTCGGGGTGGGGGAGAAGGTCTGAAAGTAGTCAACCCCCTGCCGCTGACTGAAGCCACGAGCCACGTAACGCGCCTTGAAGACAGGCGGAGAACCCGGCGGCCGCTTCACCCTGAAAATCCACATGCCACTGACGATGTTCGCCCCAGGAGGGGGAACAGCGTCAACGTAGGTGCCTGTGGACTTCCAGGAAGCCATCTCTGCATCCATAGCTGCCTGCCACTGAGAGGAGTAGGGACCCTCTATCGCCTCCGCGTAAGAGCGCGGAGTCGGGATGTCTGGTGCATCCGGGTCTCCCTCAGGGGCTAGCAGTACAGACGCGAGACGAGGTGAAGCGGCGGCCAGACACTGGAACTCCTCCTGCCTGTCCTCAAGGACGTCCGTGCCAAGGGCACACTCACCCCCGACGGACGGAGGACAGGCGGACTCAGACTCAGTGACAAGACGAGCAGCGTAGTCTAGACGACAGCGCGCAGCAAAGTCGACAAGCTCAGTGACAAGGGCAGACGCAGCAGACGACTCGAAGGAGGGGTCAGTGACAGCAGTAGCCAGGAGACGCGTGACAGTAGGACTGGCAGCACGAAGGGCGTCCGACTCCGGGTCGGCAAGAGCAGGAAGAGAGGAAGCAGGAGGAGAAGGCAAAGGGGCACGCAGAGGAGCAGTGGACGGACGCAGTGACATCCGGTGCGTGCCAGGGACAGGAGGAGGACGCTGACGCGACCCGCGACCACTAGCGCGCTCAGTACGAACAGGCGACACAGGACGAGACGCAGGCTCACGACGCTCAGTAAGACCTCCAGTCGGACCAGCGTAGGGAGAAGGAGCAGGCAAAGGGGAGGCAGGCTGTAGCCGTGGCTGTGACCGGACAGGCTGCGGACCCTCTAAGGGAGGAGGAGGAGGTGTAAGACCAAGAACCTGCTGCAGGAGCGGAACGAAGTACGGTCGGGGCCGCGCGGCGACGCTAGAAACAGCAGGAACAGCACCAGCAGCCCCGGCAGGAGTACCCACTCCAGTAGCACCTCCAGCAGCACCACCAGAAGCTCCAGAACCTCCAGCCGCAGCACCAGGAGCACTGTCAGTCGGGCCGCCAACGGCAGGCTCAGCACCAACACCCTCAGCAGGACCAGCTCCAGGAGAACTCTCAGACTCAGCAGCTCCAGCACCCACAGTACGAGCGCCGGCGGGGCGCGCAGCAGCAGTACCCTCTGCAGCCGAAGAACCACCAGCACCAGCAGCACGCCTCCAGCGCCCGGCAAACCACTCACGCAGCTCCTGTGGGGAGAGTGGCTCCCGGCGAGACGAAGCACCCCCAGGCACAGCACCTCCAGGCTCAGCACCCCTAGACACAGCACCCCCAGGCACGTCACCCCCAGGCTCAGCACCCCCAGGCTCAGCAACCCCAGGCTCAGCACCCCCAGGCTCAGCACCCCCAGGCACAGCACCCCCAGACTCGGCACCTCCAGACTCAGCACCCCCAGGCACAGCACCAGAGTCACCAGTGACCTCGACAGGCTCGACCGCGTCTACCTGGGACACACCTGAAGGGGCAGGACCCTGAGGGGGGAGGGGGACTACCGGGGGGGGACCTGGTACCAAGAAGAGCGGGGGTGGGGGGAGGGACGGAGTGCGGTAGGGGAAGAGGCGGTAGTAGGGTACCGACTCGTCGAACGTGACGTCCTGGGAGGACAGAACACGTCGAGAGGTGGGGTGGTAAAACTGCCACCCAGGGGCGTCGGGGGGGAACCCCAGGAAGACGCAGGGAGAAGCACGAGGGGATAGCTTGTCCGCAGACAGGTCGCGAACAAACGCCCGAGATCCCCAGACCCGGAACGCCGACGCATCGCCAACCTTCCCCGTCCACAGCAGGGCTGGGGAGGTCTCCGGTCGAGAGACCCTGGGGTGGAGGTTGATCTGGTGCGCAGCGTACCTGACCGCAAACGGCCACAGAAAATGGGGAGCAGCCGCATGCATCATGGACGTACGAGCGACGTCCATGACCATGCCAATGCGGCGCTCAGCAATCCCATTCTGCTGCGGTGAGTCCGGAAGCGTGAAGGTCTGACGGATGCCTCGCGCACGACAGTAGGCACTCAGGAGGCCAGAGGAGAACTCTCCGCCTCTGTCCGAGTGCAGACGCAAAACAGGGAAGTCAGAGCCAAAGCTCCTCCGAAGCTGGAGACGAGCTGCGCGGATCCAGTCGATCAACACCGTAGTGACCTCACCCTTGCTGCGCAAGGGGAAGACTGTGGTGTAACGCGAGTAGTCGTCAACCACCAGCAGGAAGTAGCGCTCCTGACCCTGTCCACGGACGCGGGCTGGGCCCCACACATCCATGTGAAGCGTCTGCAACGGGGCCTCTGTCGGAGGAAACTGGGAGGAGTGAGGGGCAGCACGCTGGCGCCCCTCGACACAGGGGACACAGGTGGGGCCAGGGCCCGGAGGAAGGGGAGGGAGAGACCGGGGAAGACCAGACACAAGGACTCGCGAGGCCATGCCTCTGAGCCGAAGCAGAGAGGGGTGGCCAAGGCGGTGGTGCCAGAGGAGGGTCTCGTGAGACAAACGACGGCACGAGCAGGGGGCAGACTCAGGACCAGACCTGGACGCTGCAGCAAACACCTGACCAGACGAAGTGACCCTACCAGACTCAGCACCTGGAGGAGAAGCGGTGGTCAGAGTGTACAGGCTCGACCCTGGCCGACGTGTAAACGTAGCCAGGTGGCGACCTGTATCCGCCTCCGTGCAGTGGGTCACCCGCTGACGAGCAGGGGTGAACTGGTGGACACCCGCATCCTGGAGGTCAGCACCACTCACCAAGTTCGTCGAGAACGAGGGGAGGTAGAGACCAGTCAGGGTGCCAGAGGGGGCCGCCGGACACGGGAGGACAGTGGAGAAGCGAGACAGGACAGGCCCCCCAGAGGGGTCAGCCAGGGACACCGCAACCGGCCGACTCAGCGGCGTGAGAGTGGTGCGGTCCCGAAAGAAGGAGCGAGACGCTCCAGAGTCAAGGGTGAAGGTGTGAGAGGCCGAAGCCGACACAGTACCTGAGAGGGCAGACTCACCAGCACCTGAGAGCACAGACGCACTGGCACCTAGAGCAGCAGCCTCACTAGTACCTGACGCGGCAGTACCAATGCCCGGGTCGGGCGGGAAACACCGGTAACAGTCATCCTCATCACTACCAATCGCAGCATACATAGCAGAGAGAATAGCATCAAAATCAAGATCATAAATAGCTACACCAGCCCTAGACAGCTCTCCCCAGCGGGGGATCTCAGCTGCCTCCGGAAACTGCTGACGCCAGGCGTCAGTCAGGCGGCCAAAGCAGCGGCGGGCAGTGTGGGCGCCTCCACACCTCTCCCCTGCACGGTCACCGGTGCGGAGAACGTAGGGGCAAGGACCAAGCGCACCACCACGCTGACGCTGCGAGTACCACTCACGGAGCTGCTGAGGGGCGGGGACGGTGCGAGAGCGCTGCTGCTGCTGTGGCTGCTGCTGCGGCTGCTGCTGCTGCTGCTGCTGGCGCTGACCACCCCCGGAGCTGCTCCGCTGGGACGAGCCACTCCGACCCCCGCCTCCACTGCCACCCCCGCCTCCACCGCCACCCCCGTCTCCACCTCCACCTCCCCCACCAGGACCGTCGCTCCCACCGCTCCCACCGCCTCCTCCGCTACCACCTCCGCCGCCACCTCCGCCTCCACCGCCGCCACCAGTACCTCCACTCCCGCCACCACCCCCACCGCCACCCCCACTCCCCCCGCCACCCCCACCGCCTCCTCCACCGCCCCCTCTAGCTCCACCCGCTCCCTTGCCCCCCTTGCCCTTGCCAGCGCGGCGTCTGCCGCTGGGGGCAGACGCCGCGCCGACCGACTCAAAACCAGTGAGGTCGGCCGCAGCGGCAGAGGCGACAGAGGGCAGCAGGGGGGAAGGACCACACCCCTCAAAGATAGGGGTGCGAGGGTCACCCCGAGAGGCCCCTACAGCGACAATACTCTTCTCAGCCGCTAGCAGGGACTCCTCAAGGAGGTCGACAGTGAGAGTGGTGGGACAGACAGAGAGAAACTGGTCCCTAACGACACGAAGGGACTCAGGGAGACGGGTGACGAGAAAGTAGAGAGTGATGTACATGGGAGGAGGGTTCGCAGCGCGGAACTCAGCAGGAAGGGCAGCGCGGTAGCGGGTGTCACTAGCACGGAGGTGGGTAACGAGGTCAGCGACAGTGGGAAAGGAAGCGAGGTCAGGGAAGAGAAACGGTAGCATGAGGCGGCTAAGGGTAGCGGAGGAAGGGGAGGAGTAGCGTGCAACTACAGCGTCGTACAAGGCCTGAGCGGTCTTGCACTGACTAAAGTGGGCACGCTCAGAGGAAGGGAGGTGGCGACGCACAGCAAGACGTGCAGCAGCATCGCGGGTCGCCCACTTGGAGCGAACGGCAGAGTCAGCATCAGCAGGTGGGGCAGGGACAGCGCCAGAGACAAAGTCAAAGAGAGAGACCTCATCTATCGCATCACACAGTAAGTACAGCTGCAGGTCTTCAATCCAGACGGCAAAGTCAATGGCCCTCCCCTCAGCGTCAAAGGTAAGAACATTGGGGGTGGCCATGACAGCAGCTGAAAATCTCACCGGGCTGGGAGAGGCGGGTAGGTCAGCAGCAGAGGAACAGCAGCACGGCTCCGCAGGCGGCTCGGGCGGCGCGGGCGGCTCGGCGGCGGCTCGGGCGGCGGCTCGGCGGCGGTTCGGCGGCGGCTCGGCGGCGGCTCGGCGGCGGCTCAGGCGGCGGCGGCTCGGCGGCGGCTCGGCTGCTGCTGGGCGGCGCGGGCGGCTCGGGCGTCACGGGCGGCTCGGCGGCGGCTCTGGCGGCTCGGCGGCGGCTCGGGCGGCGGCTCGGCGGCGGCTCGGCGGCGGCTCGGCGGCGGCTCGGCGACGGCTCGGCGGCGGCTCGGCGGCGGCTCAGGCGGCGGCGGCTGCTGCTGGGCGGATCGGCGGGGCCGCGTAGCAGAGTGGCGGCGGGGCCGCGACCGAAGAGAGCGGCGGGGCCGCGTAGCAGAGGGCGGCGGGGCCGCGTAGCAGAGGGCGGCGGGGCCGCGACCGAAGAGAGCGGCGGGGCCGCGTAGCAGGGGGCGGCGGGGCCGCGTAGCAGAGGGCGGCTGGTATCGCGAGGGGAAGGGCGGCGCAACGGTCCGCTAGGGGCGACACGACGGGTCGCTAAAAAAAAAAAAAACGCGCCTCGGGGCGCGGTTCGGTGGGCCCTAGAAGCAGTCCCTAGGAGGGAACCTGCTCTGATTCCATGTGGAAACAAAGAACGAGGATGGAATGACTATGAACGAAGTGAGTACAAATAGGAAACCCTAATTGGGTTGTACCCCCTATGGGATACCCCACTATAGCCTACAGAAACAAGTAAGCTATAAGTTCTGACAGCTTGTTCATCGCAACCGTCGTTCGACTGCAAGGGATACCAGCCGCGATAATCAGCGACCGGGACATGAAGTTTACGAGCAACTTCAAGGAGCAGTTCGGAACCATGCTTCAGTTCAATTTGTCGTACCACCCCAAGACCGACGGTCGAACGGAGTGGTCGAACCACACCATGGAGCAGGTGATTTGTGCCACATGCGACGAACCGACAACATGGGAGCAGCAGGTCCCGCTGATCAAATTCGCCTATAACAATGACACATCAATGGTGACGCAGCAGTCCTCGTTTTACCAAACCCAACAGTGCAACCCCACATCACACGCACAACAACTCGCCAAGATCCTGCAAACTGCTCGGACCCGCGCAGTAGAAGCAATAAAAAAAGCAAACCTCATCGCTAAAAGAAATGCTGACCGCCACCGCCACCCAATCACGTACCAGTTACGGGATTATGTACTACTCAACACATAGAGTTTAAGAATGTCCGTCGTACCGAAGCTTCGACCGCGCTACTATGGACCGTTCCAAATCAGCCACATGATCACCCCGGTTACCGCCCACTTACTGTTGCCGACAGACTGGTACATCAGCCCATCATTCCACATCAGCTACTTTCCCCGTACATCCCAACCACAACTCAACTACCACGCCATCGCGCGCCGCCCATGACTCGCCCTGCATCGGAGTCGATCGTCGAGGCCGAGATGATTTTGAGCCATCGGATCCGTCACCCCACCGGCATCAAGAGGATTGAGTTCCTCGTTTGTTGGAAGGACCGCACGCCATATGAAGATAGCTAGGCGCCCCTGGCCAACATAAAAAACCACCCTGCCCTGCAAGTGTACTTGAGGAGCCGGAATTTCCGCGATATACACGTGCTCGCGTAGGGGAGGGGGCTTCTTGAGGAGGGGGGGAGGGGGGGGGGGGGGGGGGTAGTGCAAGAAATTTTTCGGCATTCCTTACTGCGTTCTTCAACATCGCGTACAGCAGCAATTGTTGTTCACTCGTTACTGCTAATGGGGCTTCACCACGCTCAGCCGTCCGCACACCCTGGGCGCCTGGCAGCGTCGTTGGCTTCGCCAAAAGAAGAACGGGGGCAAATTCCTGTCAACGGTCCTAGCTACGTCATTACTAGGTCCAAGCTGCATCGTTGCCTCATATCTCGATGCAAACTAAGCTGGCGAGGTAGAATGGTCGGCGTCCGATGACCGTGAACCGTGCAAAGAGAATAAATGAGAGAAAAAAAAAAGTGACAGCGCATAAGCAAGATACGTGAGCATGGAACAAAGAATGAGAAAATGGTAAATGGCAGGTGGCAACGGGGTGGTAATGGACGCGCACGGCTTCGCACGTTTCTTGGCCCACGCAAACCCCTTAGCACTTGTCTTCATACATGGCTCCTCATTTGGCGGCGAATTGTTCAACGTGCGACGCCGCTTTGCCTTTTTGAGCTTGTATTCAGGGAAATCCACGGTATCATGATGATAGTGCTCGCAGCTCGCCGTGGCATAGGCCTGGCATTGTTATGTTCTTTTGAGATGCTGGGATGCCGGCTTCGTGCTCGCTTCGGGACACCGTAGATTTGTGCCGCATGTCATGTTAGATACCATGAACCTAGGTCGACGCCGCCATTCCACTAGTCACGCATTCGTTTTCCTGCGCAAACCCTGTTGTGTTGATTTAAGACACCTGGACACTGTTCGGGTCGGTCGATGTTCGCCGCGTGGCGATCACTGACAATCCGCGTGACCCGTTTCCCACGCAACACTATGCCGTCGATGTATGCCGCATTGACCTATTTCTAGTTGCTTGATGGACGCCGCCATCCCTGCTTTGTCGGACATGATCAGGCTCCGTTGACCGCTGCGTGGTGGCCATCTCGACTAGATGTGTTGAGCTGGCATGTGGCTCGTTTATTTCCTACCTCCATGTCGAGAGAATTTCTCCAGTGGCCAATCGGGTGATTCATCCTCTCTCGGGGGGCCTCGAATTACTCGAGTGGCCACGAAATTGGGTGATAATTACTCGAGTGGCCACGCCAGGGGATTCCTGCTCGCTTTTTTTTCACCGGTGCATTACCCTACGGGGCTTTGTAGCCCCGAAATTCCTTATTCGTGCGCGTGGTATCCCTAGGTGGTGTTCCGTTATGATCCGCACCTTAAAATTTCGCCAGGCTCACGGACGCGAAAGTGGCCCGCCCACTGTACAAGAAACCGACCAGCAGTACATTGACCGGTCAGTTTCGGCCAAATGCGCGACCAATGAGCGCGCGGTTCATCTAATTAACATCCAATCAGCGATCGAGCATATGACTTCGCGATCATATACTGCATTTCACCCGAAACGAACCGACACAGCAAAACGACCGCACTCGATTGGTCAGGAGATAGAGCGGTGCATTTGTTGCCACTGCGCGTCTAATCAAGCGCAAGATTTACGGATTGTCGATCATATTTGAACGCGTTCGTTAAACACCATATGATCCCGCCAATCATATACAAAATAGTCTCGCACAAAAGGTTCGAATTAACGCGCTCAAACTGGTTTGGTATGCCCTTTTCAACTTCCCGCGCTTTATCATTTGATCCATATGCTACAGATTGCTCACACCATTTCCTCGGGTCGTTTTAGGGTTCAAATCTACCTTAGCCTTTGATTAGACCAGTTAGGTCCTTAAAGGAGGTTCATCTAGGAGGTCCTACGGTTAGAACGTTCATATTAACCGCAATGAGTTTGACGTCTTATACTTGTAACACAGAGTCCGACTCAGGCGATGAGGACACAGAGTTTTGCTTCGTTGGAACCGGAGAGCCCAAACAAAGTGATATGTACCGTGCGTTGCTGCGGGAAATGGTCGTCGACGAGGCCCCATCGCCACAAATCGTCATAGACGATCGAGCACCGTTATGTGAAGGTCAGCTATACTCCTCTAAGAAATTTTTGTACGAAGCACTAGAGGACTATTCGGTAGCTTGGAACTTTGGTTTTAGGGTTACGAGGAGTAGGCGAAACAGAGCCCAGGCCATATGCATGAGTAAACATGAGCGTCGTAAACCTGCGTGCCGGTGGCGGTGTGAGTACTCTACTGACGGAGTGGGTGGGTTTTGGCGTGTTGACACACTGTCCGCCCCATCATCCCACTGCTGCTCAGTCGTTGATCGGGACCGCTACGTGCAACACACGACAAATAAAGTGTCATATCTGCAGCGTCATCACGGCAATCTTGTCCAAGCTGCACCACATCACCCTCCCGGGACGTACAAGGAACAGATTGCGTCTACTGGTGGTTCCGATATAAAATATCAGCAATCATGGCGGTACGTTTCCAAACGTTCGATCCACATGACCGCCATTGTCACATGCACGTTCTTAATCGCCCGATCCACCTCATGTTTGTGGGTACCTGCTTCTGTTTTCTTGTACACCGTCGTCTGTTTTTGCAGGCTAAAGGAAAAGATGTTGAAGGAACGTTTTGGAGACTGGAAAACTTCTTTTCGCTACATTCCGCGGGTCTTGGAACGGTTCAAAGAGATAGATCCACATTCAACGCTCGACCTCCTGACAAAGGATCACGCTTTCTTCCGGGCTTTTGTCGCCCCATCGGCGTCACGAACAGCTCTAAGGTTCTGTCGACCAGTCATTGGTATGGATGGTACATTTCTCATTCGTGCGCAGCGGGCCACGCTCTTGGTAGCAGCTGCTAAGGATGGAAATAACCAGCTTGTTCCACTTGCTTATGGCCTGTGCGAGAGTGAGAACAAAGATAGTTGGATGTGGTTTTGTGCGAACTTGTTGAAGCATTTTCCGTCGTGGCCGGACACCCAGGATGCCTCCCTCATCAGCGATCGTGACAAGGGGTTAATACCGGCGGTTAAAGAAGTTTTCCCACCCCAGTTCCCCCACTACTTTTGCAGTTGGCACTTGGAACAGAATGTGCTCAAGTTTGGCCCTAACGCCTCCGAACTCTTCAAGAAGCTCGCCAACTGCCGCAACAAGCGGAAGTTTGGCAAACTCGTGAGGAGATGCCGGGCCGAATGTGCTGGAATGGCTAACTATCTCTTTGGGGTCGAGGAGACTAGTGCGCAGCAGACCCGCGGCGGACGCGGGGCCAACCAGCGTGCACGGGAGCCAGGGGCAGGGGATGGGTTTGGAAGCCGCACGGGTGCCGCAAGAAGAGCAAGAATGGCAAGGATGGAAGTGCGGCGGCAAATGAGGAGTGGTCGCAGGGGACAGCAGCAGGCACCATCACAGCAGGCACCATCACAGCAGGCACCTTCTCAGCAGACACCATCGGAGCAACGACCATTTCAGCAGCCACCATCTCAGCAAACACCGTCAAATCAGAGAAGGGTGCATCAGCATTCAACTCAGCAGCAACCATCCCAGCAGCCATCATCCCAGCAGCATCCATCTCAGCAGCAACCATCTCAGATGCCCCATAGGGACCATGGGTTCGGACCCATGCCAACTGCAAATCTTACCCGTGATCGCCCTAGTGACATGCAGCCTCAATCTACGGCTGCTGACAACGTGCATCCACTTGAACGTGTCACAGCAACCACGTCCGATAGAGAGATAGAGGACCCTTCTTTGGCAGGCGTGAATGCGAGAGATAGAGCTACAACCATATCCGATACTTTAGCCGAGGCAGATACCACAGAAGAAGTGTTCAAGGAGCACTTTGACGTGGAGGATGGGAGCCAAATCAGCTGCGGGGAGGAGCCGGGGCCTGATGAGGATGAGGAGCGTGCCGACATGGGTCACGGTTCCCAATCCACCAATACTGCAACTCATCCTCTATCCACCACAACAGCGCAACAAGCGGCCATGAGACGCCAACGGCGGATGGAAATTATCAGGGGAAGGCGGAATGCAAGAGAGGCAGGTGCAAGAGGGCGGGAACGAGCTGGAACACCAGTAGCACGGCTGCCAACGCAAGGGAGCCAAAGTGCGCGCCAGCCAACACCGCAGCAGGGTGTTAAGACAGACATGGGTCAGGCCAACGACGCCGCAGAGGCCACGGACGTCAACCACGGACGACAAACGGGACTGGGGGGCTTGGGCAATGCGGATGCTGAGCGGGTGGACAGGGACACCATGGAGGAAGTCTCAGAATCCCAACCACTAGACCATTGGGATAAAAGGGCTTGTTTCAGTAGCGGGTCAGTGCGCCCATAACCCCCCAGGCAAATGTGCCTGTAACCCTTCCGTAGGATCGATCGGGGATCACCAGTGGACCTCTGACACCCCCCCGCACTGGGATGCCCGAAGTGCATACACCGGGATTCGAACCCGAGACCTTCGCTCTGATACCATCTCAGAATCCCAACCACTAGACCATTGGGATAAAAGGGCTTGTTTCAGTAGCGGGTCAGTGCGCCCATAACCCCCCAGGCAAATGTGCCTGTAACCCTTCCGTAGGATCGATCGGGGATCACCAGTGGACCTCTGACAGGAAGGGGCGGCCATTATTGTGCGCACGGGCCTGGATGGACCGAGAAACAAGAGGAGGAAAAAAATCACTGTATTCATCAAGCAATGGGCACGGTGTTATGCCCCCACATGTCGGTTTGGCATCTACAGCAGCCAGATGGTGGAGTCCATCAACAACGCCATTAAGAAGATCCGCATCTTGCCGGTATCTTACGTAATGGCGGGCATGTGGGATTGGATGGCTAAAATCTACTCGGATGGGCAGCGGAAGTCATCCTATTGGCAGCATGCATTGACGGTTGAAGCTGAGAAGCGGTTTGATCTGAAACAGAACCGAAGCCGAGGATACAGGGTCACACGAAATGGTCCAAGCAAGGCAATGGTTCAGAACAAGGGGAGCGCGTTGGATCGACGTCCTCTCTCCTTCAACAATGATGTCGGAGAGAGAATGTGCGAGTGCAAGAACTGGCAAGAATATCGGTTTCCATGTTCTCATGCGTTTGCGCACTTACGGGATAGGCAAATGGATGTTATCCCCTTGATCACCAGGTATTGGAAGACGAACAACTGGAGAAGGACGTACTCGGCGCTCATTCCGTATTCGTGTATAGACACGGTCATTGCGGAGACCAAGCCCGTTGCGGAGGGAGTTTATGATCCCCCTGTTTTTGTGCAGAGAGGATCAGGGCGGCCACAATCTAACCGAAGGCGTGAAGCACCAAAGCGGACATACAAGTGTGGCGACTGTGGGTCTACTCAGCATACCAGGAAGAAGTGTAAGGGAAAATATGGGGGGTCAGAGGTGTATCATGTAGCAAACTAATGGGGGGGTGCGATAACGTGCTTAGTCTTGAATAATAGGGACTGTGGTAGGCTACTTGTTCTTTGCTTCTAGATGAATATTGGTGACTGCCAAAACAAAAAGATTAATGATCCCACATATGATCAGTCATATAACTTTACGATCCTGACCAATAATATGCTCTCGAACAATTGAATGGCCCTATAGTCTACCGCATTTGACCAGTAATACACATACGCACAGATGACTGCGCATATACTCCCGCGTATATGACCGGTCATATACGCATGAACACGTGACTGGTCAAAACACAACGCGCATATGAACGGTCCACTAGCCGAATTTTTGGGTTCGTTGTTAACGCACGCTCATACCGTTACGTGCGAAAGACGGATACAGTATAGTAGTTTAGTTAGTGCTATGAATACAATGACATAATGGTAGTATAGGTCAAAACTCCCACAGATATGTTGTGATGCTCCGTAATTAGATATAGAAACATGTATTCACGCATATGGTGTCATGCAGTAGGCTGGAGAGCTGTGTCGGCACCGCATTACGACTCTCTAATCGGGAATGCATAGAATATGAATTTTAGTGTTCACTGTATGCCCATGACCGTGCAGAGATTTAACTCTTTGTGATGCTAGGCATTAGCTATGAACGGCCCAAATGGGTCCCATAGTCACAAACATGGTAACCCTAAACCTGTTACAAATTGTAGTGAAGAACATTACGGCTAGTTAGGTGTGTTACCGCTGTGCTTGTGTCGCATAATAAGTTTGCAGAGACATTTGTGTCAAATGTTTTAGTGCTAGTGAGGTGTGTTATATGAGGCACAATTGTAAGAGTTAGGTATAGGTACCACAACCAACCTCATACTCTCATCCTAAAACAATATGGTACATGTTTTAGGACTTGCTGGTGTGACCAGTACGACCGGACCATACATACATACAATTGGTTTATACATTCATCGAGTTTCCCATTTGTTGTATCTTTAAATGATGCGAGCTCGTTTAAACAGGCCTTTATGCCATGGGACCATACAGAAGTATGGTGTAATCTATGAGGTTGTACGAAAGTTTTGGGATGTTACACGTAGAAAGTCAATATTATTGCTCAACGCTCGGGCGATCTTGTTAAATCATCAAGGGTACTACCGTAAATGAGCACTTTAAGTGGGCTATTTGTATTGCAAACTCTCTTTTAACGCTTTCTCGGCGGGCCATAATTCGAGCGTTTATGCTATTAACAACGATAGAAATTCAACGTTTAGTAAATTCGTAAGAAATGGCTGGAAACAAGTTTCAGCATCAAATAGTTTCGAATTGAGTGTGCCAGCCATATGGCGCGTGAAATGCATTTTTTGTAAAGAGGACGTTGAATTTTGACTGGCATATGCAACATCTTATTGACCGGTCATATCGCCCTTGCATATGTCTGGTCAAATGGCACGGGGATATGACCGGTCAGTTTCGCCGGTAATATCGCACGCGCGAATACCTGGTCGAAATGCACATGCATATGATCGGTCAATTCACGCTTGAATTTGATTGGTTCGAGCATATGCCGTCGATCTACTTTACTGGAAAAGCGAGCGCGTTTCAATTACCAGAAAGTCGCCCAAGCGAGGTTTCCATGCTCGCTGTTACCACGAAATAGTTACGATCCGATGTTCAACCGGTCGCGCGAAAATTGTGAAACACCGCTCGTAACTGCGACAAACTAGCATGCGATGAAACGTTACCCTAAATCGCGCATAACGAACCACTAAGAGCTGGAGAGGTGGAAAACGTAAACACGCCCTTCCAGACACAGTCATTTCTTACTCACGAACATATTCCTTGCGCCAATTTGGCGAGAACGCAAAGTTAGGGTTAGATAATATGGACGATACTAGCTCAGCTACGGCCTAAGTATCTAGCAATCCTATCCAAAATCTACCACTTTCTACCGTGATACTAGAGCGTACGGCGCGCTAGAAGTCTGTACCTATGTCAGGCCGCGCAGCTCGTGGTAGAGGGAAACGGATGAGAAGAGGTGATGGCACGTCGACGGCCGACGTGGAATCAGGAGAAGACGACGGCATTCGTCGCAGTGATAGGCTGAGATCGGGGCAAGCAAACGTGACGAATAAGCAGGAGCCATGCGCCACGCCATCTGAGCAGGTGGTCTTGAAGAAGGTAGCCCCGCACGATTATGGCGTAGAGCAGGCGTTTGACAAGTCTTTGGTAGAAACTCCGCCCGACGACCTCATCGCAAAAATCATCGGAGATACTAAAATCCCAATCCTGAATACTAACGAGAAATCTAGAGCTACTGCCAGCAAGTACACGCATCCTTTTTTTCCCACCAATGCCATTCGCGATCATCACGGAATGACGGCCGTTATCACTATGGCCGACGCACTGCACATCACCGATGATCAGCCGATCACGCAGCCTCTCATCGACTTTCACAACATGTAAGTGCCAAGCAATGGGAACATTCAATCATGTGGTGAACCACCGTGTCATGTTTATCGCCTTTTCGACTCCCCTCGTTGTGCTTTACTTATTGCCGCTATCAACGCAGAGTGCTCAATATACGCTGGCCCAAGTTGAGCAACGGCAAGACGTGGCTTGCGTTGGACAGTCAGAGTTACGAGTACTTCTGCTCACGGGGCAAGATCGCAAGAGGCAACGCCGGACCGTCCATCTTCAGCTACGACTATCTCGCCATGCCAATATTTGGCGGGTAAGTGCGAAGATATTGTGTCATTGGTATTGCATTCACGCATATGGCGTCTATTGTTGAGTTGCCTAATCCGTGACGCAAGGTCTGTAATGTTTTGTCAATGCAGGTTACATTTCAGCGTGATGATTGTCGTCAACCCTGGAGTAGTAACTCTACCGCTCGACGAGGACACCGCCACCCAGCCTGCATGGTTGCTGTTGTACGACTCCCTAGGGATGCATGCTGTGGGGGGCAATGCATTCAAGAATATGACCAAGTAAGTGTCCGTTGGTGGTGGCGTACACCCATTCCCTAAAACCTAAACATCAATCATTGCAGTGCACGCTTCTGTTTCGTTCATTTCAACTGTACTCCGCCTTTTTGCTTGACAAACGCGGCCCCCTCACAGCTTGCTAGGCCTGGCCTTCGAGAAGGAGCATGGGAAGCGCACAATAGAGGAGATGAAAGCTCGGCTTGGAAGATTCAAGCCGCACGTCATGGAGGTGTGTTGGCGAGCAGTTCGCCTGTCGTGACGTTTGTTCATCCATGCTATTATTGCAACCCTAAAAACATGGTGCAACCTGGCGGATGGTGAACCCATCTGCACGATGCTCCTTTCTCGCTTATTATAATGCCCAGTCTAGAATGCTCTCGTTTGTATGTTGCTCGGGTGCAAAGTGTTGCCATCGTATGTGCATGTTGCTATAGCGTACAGGGTGTTCAGCTATGCACGGTGCGTTTGTGACATAGTACATTCAACAAACCCCGTTTAACAAAAGATGCACCGTGGTCACGCCTGTCCGCTATTCTTTACGCTCCATGTGCCTATTGTGTATTGCAGGCGTGGCAGATGCCTCTGCAGCAGAACCTTTTTGACTGCGGCATCTTCGTCTGCCAGTACATTCATGCGCTTGTGGAGGCGTGCTTCGAAGGTGCTGAGAATGGGGTGCGGTTCAGCATGAGCCCATTGGCGTACCGTCGTGGGTTACGGGATGATGTGTGCGCTCTTGCAGAGGGTCGGCTGATCGGCGAGCTCACGGCGGCAGGGCATGAGATCCCTTGTGGCAATGAGATAAGGAAACCACCTGAGGTCGATGTGATTGGTGATGAGGTGGAGGATAGGGAGTGGAGAGCAGAGATGGCAGAACGGATGCATCGGCTGGAGGTTCGCAACGAGAGTCAGGCGGTGGCTATTGCCAAGCTTGAGAGGCAATTACGGGAGCTTATGCTACATCGTCCTCCGCATCATGGTGTTGACTCTGCCGCTGTAGGGGAAGGGCATGGTGATGTGGCACCGGACGGTGGACCTGGTGCTCCGGCACCCGTGGTAGTCATGGGTGGGGACAATGGTGGCAAACATGACAGCATAGGAGGTGCACATGGTGAGGGTCCTGTGGCTGACGTTGAGACGGGTGCAGTGAATGTCAGTGTGCGTGAAGGTGGTGTGGAGGGGGATACACCTGTCGGTGCGAGGAGTGACAATGGAAAAGCGAGGGTGCATGATGCAGGTGCTGGAGGCATGATGGGTACTACGGATGGTAACAGAGGTGCTGGAGAGGCCGTGGGTGCTGGGCATGGTGTGACAGCATCGAATGTGAATGTGGTGCCTGCACACAGCGCAGGGACTGAGACGACGAGTCGCAACACGACGCGTGGTCGAGCTCCTAGCTCAGGTTACACAGGTATAAGCAAACGGGAAGGTAAGTGGGCCGCACGACTGTGCATCGATAGCGCTAATAACAAGTTCCTTGCGCTGGGACGGTACACCGAGATCTTGGATGCCGCAACAGCTTATGCAGCAGCCGCTCACATCTGCCGACCGTCCATCTCCAGTTCTAAAATGGTGGAGTTGAGCGAGGAGGATAGGAGGTGCTTGGAGGGTCTGAGTTCGATTGGGGTTGAGAGGATTGTGGAAGCCAAGCGGTGGCCGGAGTGGAGGAATTGGCGTGTAGTGCTCAGCAGCCTCCCCGAGCCTTCCACCCCAGCGCCAGCAGGGGTTCACACACAGGCTCCACCTCCCTTTTCCCACCAGCACCCTAGACCCACGTTCGGCAACTACCACACGCCAGCTGCCGCTTTCGTGGGACAGGCCAGTGCATCCCTAAACCATGGTGGATGGCAGCCGTACACCCAGAGCAACCATCTGTCCAACCTCCATTTTCCATCCCAGCAGTATGCATTCAACCACATCCCTATCCATCCGTTCAGTCAGGTGCAAGAACCTATGTCGGTACCCCCAGCCGGTTCAGTACCCAACCCTGCTGGCCATGTCGCAACACAGAACACAGCACCCCATCCGCATGCCCTACCCACAACACCGGCCGTTGCACCCAGCACGGCACATCCACAAGTCCAACAAGTACCGCCCTTAGAGCAAACTGCGCAGGCTAGGGTAGCTGGCATGACAGATTCCCAGCACAGCTTGAGCATGACAGCTGCACCCAACAATCCCAACCCCCCGTCTCACGGCTCCACACTCGCAAACGAGGCAGCAACAGGTGAGATGTCTGGTGCTGTCAGAGTTGTGCATAACCAGAGCCTGTTATTTTCCTAACGTTGCACTATAGTATTGAAATTGTTTTCTGACCGTTTGCAGGGGCGGCGGACGACATAATCGATGACCTCCTTGGTCAAGCAACACAATAACTGCTGTGACATCACGATGTACATGAAATTGCTTTATCCATAAACATAAAGACGTTCCACTTAAACCTTGTTAGTCATGCGTAGATCTTGACATGCCCATAGACATATAGGCGTAGCATTATAACCCTTTGCCACTGCATTCTACATGAAAGGGGACCGCTGTGCTATGTAGAGATGACACCAAAACAGAACTCAAGAAAGTGGCTGTATGGGATTTAAGAGTATGTTTTATATGCACCCTAAGCACACAAACTTGGACAAATCATATGTGCACTAATATTTGTTAGTGCGCGGTCCTATTTTCTATATGGTTGCCATTTCATTTAGACGGGGATGATTGGACGCTCAATGACAAAGCATATCCTGAGATTAAAACAAACCAATCACGCGCGGTAATTTAGTTTATCGCGAATTGATGGCCGATCATTTCGGTATATGATGGGGAACTCAATGATGGCGCCTGATTGGACGCTCAATGGCAACATATGCACCGCGCATGTTTTTTACGAATCATGTGCGTGCATTAGGGGTGTGGCTGTTCGCTTCGGGTCTATAGGAATATATGATCGAGAAGTTATATGCTCGATCGCTGATTCGTTCGGAATTAGATGGACCGCGCGCATTTGGCCGAAACTGACCGGTCAATGTACTGCTGGTCGGTTTCTTGTACAGTGGGCGGGCCACTTTCGCGTCCGTGAGCCTGGCGAAATTTTAAGGTGCGGATCATAACGGAACACCACCTAGGAATACCACTCGCACGAATAAGGAATTTCGGGGCTACAAAGCCCCGTAGGGTAATGCGCCGGTGAAAAAAAAGCGAGCAGGAATCCCCTGGCGTGGCCACTCGAGTAATTATCACCCAATTTCGTGGCCACTCGAGTAATTCGAGGCCCCCCGAGAGAGGATGAATCACCCGATTGGCCACTGGAGAAATTCTCTCCTCCATGTCGTTTGTCTGATGAGGTATATGATGCTCATGAAGTCTTCAGATTCGCGCATGGATTTTGGTACAGAAATTCGTTTAGTATGGGCGGGATGGTTTGTTTGTAGAGCCACCAGGACACATTTGGTTCGGATTGAGTGTCTCTCATTTGCGCATTTGGGATTTCATTTTAGGAAGGTGAAACTGCCTAATTGTAAAAGTATGACTCCCCTCAGCACTTGACTCGACAAGGCAGCTTCCTCAAACGAGTCATAACCGTCCACTCCCATGGTCGAAGGCACTTCGGGTAGTTACGAACATACAACTTCGTATCAAGCGACCGAGTTACGACGCTACGCGACTGTGGGCGATCCCTTACTTGCCAATCAATGTGCGGTCACTTCGTCACTCCCTCACAAATTGATCGCCTCGCCTCGCTACGCCAACTATCTGCTAGCCTCGCCACCACACCACTGATAAGCTCAGCGATGACGATCAGGACGCAGTACAAGTGGCCAGATCGGAGGATCGCCTCCGCATATCGAATCGCACAATCGTTCTAGCGAGTTGATCGATGAAACTGTTTAAGACCGTCGATTTCACATTCGGCAAAACCAACTGGTCAGAGTGTTCCGCATGGTGAATCTTATAAGCTACATGGAAACTATCCTGACAAATGAGAGTCTTGTTGCTGGAACCGCGAAAGCTCATCGTTAAACAAATCGCGTGATTCGCAAGCAAGGGGACCACTCGTCCCTGGCCTGCCCGGCTCATGCTCATTCGTGCAGCGACAGTGCCCCGATCGCTCATCACAATTCTACAATCAGTCGCCTTCTGAGGATGCGTGCGAATATTTGATAATTGGCTTCGAAGCACGATTACGTGCCGGTGAATAGAGTAACCGAACTGCAATCGATCGCATCAGATGATCGATCGTCTACTCTTACCGCGTCCTTATATCTCGCCCAGACAAGTTTTCAACTCTAGTATTCCTTCACCGAGTCATCTGTCGCCCTTGACTTGGATTGCCGTTTTATTACTCGCGACCCGTAGGGACAGGCCAATGCCAAGCTAAGGACGCCTTTGCGGTTTAATAGGCGGTTAAGGTCAAGCCGGCTATTCGTCCGTCCACACGTTTTGGGGCGCAGTTGATGATATGGTCACGCCTTCCCACCCAAGTAGCAGCCTCCGCAGAGGAGCCACGTTGGTAGAAATGTCCCTCGGGAGATCAGACGGAGGAACAAAGATCGGTAAATAATACCTGACGCTATCCCGGCAGATGGAGTCCTGTTCCGTTAGAGGTTGTTCCGTTATACTTCACGCGCGTGCCGTACGATGTCGTGCACGCTGCCGCGATCCCTTTAGCTTCTCCATGCGGACACGTGGCAACGGTTTCACCCTGACCTTGTTAGTCGCGTTGCTTTTGACACGTGGCAATGGAAGCGGCAGCACCGGTGTCTCGGACCTCGCCGGCGATCCTTCTATTCTCCATCATCGCTTTCCACAACCGCCTATGGAGGTCCGGACCACGGATTTTGCTATTCCCCCTGATCAGTTGACGCAAAAAAGGACAAGTATGGAAATTGCTGGCGACAGGACGATCAGTAATGGGTCGCTGCTGGTCGGACCTCCCGCCTTTCGCATGTCTGAAGGACGAAACCACGGTAGCCGGCGAAGGCTGCTTTCTGCTAGCGATTGGTTACCAGGTGCATCTCGGCGAAAACGAGGCACGCATTATGCATCAGCGGGTGATTTGCGAAAAGCGATCGACAGCAAGCGCCTTGAAGTGGTCGATCTCAACCCGAATCCCCCTCCAAGCATTCTTTCGCGAAAGGGTCGGCGAGCGCTTAAAGCGGATACCAGCAGGCGAAAGTTTGCGACGTGCGCCAAGGCCCTCCTCTGCCCGGAATTCCGGATGTGCGAAGACGCGGGTTTCGAGGATATCTCCGTCTGTCGAAACCCGGATTACATGGACCTCGCCCCGCGACTCGCGGCGAACGGCACCACGACCAAACCCGAAGAAAACGACGAGTACGGGGGAGTGGAGGAGGAAGAAGAGGAAGAGGAGGAGGAAGGGGGAGAAGCGGGAGAAGAAGGCGACGAGGTGGAAGGGGAGGAAGGGGGAGGCGGGAAGGCGGCAAAAGGGGGTTCAGCGGTGGCAATGGTGTGGTCGGGGCGAGTGTTTGCACTGCACGACGTGTATGTGAACAACAAGGGGCAGGTGTTCAACGCCACACATGTTTTCAACCCCAACGGCTGCTACGCCGAAGACAAGGTGCGCGTGGGTGCGAGGGGGAGGGAGGAGGGAGAGAGGGACGAAAAGGTTGGCAGGATGATGGGGATTTAAGGGAAGGGGTAGAATGAAAAGGGGGGTTGAATGGGAGGAAAGGGAGGGGTCGGGGTAGGAGGAGGAAGAGCGAAAAAGGGGAGAGGGTGGATGGGAGGGAAGAGGAGGGGTCGGGGGCAGGGAGGGGTGGGGCTGTTGGAAGGGGGAAGAGGGAAAGGGATGGGCGGTTGGACGCTAGAAGGGGTGTCCGATTGGGTGGTTGCCCAATGTGCATGTGCATGTGATGTGAACTACGGTTCTCCCCTACTCATCAGGAGCACCTCAGAACCCCCGTACTCTTCTATTCCGTTCCCCCTCCCTCTCCTCTCCCCCGCGGCAGTTCCACTATGAGGCAGGCACGCGAGTCTCCTCCTACAACTTCCTCATTAACCTGCTGGTCATTGGGGCCACGCCGCACCCCTTGCCAACCCCCTCCCCCCCATGCTCTCCCCTCCCTCTCCTTTCCCATGCGGCAGTTCCACTACGAGGCGGGCACGCGGGTCTCCTCGTACAACTCGCTGGTGAACCTGCTGGTGATCGGCGGCACGCCCGGAGCGCGGGTGCCCTTCCACGAGGTCCTGGAGCTCGTGCCGCTCTTCCTGCCACTCTCCCGCGTGCTCAAGAAGCATGGCAAGCCCGCCCTCGTCATGCGCGGCAAGAAGGTGCGTGCGTGCACGGATGCATGCATGGGCTGGGGTGTACTTACCTTACATGTCTTACATGCCTTCTCTAGGTAGCAAATCGTGTATGTGGTGCTGTTCACTCGGACTCTTCCTCCCTCCCCCTCTCCTGTGTGCTCAAGAAGCATGGCTGGTACTCGTCATGCACGGCAAGAAGGTGTGCTCACATAAACACTATTACAATAAATAAATAAAAAAGGGTCGTGTGCGTCGGGTGCATTTGGAGCATTCCTGCCGCTCTTTGGCTTGCTTAAAAGGCAAGGCAAGCCGGCAAGCACCTTAAAAAGAAGGTGTCCAACACTTTCTTGAAAAAATAACAAAAACCAAAGAATGTGGCAATCCAACACTCATCATGCCAAGGAAATATTCACATTACAAAAACATAACTAACCAGCGAACAAGCTGTGTTCAATTGGACTGTTCCTGCCTCTCCTGCTTCATGCGTGCCCAAAAGATTTCCGCAAACCAGAACTCGACATGCGCTGTAGTCCCCACCAACCCCCGAACCTCTCCCCCCTGTTCCCAGTTTTTTTTACCCATGCTTGGGATTTTTTTCCTGCCCGCAAGAGCGTCAAACTGGGGGTACCCCTCGGACAGGGGGCATCAATAGCATCAGAACGCTAGCGTTTTGACTCAGAGTCAAAACGCTGAGCGCGTCAAATCTATCATAGATACGCACCCACTTGCACGGGGTAACCAGCTTGGCCATGGGGTAATCAGCTCGGCCATGGGGTAACCAGCTCGGCCATGGAATTGCTATTTCTGACAAACCAGCATACGCCCAGGAGTTGTAGGACATGTGGGGCAGTCATGAAAAGCGCCTGTTTTGGGGCCTCAAAATGTCGAGTTAACATTTGGCGGGTCGCATTCTGAGCGCGGAATTTTGATTTCGAATTTTTCTTTCTTTCTTTCGCATTCTGGCTGCCCTAAAAAATTACCAGTAATGTCAAGCGTCAAAACGGATTTGACCCTTGACGTTTTCAGTTTTTGGAGTCAAATCCATCATAGGTGCGTATGCTGGGGGTGTGGTGCTGCCGATTCCATTGCCGAGTGTTAACCCACAGGCTGAAAAGCCAACCCGTGAGAGCACCAGGAGCTCATATTGCTCCTTCGACGCAGCTGGCTTTCTTCTCCCTTTTCTCCTTTGCCATGTCGTCTGAATCGTATGGAATGAATGGATTGACATGCATGGGCTGTGATGGCATTACATGGCACGTGGCATGGTGTGCTCATCTCTGCAACATGGTTGGCATGTGACATGGCATGTGACGTGGCATGTGACGTGGCATGTGACGTGGCATGTGATGCTGTCCCTCTCAGCTGCCTCGAGTGGTGGGCATCACCATGGGTCGCATGCTCTCCTTTGGGGATGCCGCTCGCCTCCTCTTCGTGCGGACACTCATCCAGGTGCGCCCATGACCATCCCCACACCACACCGCACCACACCTGCAACCACATGCAGTTTTTCCTCTTCGTGCGAACTCTCATCCAGGTGCATCCCCACGCCACACCTGCAAGCACATGCGCACATGGCCCACTCACACATCCAAACGTGTCTTCCCTCATTTCACACCCCTCCTCCCCTCTTTCTCCCCCCTCCCGTCCGCCACCCCAATTTTCTTCACTTCTAACATCCCAGAAGCGTCGTCAATCGAATCTTCTCCCTTTCCCCACTCTGGTCTGTTTACCCACCTTCCACCACTCCCGCATTCTTGACCCACCTTCCACCACTCCCGCATTCTTGACCCACCTTCCCGCGCTGCCAGCACCCCAGCCCCTCCCTGTGGACCAAACTCCCACTTCTGAGGTGCCAACAACAAACGTGCTTTACAAAACGTCTCATCCCCCATCCCACGCCCACCTCCCAGCAGTACCAGCAACCCAACCCCTCTTTCTGAGGCATCTCAATCAAGACATGTCTCCCCACTTCCCCCAACCAGTCTCCCCCTTCCAGAACCGCCAGCACCCCCACCCCTCGACCAAATTCCCTCCTCACACTTCCTACAACAACCCCTCGGCCCCTCCTCTTCCCCCGTATTTTGCACCCCTCGCCCACCTCGCCCACAGCCCACCTACCAGCACCGCCAGCACCCCCACTCCGCTCCTCCTACTTTCCTGAAACCCCTCTCCCCTTGCTCTTTCCCCTACCCCTGTCCCCCCTGTGCTGTGCAGCCCACCTTCCAGCACTGTCAGCACCCCAGCCCCTCCCTCTGGTCCAAGCTCCGCTCCTCGCACTTCCTGCAGCCCCGCGGTCTCCCCCTCCTCAACCCTGACTGGTCCGAGCGCCTCCCCCCCTCCTCCCCCAAGACGCGCTCCCCCCCCGCCGCCATACCCCCCTGGGAGACGAGTGGGGTGAAGGAGGTGATAGTGCTGGAGCCACCAGCAGCAGTGCAGGTGAAGGGCTTTGCCGGGATAGTGGCGGGGCTGAAGGGCAGGTTTGGCGCGGAGCATGTGAGGCTGGTGGGCAGGTTCCAAAGGGATGATGCTCGGGATCTGTTTCCCCGGGCGGCGCTGCTTGTCAGTGTCACGAGCCCGTTTCTTGTCAACCTCGCGTTTCTGCCGCCCCGCGCTGCCCTGCTGGAGCTCCGCCCGCCGCCCGCTGAGGTGGATGCGGTCATCGCTGACTCAGTCGCCAGCCTGGCAGCCGCCTGCCAGATTCACCACCGCGTGATCCGAGGAAGCTTCGTGGAAGGAGCGGCAGGTGGGGGAAGAGGAAAAGGGGCAGAGGAGGGTGCAGGAAAGGGTGTGGTGGAGTGGAGGAGCGGGGCAGTGGAGGCAGCAGCGATGTTTCTGGCTCGAGTGGTGGGCAAGGCATTAACGGCGGATGAGAAAGTGGTAGAGGAGGCAGTTCTGACAGCCGCCGACCGGCGAATGAGAGCCGCGCAGCTGGCGCAGGCATCCACCAGTAAGCAGCCGCTCATTCCCGGCACGCAGATCCAATCTCTGCCGTCCGCCGCCCGCTTCCGGCGCTGGCTGCGGTGCGTGAGTCAGCGCGGGCGATGGGCGTACAACGCAACGCCGCGCATCCTCCCTTGGGAGTACCTGGGAACCATGAACCTGTGCGACCACCGGCACCAGGAGACCACCGGGGGACTCGTGACGAAAAAAGCCGACAAGTATGTGATGGAGGGCGGCGCGTCGGGCGGCTGGAGCGTGCGCGAGTCGCTCAAATACGAGTGGAGAACGCCGCCCGGGAAGTGCCCGATCGGCCCGCTGAGGCAGTTTGACGGGGATACGTTTTGCCGGAAGGCGGAGGGGCGGAAAGGCGGGCTGAATTTGGTGTTTCTGGGGGATTCGTTGGCGCACCAGATGGTTGTCAGCTTCCTCAACGGCCTCCTCAGACACATTCCCAAACCTGCCGTGTGGGCTGTGAATGAAACGATTCCCCAGGAGTGCTCTGATTGGCTGGTGGAGCCCCCAAGGCATGCCTACTGCCGAGTGTACACATTTAACGAGAGTGTTTGTCCCGGCCTCAAGGTTCAATTCGTGCGGAACGACCATCTGTGGTTCACTTCGCCTGGAGAAGCCAAGTTTGACCACATTCCATGGCACTTGTACTCTGGGTTGAACGATGCTCATGTGGTGGTGGTGAATCGAGGCGCGCACTTCATTGGAGGGAAGGACTTCGAGAGGAGTGTGCCGGCTGCGTTGTCATTTCTCCGCAAGAAGCTGCCCGACGCGCTCATCATCTGGAGGAACACCCCCCCCGGCCACGCCAACTGCACCACCTACATTGGGCCGATTAAAAAGCGCCAAAATCCGGAGATTCTGCCGTTCCACTGGGACATGTTTACTCGGCAGAACAAGCTGGTGCGAGGCATGATGCATGAGATGGGAGCAGTGTACATGGATGTGGATACTGCCACCGCGCTGAGACCAGACTCGCACAAAGGCTTTGTGGAAGAGAGGGGGATCCTAGACTGCCTTCACTATTGCACACCCGGTCCGACAGATATGTGGGTGGAGCTTCTAGCTGATATAATATTGCGTGGAGTTTATGGGGATGGGCTCGCTCCTTTAGGCGTGACATGAAAAAATACGGTATATGGTTTTAAGTTTCAAGTTCAAGTTCTATAAATGGTTGTAACATAACCAGTACAATGCAGAGGCTACTGTATACTCTGGTGTGCATGAGACGGAGGCCAGACAGTGGCATGGCTGAATTCACGTAAGGTAACATCATGCAGGTACAATGCATGGCCCTTTCCCCCCTCTTGAAGGTTAGGCCCCTAACCTCTGGGTGGGCCCTGTTTTAAACTAGTAGTACAGGAACAGCATTAGAAGGTAGCAGTGCAATGTACGGTAGTCTGCTTCATGTACATGCCCACATTGTTCATGCTGTCACCTGTCTCCTTTTCATCAGTTCCTCCACCATCTCTCTCACTCTTCGCTCGTTTGCGCCTGCGCTCAGCAACCCTTCTGCCTTATCACCACCACCATCACCGAGACCCACAGCAATGCCGCTTGCATACCTATCACCCGCATCACCAACTCGGCTGCCCAATCTGGCCGCTTCTTCAGCCGGTGGAAAAACCTCACCAGCACCACTTGCAGCAACCACGTCAGCAGCTCGCACAATGCCACGTGGCAGCATCTCATTGGCTACCAGACCATCAGCCTCTGCCAGCCTCAGCTGCTGCCTCCTGCCTCCTGGGCCGAACCAATGCTCCGCTCTCCCTTTCCCTTCGCTCTCCACCCATCCTCTCTCAATTCCTTTTCTTTCCACGCCTCCCCTCTCCTCACCCTCTCCTCTTTCATCACCCTCTCTCCCACTCCCACGGCCCACACGCCCACCACCGCCATACCCATCACTCCATGCATTTGCCGGTGCCTTTCGCTTCACTTGGATTCCACGCTCCCACCCGTGCTGAGTGGCAGGCTTATAAACAGAACCCGAGCCGGGCTTGTAAGGAGGAAGTGGTGGATGACGGGCAAGGCTGTGTTGTGATTGGCTGTGGGATGGCACAGGCAGGATGGGGCGAGAGAGCTCGTGATTGGTGCGGGAGAGAGAAAGGGGCACGTGGTGTGAGGCTGGAAGCAGTTGGGAGTGTGGGGGCGGTTGGTTGATGTGCGCAGCCTGGGTGGATGGATGAGGAAGCTGCAACAGAGGAGGGGGGGGGGAGGGTGAAGGGGAGGGGGTGGGTCGGGATGGTAGGAGAGAGGTGCGAGGGGCCAAAGCAGCCGCGGCAGCGTAGGAAGGGGCGGAGGAGCGGAGAAGGCTGATGGACGTGGGGAGACCGGGTATAGGCACACTGCTTGCATGCCATGCTTTGCTGCTAACGTAAGATTGATATGGCTCAATCCAGTATGGCAAGGAAGGAGGTGCTGGGGCTGCAAGCAAAGGGGGGAGCTCTGCTGATGACACCACCTCATTCCCCCCGTCTTCCTCTGAATTGTCGTCCATCACACCCTCGCTTGCTGCGCTCGCTGCAGCAGCACCACCCACCCACGCACTGCCACTGGTTCTGATGAGCTCCCTTGCCATACCCGTCCCAACGAGACCTTCCTGCCTCGTCAGCGCACTCACAGGCAGCATGCTGCCCAACCCCACTGCACCACTTTCCACCGCACTGGCTCCAACCTCTACACCCCCTTCCACTGCCATAGCTGCTGGCACCACAGCAGTGGATTGGCTCAAGGGAGCAAGGGAGGCGAGAGCAGCAGCATGAGGAGCAGCGTGAGCAGCAGGAGGAGCAGAGGGTGCGAGGACAAAGGCGGTGAGGGGAGGGTCTGAGAAGAGAGCATCCAGGCGACGCATCAACACAGGGAGAAGAATGCGCGGCCACACTGGCACCGCACACAACCTCCCTGCACTCCTCGCACTCCCCGCACCCCCTTGCTCCCCTCCTTGCTCCCCGGGCTGACCTTGCTCCGCCCCACTCCTCCACACCACTCCACACCCCTCTGCCAGCAGTTGTTGCGCCAGAAGCACTGGGGAGGTCTGATCGCCCTGCACCAGGCGAAGGAAGGAGTTGAGTGCGGTCGAGAGCGGGGCCAGCTGGGGGTGCAGCTGGGGGGCTAGAGAGGACAGGTGGGGCGGCAGAGAGAGGGTGGGTGAAGGGGATGAGGAGGGGGAGGTGAGGGAGGGTTGCTGAGGGGAGGAGAGGTGGAGGGCGGGGAAGTGGGGTAGGCGGAGAGAGGAGAGGGCAGTGGTAAGGCGGGAGGTGCGAGAAGGGCTGTTCCAGTCAATAGGAGGCAGAGAGGCGGATAGCAGAGAGACCTCTAGTCTACCAGCTGCCTCTGAAGCTGCACTGCCCGCCTTGCTTCTGCTCTCTCCCATTTCACTGCCCCCGCTTTCTCCGCTGACCTCCCTTTGTCTCCCACCCTTACGTCCACCCATCAGCTGCAGCAAAGCAGGCAGTTCAGGCAGAGGGGTTCCACTGCCAGGGGGTGAGGCCCTGACAGCTGTCGCAACGTCATTGGCCGCGCTGTCCAGGCTGGCGTTGAACTCAGTGATGCACTCCTGTGGCCGCACCAGTGAGGGGTCCACGGCCAATAGCCGCGTGACACGTGGCGACAGGTGGCGCAGCACGAGATCGCGGAGGGGGATTGGAGCAAGCTGAGGTGGCAGAGGGGAGGAATCGGCCAACCACCGCAGGCCACTTGTCAGGGCAATCTTGGCAGGCCAATCAGGAGAAGCCAGGTCATCAGGTTGAGGGGGAGTAGATTGGCCAAGAGGGAGGATGCGGAGAGCAGAGAGGCGCGGGGCTGGAGGGGAGGAACGAGAGGGTGGTGGACGGGTGGAGGGGGGTTGGAAGTGGGAGAGGGTGAGGGAGGCGAAGGAGGAGGGAACGGGCACAGGGGCACAGGGGCCTGTGCAGAGAGACATGGATGCTGCTGCTGCTGCTGCTGCTGCTGCTGCTGCTGCTGCTGCTGCTGCTGCTGCTGCTGCTGCTGCTGCTGATGATGATGGTGGTGGCGGGTGGGGAGGCAGGACGAGGAGCAGCAGGGGGATGGGAGTGAGGGAGGTCGGGAGCGACGCCACGGCCTGTCTGATGCGCTGCACCTGGGGCCCTGCATTGCTGCTGCCATCCACAACACACACCATCGCCTGGGCTCCTTCCAGGAACCTTCCACCATCCCCTCCCTGCGCTTCTGCCGAGACCCTCCTCACCACGAGCCAGAAAAGCGAGTCGGATACTGACCCTGACCCTGCTCCTCCTGACCCTGCTCCTCCTGACCCTGCTCCTCCTGACCCTGCTCCTCCTGACCCTGCTCCTCCTGCTCGCGTGATTTCACCTGAAGCAGCACCTGATGCACCACCTGGCAGCTTGGGTGCTGCCTCCCCTGCTGCAGTACGGTGTGGCATGGGAGCCACGTAACAGGCGAGCAATGAGGGGTCAGTGGGCTGCGAGGCAGATGTGGGGGCATTCTCTGGGTTGGGGACCGGGGCGGTTGCTGCACTGCTGTGAGGCGTGGTGTGTGGTTCTGTGTGGTGTTGGAGGGCGTTGAGGGCGTGGGAGGGGGCAGAGAGGGTGCTGCAGAGCCAGTGTGTGGCGTCACGGACTGGTGATGGCGTGTCCTGCAGCACATGGATTTGCGATGGGAAAGGCACGCGAGGTAGTTGGAGAGACATGCCTTTGTGCATGGTTCGGTTGGGAGCAATGATGGATGGCACCACGTCGACACAAGGCAGCAATGATGGATGGCACCACGTCGACACAAGGCAGCAATGATGGATGGCACCACGTCGACACAAGGCAGCAATGATGGATGGCACCACGTCGACACAAGGCAGCAATGATGGATGGCACCACGTCGACACAAGGCAGCAATGATGGATGGCACCACGTCGACACAAGGCAGCAATGATGGATGGCACCACGTCGACACAAGGCAGCAATGATGGATGGCACCACGTCGACACAAGGCAGCAATGATGGATGGCACCACGTCGACACAAGGCAGCAATGATGGATGGCACCACGTCGACACGATTGCTTGGTTCCACATCGGTATGACAAGACCATTCCACGTGAATGAACACACCTGCGACTCGCGCTCTGGCCAGCACACAAGAAGCTTCCACGAAACCACTCGGCGCACACCCAGCAGCGGCCCAGCGCTGCTGGATGGCACGTGTCTGCGCGCAAGCCTACCGCCCACCAGCCGTGCCACGTCCAGGGGAGAGGGCGCAGCAAAGGCAGTGGGAGCAGCGAAGCCGGCTTTCCCCCATAAAGAAGATGGATGCAGGAACCTGGGGCCATCGGCACTGGGTGCTGCTACGCCACGCCGGCTACCTGCTGTACCAACCCCACGCTCGGCGCTTGCCCTGCCCAATGCCGGGGCTCCCCATGTTGCTGCTCCCCATGTTGCTGCTCCCCATGTTGCTGCTCCCCATGTTGCTGCTCCCCATGTTGCTGCTCCCCATGTTGCTGCTCCCCATGTTGCTGCTCCCCATGTTGCTGCTCCCCATGTTGCTGCTCCCCGCAACCGCTTGTGCGGGGCTTGCTGGGGTGGCAGGAGGGAGGGCAGCACATAGAGAGTGGGGGACCGGGGGAACATGAAGTGTGGCAGGGGAGAAGCAAGAGGAGCCCTTTCAGTGTCCCGCATGTGGATTCTTAGCAGCCACGAGTGGGTGCTCAGAACAAGAGTGTTAGTGTGCATCGTTCACAGCCGCACCTGTGCCTCGCCCACAGCACCACCAGCAACGCACACACACTACCTTGGTGGACTCACTAGGTGCTTTTGAGAGTGATAGAAAAACTGCTCGCCCATAGGAGCACCACCAGAACAGCACAGCACAGTACCGCACAGCACAGCACAGCACAGCACAGCACACCACAGTACCGCACAGCACAGCACAGTACAGAACAGCACAGCACAGCACAGCACAGCGCAGCGCAGCGCAGCACAGCACATATTACCTTGGATGCCACCACAGTCGGCTGCGAAACAATCGAGCCCTCCAGCTGCCAATCACTGACTGCCAGCTGGCGCAGCCGTCTCAGCTGCCCCATCTGAGCAGCATTCTGCCTCCACCTCCTCACAACGCGCCGCAGCCACACACCCCTCGCCTTCCGCCCCGCCTCTTCCAACGCTGCCCGCTCCCTCTCCTCCTCCTCCCTAGCCCTCCTCTGCCTCTCCTCCTCCTCCTCCTGCTGCCTCCTCTCCTGCTCCTTTCTCTCTTGCTCTCTCTTCGTGCTCTCCTGCCTCTCCCTCTCCCTCTGCTCCGCTTCCCTCTTCTCCCTCTCCACCCTCGCTCTCTCCTTCAGAATCCTCTCCCTCATTTCCATCTCTTTCCTTCTTCTCTCTTGCCTCACCTGCTCCTCCCTCTCCTTTTCCCTCCTTTCCCTCTCCGCTGCTTCTGCCTCCCTCTGCTGCCTCTCCTCCTCTTCCCTCGCCTTCCTCTCCTCCTCCTGCCTCTTCACCTGTACCTGGAGTGCAGCCCTCCTCTCAAGCTCCCTCACTCGCTCCCTCTCTCGCTCCATCTCCCTCTCTAACACCCTCTGCTTCTCTTCCATTGCCTTAATCTGCTCTTCCCTTTGCCTCTGCTCCATCATCAGTTTCTGCTGCTGCAACTGCTGCTGCTGCAGTCGTTGCTGCTGCTGCTTCTGCAGCCACGCTTCCTGTCTTCTCCGCTGCTCCTCTGCCCGCTGCTGCCTCTCCACCTGCCCGCCACCCGTCTCCTCCCCTCCTCCCGCCCCACTGCTGACCTCAGCAATGACATCATCAATAAACCGGCTCTGCTTGCTGCGCACAAGGGCAGACGAGGAGGGAGGCATGGGCGTCCCAGCCTGCACCAAGGGTGCACCCTTCACCAGGCAGCTCCCGGCCAGCAGGGCGGCTGCGGGGGAGGCTGTATCTGGGAAGGTGGCATCTGGAGGGGCGTCTGAAGGGTGCAGCGCCAAGCCGTGGTGCTCCACCAGCGCCTGCAGCTTCTCTGGCTCTTGCTGGTGCGGGGAGGATTGGTGGGGAGGAAAAAGGCGAGAGTTGGAGGAGAATGAGGGAGAGAGGGGAAAGGAGGGGAAGTGAGTGATTGTTTGCAGCTTCCCTCCCAAGCCATGTGCTCCACCAGCGCCTGCAGCTTTTCTGGCCTTTGCTGGTGCGAATTTAGGAGGGGGAAAAAGAGGGAGGGGAGAGGAGGGAAGAGGAAGGGAGAGCCGGAGAGAGGAGAAAAGAGAGAGGAGAAGACACGGGGTGAACAGGAGCAAGGTGGGAAAGCGAAAAGAGAAAGACATAAAACAAAGCTAAGGAGCAAAGTGAAGCCCGTACCTCCATGCCGAACCTGCAGACCATTTGCCGAGCCTGCAGACCATACCTTCATGCCAAGCCAGCAGCTCGTACCTCCATGCCGGGCCTGCCGTCCGTACCTCCATGCCGAGCCAGTGCGCGAGTGTGAGGGCTGGCAGGTGCTGGCCCTTGGCAATGGATGCATACACCGCTGCCAGCGCTCTGGCACGCATCTGCGACGGGGGCGCGGGGAAAGGGAGGGGCGATGTGCGCATGAGAAAGAGAGGGTGACACGTCACACACCTCTGAACGAGGGATGTGCATTGGGAGGGAGAGGGAGTGCACCTCTGGATGGGTTTGGTTGGTGGAGCAATCAGAGAGCTTTCAGAGAGGCGTAATTGTCAAGGGCATGCAATGAGCATCCAGTGAAGTCCATGATATCAATGTAATGATTGAACGCCATCCAATGAGTGAGCCCGCAGCGCTGCAGCTTTGCTCGGACCTTGCTGAAGTGCGCGTGCATGAGGCACGCCTGCAGGTACGTGGCCTGGCGAGCCAAGCGGAAGAAGGCCACAAAGTTGTGCGTTCGACACGCCCTGAGAGGGGTGGATGGATGGAGGGGAGAGGAGGACGGGGAGGACGTGGAGGAAGGGGAGGTGGGGGAGGAGGGGGGGGAAGGGGAGGAAGAGGAGGAAGGGGAGGGGGGGGAGTCAGGGGATGAAGAGGAGGAAGGGGAGGAAGGGGAGGAAGGGGAGGAAGGGGAGGAAGGGGAGGAAGGGGAGGAAGGGGAGGAAGGGGAGGAAGGGGAGGAAGGGGAGGAAGGGGAGGAAGGGGAGAGAAGGTGAAGGTGAAAAGCGAGAGCGCGCGAAGCAGAGACAAGAGACAAAGAAACAAAATGAGCATCGAGGTAGGCGCCAAGCGGAGAAGGCTGGTAGATGGAGACATGCCCGTTGGCATGAGCAATAGAACTACGACATTGCCTCAATTGGTAACAACCCCATAGAGGGGATCCCTCAACGTGTGAGTGTAGCACTACAGAGGTTTGCGGCTGGCTAGCACGCAAGGCAGTGAAGGGGTAACGGGCGCGTCGCAGACAGAACTTCCAGGTTAGCTGACCGGCTGCTCCATGTGCTATTATAACATGCAACCAGCCCCCAGAGCATTTGGAATGTTCGTAACGAACCCACCTTGCAACGGAGCGAGCAAAGACGACTTGAGGGCTGCTCCTGACGATGTGGGGGAGGAGAGAGAGCTCCCTCGCAAACTCCGCCGGCTCAACCTGTTACAGTCACAGTCACAATCACAGTCACAGTCACAGTCACACCACCGTGCACTAGAGTCACTTCGGCATGTAGCACAAATCAAAGGAGCTCTATCCATCTGGTATGTCCGCCCTATCCATCTGGTATGTCCGCCCTATCCATCTGGTATGTCCGCCCTATCCATTTGGTATGTCCGCCCTATCCATCTGGGGGGGTAATGTGCAGGCAACAAGCGTCACCCATCCATCTCAACTCATGTTCAGGCAACATGCGCTATCAATCTCGGCTCATGCTCTCATACACCCAACGAATCGCACTTCGCAGCAACCCGTGTTTACAAATGCAATGGTCATCAAAAGCTCATTGTCCCCCCATCTACTGACGGACTCACATTGAACCCCGGAAGCCGGTCGATCTTAAGCAGCAGGTAGTACCCCCTCAGCTCTGCCTTGTGCTGCCACAGACACTGTCATCACGATGCAGCATCACAAGCTCACAACCCCAGCCAGCCAGCCACTGTACATGCGACTCACATTGAACCCCGGATGGCGGTCGATCTTGAGCAGCAGGTAGTACCCCCTCAGCTCCCCCTCCTGCGCCAAACACGCCTGCAACTCCCCCACCTCCCCCTCCTCCCCGCCCTCGCTCGCCATCGCTTGTGCGTGCTCGAGGTCGCTGCGGCGGTCGTGGTACATGTGGAAGAGGTCGACGCACGCCTTGTTCATCTGCTCGATGTTCAGGTGCGCGTCAAAGCCGTCGCTGAATCCCTCTCCCTTGGGGTACTCGCACAGCTCGTGCATCGCCACTATGTGGAACCGCACCTGGGGGGTGAAACAAGGAAGAGGGGGAGGGAGGGAGGAGATGTGCGAATAGGGAAGTCAAGGATGGCAAGGGCCCGTGTGTGACCACAAAGTGGAAGCGCAGCTCGGGTTGGGAGAGAGAGGGAGGAGGAAGTAAGGCGTGGGCAAGAGGAAGCAATGGGATGGGATGGAACCGAGCTCCAATTGGGGTGACTTTTGACTCCCATTCTCAACAGTCAATGGGATGGGATGGGATGGGATGGGATGGGATGGGATGGGATGGGATGGGATGGGATGGGATGGGATGGGATGGGATGGGATGGGATGGGATGGGATGGGATGGGATGGGATGGGATGGGATGGGATGGGATGGGATGGGATGGGATGGGATGGGATGGGATGGGATGGGATGGGATGGGATGGGATGGGATGGGATGGGATGGGATGGGATGGGGGGATGGGATGGGATGGGATGGGATGGGATGGGATGGGATGGGATGGGATGGGATGGGATGGGATGGGATGGGGATGGGATGGGATGATGGATGGGATGGGATGGGATGGGATGGGATGGGATGGGATGGGATGGGATGGGATGGGATGGGATGGGATGGGATGGGGATGGGATGGGATGGTATGGGATGGATGGGATGGGAATGGGATGGGATGGGATGGGATGGGATGGGATGGGATGGGATGGGATGGGATGGGATGGGATGGGATGGGATGTGCTGTGATCTGATGGGATGGGATGGGATGGGATGGGATGGATGGGATGGGATGGGATGGGATGGGATGGGATGGGATGGGATGGGATGGGATTGGATGGGATGGGATGGGATGGGATGGGATGGGATGGGATGGGATGGGATGGATGGGATGGGATGGGATGGGATGGGATGGGATGGGATGGGATGGGATGGGATGGGATGGATGGGATGGATGGGATGGGATGGGATGGGATGGGATGGGATGGGATGGGATGGGATGGGATGGGATGGGGATGGGATGGGATGGGATGGGATGGATGGGATGGATGGGATGGGATGGGATGGGATGGGATGGGATGGGATGGGATGGGATGGGATGGGATGGGATGGGATGGGATGGGATGGGATGGGATGGGATGGGATGGGATGGGATGGGATGGGATGGGATGGGATGGGATGGGATGGGATGGGATGGGATGGATGGGATGGGATGGGATGGGATGGGATGGGATGGGATGGGATGGGATGGGATGGGATGGGATGGGATGGGATGGGATGGGATGGGATGGGATGGGATGGGATGGGATGGGATGGGATGGGATGGGATGGGATGGGATGGGATGGGATGGATGGGATGGGATGGGATGGGATGGGATGGATGGGATGGGATGGGATGGGATGGGATGGGATGGGATGGGATGGGATGGGATGGGATGGGATGGGATGGGATGGGATGGGATGGGATGGGATGGGATGGGATGGGATGGGATGGGATTGGATGGGATGGGATGGGATGGGATGGGATGGGATGGGATGGATGGGATGGGATGGGATGGGATGGGATGGGATGGGATGGGATGGGATGGGATGGGATGGGATGGGATGGGATGGGATGGATGGGATGGGATGGGATGGGATGGGATGGGATGGGATGGGATGGGATGGGATGGGATGGGATGGGATGGGATGGATGGGATGGGATGGGATTGGGATGGGATGGGATTGGATGGGATGGGATGGGATGGGATGGGATGGGATGGGATGGATGGGATGGGATGGATGGGATGGGATGGGATGGGATGGGATGGGATGGGATGGGATGGGATGGGATGGGATGGGATGGGATGGGATGGATGGGATGGGATGGGATGGGATGGGATGGGATGGGATGGGATGGGATGGGATGGGATGGGATGGGATGGGATGGGATGGGATGGGATGGGATGGGATGGGATGGGATGGGATGGGATGGGATGGATGGGATGGGATGGGATGGGATGGGATGGGATGGGATGGGATGGGATGGGATGGGATGGGATGGGATGGGATGGGATGGGATGGGATGGGATTGGATGGGATGGGATGGGATGGGATGGGATGGGATGGGATGGGATGGGATGGGATGGGATGGGATGGGATGGGATGGGATGGGATGGGATGGGATGGGATGGGATGGGATTGGATGGGATGGGATGGGATGGGATGGGATGGGATGGGATGGGATGGGATGGATGGGATGGGATGGGATGGGATGGGATGGGATGGGATGGGATGGGATGGGATGGGATGGGATGGGATGGGATGGGATGGGATGGGATGGGATGGGATGGGATGGGATGGGATGGGATGGGATGGGATGGGATGGATGGGATGGGATGGGATGGGATGGGATGGGATGGGATGGGATGGGATGGGATGGGATGGGATGGGATGGGATGGGATGGGATGGGATGGGATGGGATGGGATGGGATGGGATGGGATGGGATGGGATGGGATGGGATGGGATGGGATGGGATGGGATGGGATGGGATGGATGGGATGGGATTGGGATGGGATGGGATGGATGGGATGGGATGGGATGGGATGGGATGGGATGGGATGGGATGGGATGGGATGGGATGGGATGGGATGGGATGGGATGGGATGGGATGGGATGGGATGGGATGGGATGGGATTGGATGGGATGGGATGGGATGGGATGGGATGGGATTGGATGGGATGGGATGGGATGGGATGGGATGGGATGGGATGGGATGGGATGGGATGGGATGGGATGGGATGGGATGGGATGGGATGGGATGGGATGGGATGGGATGGGATGGGATGGGATGGGATGGGATGGGATGGGATGGGATGGGATGGGATGGGATGGGATGGGATGGGATGGGATGGGATGGGATGGGATGGGATTGGATGGGATGGGATTGGATGGGATGGGATGGGATGGGATGGGATGGGATGGGATGGGATGGGATGGGATGGGATGGGATGGGATGGGATGGGATGGGATGGGATGGATGGATGGGATGGGATGGGATGGATGGATGGGATGGGATGGGATGGGATGGGATGGGATGGGATGGGATGGGATGGGATGGGATGGGATGGATGGATGGGATGGGATGGGATGGGATGGGATGGGATGGGATGGGATGGGATGGATGGGATGGGATGGGATGGGATGGGATGGGATGGGATGGGATGGGATGGGATGGATGGGATGGGATGGGATGGATGGGATGGGATGGGATGGGATGGATGGGATGGGATGGGATGGGATGGGATGGGATGGGATGGGATGGGATGGGATGGGATGGGATGGGATGGGATGGGATGGGATGGGATGGGATGGGATGGGATGGGATGGGATGGGATGGATGGATGGGATGGGATGGGATGGATGGGATGGGATGGAGGGATGGGATGGGATGGGATGGGATGGGATGGGATGGGATGGGATGAAGATGGGATGGGATGGATGGGATGGGATGGGATGGGATGGGATGGGATGGGATGGGATGGGATGGGATGGGATGGGATGGGATGGGATGGATGGGATGGGATGGGATGGGATGGGATGGGATGGGATGGGATGGGATGGGAATGGGATGGGATGGGATGGGATGGGATGGGATGGGATGGGATGGGATGGGATGGGATGGGATGGATGGGATTGGATGGGATGGGATGGGATGGGAGTGGATGGGATGGATGGATGGGATGGGATGGGCTGGGATGGGATGGGATGGGATGGGATGGGATGGGATGGGATGGATGGGATGGGATGGGATGGGATGGGATGGGATGGGATGGGATTGGATGGGATGGGATGGGATGGGATGGGATGGGATGGGATGGGATGGGATGGGATGGGATGGATGGGATTGGATGGGGATGGGATGGGATGGGATGGGATGGGAGGGGATGGGAATGGATGGATGGGAGGATGGGATTGGGATGGGATGGGATGGGATGGGATGGGATGGAGATGGATGGGATGGTCGGTGATGGGATGGAGATGGGATGGGATGGGATGGGATGGATGGGATGGGATGGGATGGGATGGGATGGGGATGGATGGGATGGGATTGGATGGGATGGATGGGATGGGATGGGATGGGATGGGATGGGATGGGATGGGTGGGATGGGATGGATGGATGGGATGGGATGGGATGGGATGGGATGGGATGGGATGGGATGGGATGGGATGGGATGGGATGGGATGGGATGGGATGGGATGGGATGGGATGGATGGGATGGGATGGGATGGGATGGGAATGGGATGGGATGGGATGGGATGGGATGGGATGGGATGGGATGGGATGGGATGGGATGGATGGATGGGATGGATGGATGGGATGGGATGGGATGGGATGGGATGGGATGGGATGGGATGGGATGGGATGGGATGGGATGGGATGGGATGGGATGGGATGGGATGGGATGGGATGGGATGGGATGGGATGGGATGGGATGGGATGGGATGGGATGGGATGGGATGGGATGGGATGGGATGGGATGGGATGGATGGGATGGGATGGGATGGGATGGATGGGATGGGATGGGATGGGATGGGATGGGATGGGATGGGATGGGATGGGATGGGATGGGATGGGATGGGATGGGATGGGATGGGATGGGATGGGATGGGATTGGATGGATGATGGGATGGGATGGGATGGGATGGGATGGGATGGGATGGGATGGGATGGGATGGGATGGGATGGGATGGGATGGGATGGGATGGGATGGGATGGGATGGGATGGGATGGGATGGGATGGGATGGGATGGGATGGAACCAAGCGCCAATCGGGGGAGGAACAACAACATACTACTGCGTGGCTTGGAGGTGCCATCTCATCGCCACTGAGTGGAACGACACTCTCATGGCTTCCCCTTTTTATGCAACATTTTTTTTTCCCCTTCATAGCGCAGACAGCACCATGCCTCACCATCTGCTCGTGCATGTTAATCGCCTCGCGCCCAAACAGGTGCTGCATGCGCAGGTCAGCGCGAACAGCCCTCATGCGATCCCACAGGAACGAGTGCAGCAGCAGCAGCCGCATCCCCGGCCCCCCCGCGCCCCCTGCTTCCTCCCCCCCGCCTTCCCCCTCCATCTCCCCCTCCTCCGCGCCCCCCTTGGTCGCGGAGGGCGGGGGGGGGAAGGGGAGGTGCAGCAGGGAGAGCATGTGCGCCATGGTGGTGTGGAGAACGGGCATGGGGCGGATGAACGAGGGGTCCATGTTGGGCGCGCGGGAATACTGGGGGGGGGGGGGGGGGGGGGAGGGGGAATTGGGGGGAGGGAAAGAGAGAGGGGTAATTGGGGAACGAGGGGAGGTGAATGGGGGAGAAGGAGGGGATAGATAGAAGGTGCCTCAGAGTGTTATGCAGCACAGTGAGTGGGAGGATGAAAGAAGGAGCCATGTTGTGGGCGCCAGATACTGAGGGAGGGGGAAGGGGGGCGGGACGGGACAAGGTGGATGGGAATGGGCGGAATGGCTTTGGATTGAGTGGATGCGGAATACTGGGAGCGGGAAATAAGACGGCGGAGTAGACATGTGCACTGAGTCGAGTTTCTCGACTCGACTCGATCGGGGGACTCGACACGGGTCGAGTGTCGAGTCCGCGAATCCTCTGAAAAAACTGGACCGAGTCGAGTCGAGTTTTACCCGTCGAGTTTAAAAAAAGCTCGGTGAAAGCTCGGCCCCACATCGAGTTTTTTGCAGACTCGACGAGCTTTTGAGGCTCGAGCGAGTTTACGAAAAACTCGGTCGCGACATTGGCAGCAAGGACAAATTGTAAGAATTTCACTTTGGCGGGGTTCTTTTTAGATCGCGATTTCAGTTAGTCCTCTTCCTAAGCCCTTCGTAAGTGGAAACTTGAGCCTAGACAGCCAAAATCGTGGCTGGTTTTTCATCTTAAACTTAAGTTAGGTCTAGGAAATTGTAGATCTCTCAGTTTATAGTTTGTTAATGTCGCGTTTTTCTCATGTGCATTTTTCCGATTAGGGTTTCCTGAGGCGGAATCGCACCTATTGAACGGTAGATCTGGTTTATTTATGATGGCCAAATTTAAGCAAGGGGTGAGTAAGAACCTTTATACAAAAAAATTTGGTGTTTCCACAGCCCCCGCCGCCCCCCCCCCCTCCTCCCCCCCCCCCCCCCGAGCCGAGTTTTACTCGGCTCGACCGAGTGTAAGAGAAAAGCCCGTCGAGTTTTTTAACACTCAGGCCCTATTTGGCCGAGTCTCGAGTCCAGCATCATGAGAAAAAAACTCGGTCGAGTTTCCCCCGACTCGAGCTCGAACTCGGTCGGGGCTCGAGCCAGACCGAGTCGAGTTTTACTCGACTCGGTCAGTTGCTCATGTCTACGGCGGAGGCATGAACAACTGAGGAGAAGGAGGCGGCAGAAAGAACCTTCCTATCTTCCCTCACGGCTGTTCTCTCCCTCTCCGCTTTCCCTCTCACACATCTCATCTTCTTCACCAACAGCTGCACACTCGTCTTGCTGCTGTCGCCATTGACAAAGTCTTCCCCCCCCCCTTTCCCCCTTTCTAACTCACCACATCCATTACACACACCTCACCTGCTTAATCGCCAGCTGCATGCTCGTCCTGCTGCGGTCCTCGCTCAAACACGTCCAGCACCTCTCTTCCCCTCACAGCACATCCCCTCACAGCACATCCCCTCTCACACTGCACGCACACCGCACCTTCTTGATGGCCAGCTGCACACTGGTTCTGCTGCGGTCCCCGTTGACGCGCTCAAACACGTCCAGCGCGCCGCTGCGCTCCCTTACCTCCCTCTCGTGCGCTGGTGGGGGAGGGCGAGGAAGGAGGAGGGATGGAGAGTGGAGAAGGAGAGACGATGAGGAGGGAAGGGGAAGACGATGTGAAGGGGGGGGGAGTTGGGAGAGGCGGAGACGAGAGGAGGGGAGAAGGGGGTGGAGAGGGGGAGGGGGAGAGGGCAGGTGGGGAGAGGGGAGGAAAGGAGTGCAGGATAGAAACGATGGGGGGAAGGAGGGAAGGCGGAAAAGGAAGGAGGGGGTGGTTTACTAGGAGCACATGTGTTGCTGTGCTGTGGTGAGTGTGAGAAGAGAACACATGCAGAGCAGAGATATGGTTCCACTTCCCAGTCCCACCCACGTGTGAAAGAAACATTCAAGATGATCCTACCGACATACACACCAACCTACCAACCTGCATGCATGCATGCCAGCGCAAGCAGACACATACACACCAGGGCACATGTCAGGGCATGTTCCCACAACGGCCTCTGCCAGCTGCCAGTCCGCCTCGTCGCCTCCCCCCTCCCCCTCCTCTGTGGCCCCTCCCCCGCCCGCAACCATCCCCATTCCTCCCCCTCCTCCCCGTCCTCCCCCTCGTCCCCCTCCCAAATCTTCTCCCCCTTCCCCGCCCTTCCCCCCATCCTTCCCCGCGCCCCCAGCGCCCTCCTCCGCGCCATCTCCCGGCGCCACCTCCCCAAACCTCGCTCTGCGCCGCGCCAGCGCAGCAGCGTCGCCCAGCAGGCTGGCGGAGGCGCCACCGGGAGGGCGCGCACGCGGGGGGGAGGGGGACTGCTGCGCGGATCTGGGGAGTGGCGGCGATGGGGACCGGTTTGCTGAAGTCAGCGCGGGAAAATCAGCTGGTGAACTGTGGGGGTAGGTGGAGGGGGCGGGAGGGGAGGGGGAGAGGAAGGGGGAGCGGAAGGGGGAGAGGAAGGGGGAGAGGAAGTGTTTGGAGTAGAGGTGGAAGGGTTTGGGCAGGAGGGGGGTTGTGGGCAGGAGGGGGGTTGTGGGCAGGAGGGGGGTTGTGGGCAGGAGGGGGGTTGTGGGCAGGAGGGGGGTTGTGGGCAGGAGGGGGGTTGTGGGCAGGAGGGGGGTTGTGGGCAGGAGGGGGGTTGTGGGCAGGAGGGGGGTTGTGGGCAGGAGGGGGGTTGTGGGCAGGAGGGGGGTTGTGGGCAGGAGGGGGGTTGTGGGCGAAGGCACGGGAGTTGGGGAATGGGGAGCACGAGGGGGAGGAGCGAAAGAGGAGGCAGCAGGGAACGGCCGGGCAAAGCGGTGGATAAGCCGAACTCGGGGGACGAAAAGGTGGTTCCGAGGGGCGCACGTGCGAGAGGACGATGCGCAGGGGGCACTGGAAAGGCGGGCGAGCACTGGAAAGGCGGGCGAGCACTGAAAAGGCGGGGGCGGGTACTGGGTGGTGACGCGAAGAGGTGACTTCTTGAGTCGACTCAAAAGTCACCTCGCAGAGGGCACTGGAAAGGCGGGCGAGCACTGGGTGGTGACACGACGAGACGACAGCGCGAACGATGACGACGCAACGACGAGGCTACAGCGCGGCGGCGACAGCGAGGCGACGAAGACAAGATGTTCCAACAGAGGGAACGCACTTTAAATTGCTCGCGGGCTGCGACCTTCCGCCTCCCCCCCATACGATGCTGGGCGCAGATCCGCCTCCCCCAGTCGCAGCTTGCACGCCTCCCCCAGTCACCCCGCCGCCCCCAGCTACAGCCTGCGCCCACGAAACAGGTCCCGCCGGCGGAAATGCTGCGGGCGTGCCTCTGCTGGCGAAGGGCGGCTGATTCTCCATGGGGTGCGGAACCAGTGACGGCGGGGATGGCGGAAGAGGAAGGCGCAGGACACGGGTAGCGACTATGTCGTCTTTCAATCTCCTCTCTCTTTCGCGTGGGCGCCTCTCTCTCCCTGAGTGCAGCAACTTCAGTGCGCGATTCCGCACTTGTGTTGCCGACGCTGACCGTTTGGCGCTAACGTCATCGGCAGCATCCGCAGGGCTAAGCTAAGCTAGGTGTGGTGTGAGAGAGCGTGTCGCACTGTCATTCCATTTCGTCGGACCATAGTGCGTGCGTGCATACACTAATGTTTTTTCAGGGATAGTGTTACGAGTGCAATTGAGTGAACGAACGAGATTTGCACTATCTAAACAAGAGTACAATTAGCGAAGGCATGAGCGAAGAAAATATAGCGAAACTACAGTGGTAACGGTAATGGACTGTGGTTGTCGCGTGACGGGCCTGGGACTGAGGTTGGGAAAAGTGTCGAAGCGGGGGCCCGGAGCGCGGGTTACTCGCCGAGCCGTGAGGTCGGGGTGCGACGTGCGAAGATGGCGGGCAGATTGTCGATGTGAGGGTTGCGAGTGGTAACGGTGCTGACTGTGGTGCTACAGTGATGTACGCGTTGAGCAGGGATGCGAAGTAAGGAAAATGAATTTTCCTTAAACTACCCCCCCCTTTGAGGAGGTCCTCCTTACGAGAGTGCGTGTACATCCCTGAAATTTCGGCTGCGCAGATACTCGGTGAGGACGGGGTGGTTTTCGATTCTGTCCAGGGGAACCCAATTGTCTTCGGTGGGTGTACGGTCCTTCCAGCGGAGTAAGAACTCGATCCTTCGGGCTCCTCGAGGGTCGCGAACTCTGTGACTCAGGATTTTTTCGGGGGTGATGATTGGTTCAGTCGGTGGTCTTGTCATGCTGGCTGGGCGATTGCGTGGCAGTTGTCTCGTGGACGGGACGTAAGGGCGAAGAAGGCTGACGTGGAACAAGGGGCTGACGTACCAGTCAGCAGGGAGTAGGAGGTGGGCGGTGACAGGTGTAAGCATGTCGCTTATGCGAAATGGCCCGCAGTATCAGGGGCGGAGTTTCGGGGTGATGGGCAGTCGGAGATTTTGGGTGTCGAGCAAAACTAAGTCGTCGGGCTGGTAAGTGACAGGTCTGCGGTGGCGGTCGGCGTTGCGTTTAGCGATGATGTTAGCTTTTTTAATTGCGTCTGCTGCCCTGGTCCGTGCTGCTTGCAAAATTTCGGCGAACTGTTGCGCGCGTGGAACCGAGTTGTCGGGATTCGGGGTCATGGGTACTGTTGGGTCTTGTCCGTAATTCAGGTAAAACGGTGACTGTTGGGTCGTAAGGGATGGGGCGTTGTTGTATGCGAATTCGATCAGTGGCAGTTGCTATTCCCACGTGTTTGGGTCGTCGCACGTGGCCTGGATGAGTTGTTCCATGGTCTGATTGTGGAAATTGAGAACGAGAATGAATGAACTATGAAACAGTTGGGTACAAATACTAACCCTAATTGGGTTGTACCCCTTATGGGCTACCCCACTACAGCCTACACAAAGCATAAGCTATAATGTTCCGACACACCCCCATAGGCAAAGTGGGGGAGAACAAGGGGTCACAAGACCAGTCAAGCAAAGCAAAGCAAAGCAAGCTCAGGGTGGATCTCAAAGTCACCACACAGTCCGAGCACAAGGTCAAGGCCACAAGGCCAGTTCACATGCAAGAGTACACATATATATAAAGCTAGACAAGCAAGAGCAGGTATATATATATGTGACAGTACAAGCAAAGGTCAAGAGGTGAGCAAGTGAGGCAAGACAGGCACAAGACCCAGCTGAGTGCAGAAGCGCTGATGATCACAAGGCGCAAGTGCCTTGGTGAAGAGATCAGCAGTGTTGGCCTCAGAGGCCACGTACGCAAGCCGCAACTGCCCACGCTGCTGTAGCTCACGAGCAAGGAAGTAGCGAAGAGCAATGTGCTTTGTTCTATGCTCCAGTCGCTGCTCTCGACACAAGGCCAGCACGGCCTTGTTGTCTACATACAGAACTAAAGGAGAACGAGGTGGCTCTCCGAGGTCAGTTAGCAGGTAGGTGAGCCAGCAAAGCTCCTGTGAAGCCAAGCTTCTGTGCAGCCATGGCCCCGGCGTAGATCTCAGCCTTACAACTGGCGCTGAGAACAGAAGACAAGCGAGTAGCCCGCCACGAGACAGAGCCGGAACCAAGGCTCAAGGTGTAACCCTGTGACGACCGCTGTGTAGCCTGGTCGTCAGCCCAGGAAGCGTCTGCGTGCCCAGTGAGGACCACTGGACTGCGCCCTCCAAGCACTAGCCCCATGCCCGACGTACTGCACAAGTAGCGCAACACCCTCTTCGCTGCAGCCATGTGCGCTGGTCGGTGTCTCCCAGGAGCAACATAGCGTGCGAGAATGCTAAGAGGGTATGCAAGGTCAGGTCGAGTGCAGGTCATCAGGTACATGAGGCAGCCAACAAGCTCTGGATACGGGCCACTCGACTCTACGGACTCATCCGAAGGTAGAGCTGAGAGTGAGTGGCGAGTAGGCAGAGGAGTGGCCTGAGGCGAGGAGTACGTGAAGCCGAAGCGCTAAAGGACCTGCTGCACCATGTGTGACTGAGTCAGGGTAATGGTGCGGCGTGCTCTGTCCCGGGTGATCTGCAAGCCAAGGTAGCTGCGCAGTTCACCCAGGTCTGTGCACGTGTGTCTCTTCTGCAGCTCGGACTTCACGTAGGCGAGTCCAGCAGTAACAGCAGTGGCAAAGACCAAGTCGTCGACGTACACGAGGATGTAGAAAGGCGGCAGAGAGGTGTCGTTGCGCAGAAACAGCGACGAGCCAGCAGTAGAAGGAGCAAACCCAAGAGCCGCAAGTGTAGTCCCCAGTGTGTCGTGCCACTCACGGGGCGCCTGGCGGAGACCGTAGACTGGTCGCCGGAGACTCCACTGGGTACCAGGAGGGAACGACCCAGTGAAGCCAAGTGGGCGGCGCAGCCAGATCTCCTCGTGCAGGCTGCCCTGCAAGAAAGCTGTGCTGAAGTCGAGAGAGTGCAGCTCGTAGTCACGGTGAGCAGCAACGTGCAGTAGTACCCGAAGAGTGGTCATCTTCGGGGTGGGAGAGAAGGTCTGAAAGTAGTCAACTCCCTGCCGCTGACTGAAACCACGAGCCACGTACCGTGCCTTGAAGACAGGCGGAGAACCCGGCGGCCGCTTCACCCTGAAAATCCACATGCCACTGACGATGTTCGCCCCATGAGGGGGGACAGCGTCAACGTAGGTGCCTGTGGACTTCGAGGAAGCCATCTCTGCATCCATAGCTGCCTGCCACTGAGAAGAGTAGGGACCCTCTATCGCCTCCGCGTAAGAGCGCGGAGTTGGGATGTCAAGTGCATCCGGGTCTCCCTCAGGGGTAAGCAATACCGACACAAGATGAGGTGAAGTAGCGGCCAAGGACTGGAACTCCTCCTGCCTGTCTTCAAGGACGTCCGTGCCAAGGGCACACTCACCCCCGACGGACGGAGGACAGACAGACTCAGACTCAGCGACAAGACTAGCAGCGTAGTCTAGGCGACAGCGAGCAGCAAAGTCGACGAGCTCAGCAACTAGGGCAGACGCAGTAGTGGACTCAAAGGAAGGGTCAGTGACGACAGTAGCAAGGAGACGCGTGACAGTAGGACGGGCATCACGAAGAGAGTCCGACTCCGGGTCGGCAAGAGCAGGAAGAGAGGACGCAAGAGGAGAAGGCAAAGGGGCACGCAGAGGAGCAGTGGACGGACGCAGAGACATCTGGTGCGTGCCAGGGACAGGAGGAGGACGCTGACGCGAACCGCGACCACTAGTGCGAGCAGCACAAACAGGCGACGCAGGACGAGACGCAGGCTCACGACGCTCAGCAAGACCTCCAGTAGGACCAGTGTAGGGAGAAGGAACAGGTAGTGGGGAGGCAGGCTGTAACTGTAGCTGTGACAGGACAGGTTGTGGACACTCTAAATAAGGAGGAGGACCTGTAGAAGGTGGAAGACCAAGAACCTGCTGCAGGAGTGGAACGAAGTACGGTTGAGGCCGCGCGGCGACGCCACACACAGCAGGGACAGCACCAGGACCCCCAAAAGGAGCACCCGCTCCAGCAGCACCTCCAGCAGCTCCAGAACCTCCAAGAGCACCAGTAGCACCCCCAGCAGGACCGCCAGCAGTAGGCTCAGCACCAACGCCCGCAGCAGCACCAGCTCCAGTCGAACCCGAAGGCCCAGCAGCTCCAGTACTCCCAGTACGAGCACCTCCGGGACCAGCGGCACCAGCACCCTCAGAAGCTGAAGAACCTCCAACTCCAGCAGCACGCCTCCAGCGCCGGGCAAACCACTTGCGCAGCTCGGGTGGAGAGAGTGGCTTCCGGCGAGACGAAGCACCTGGAGGACCTCCAAGCGTAGCACCTCCAAGCTCAGCACCCCCAGGCTCAGCACCCCCAGGCTGAGCACCTCCAAGCGTAGTACCCCCAGGCTCAGCACCCCCAGTCTCAGCACCCCCAGGCTTAGCACCCCCAGACTCAGCACCCCCACGCTCAGCACCCCCAGTCTCAGCACCCCCAGGCTCAGCACCCCCAGTCGCAGCACCCCCAGGCTCAGCACCCTCGGCAGCACCAGAGTCACCAGTAACCTCGACAGGCTCGACGACGTCTACTTGGGACACACCTGAAGGGGCAGGACCCTGAGGGGGGAGGGGGTCTACCGGGGGGGGGGACCTGTTACAAGGAAGAGCGGAGGAGCGGGGAGGGATGGAGTGCGGTAGGGGAAGAGGCGGTAGTAGGGGACTGACTCGTCAAACGTGACGTCCTGGGAGGACAGAACATGGCGGGAGGTGGGGTGGTAGAACTGCCACCCCGGCGCGTCAGGGGGGAACCCCAGGAAGACGCAAGGAGCAGCACGAGGGGACAGCTTGTCCGCAGACAAGTCGCGGACAAACGCCCGAGATCCCCAGACCCGGAACGCCGACGCATCGCCAACCTTCCCTGTCCACAGCAAGGCTGGGGAGGTCTCCGGCCTGGAGACCCTGGGGTGGAGGTTGATCTGATGCGCCGCGTACCTCACCGCAAACGGCCACAGAAAATGGGGGGCAGCCGCATGCATCATGGACGTACGAGCGACGTCCATGACCATGCCAATGCGGCGCTCAGCAATCCCATTTTGCTGCGGAGAGTCCGGAAGCGTGAAGGTCTGACGGATGCCTCGTGCGCGACAGTAGACTCACAGAAGGCCAGAGGAAAACTCTCCGCCTCTGTCCGAGTGCAGACGCAGAACAGGAAAGTCCGAGCCAAAGCTCTGCCTGAGCTGGAGACGAGCTGCGCGGATCCAGTCGATCAGCACCTCAGTGACATCACCCTTGCTGCGCAAGGGGAAGACTGCGGTGTAACGCGAGTAGTCGTCAACAACAAGCAGGAAGTAGCGCTCGTGACCCTGTCCACGGACGCGGGCTGGGTCCCACACGTCCATGTGAAGCGTCTGCAGCGGGGCCTCTGTCGGAGGAAACTGGGAGGAGTGAGGGCATCCCTCTGGCGCCCCTCGACACAGGGGACACAGAAAGGGCCAGGCCCCTGAGGAAGGGGAGGGAGGGACCTGGGGAGACCAAAAACAAGAAGACGAAAGGCCATGCCTCTGAGCCGAAGCAGAGAGAGGTGACCAAGGCGGTGGTGCCAGAGGAGAGTCTCGTGAGAGAGGAGACGACACGAACAGGGGGCATACTCAGGACCAGACCTGGACTCTGCAGCAAACACCTGACCTGACTCAGACACCCTACCAGACTCAGCAACTGGAGGAGATGGAGTGGTCAGTGTGTACAGGCTCGACCCCGGCTGACGTGTAAACGTAGCCAGGTGTCGGCCTGTGCGAGCCTCTGTGAAGTGCCTCACTCGCTGACGCGCAGGAGTGAACTGGTGCACTCCCCCATCCTGTAGGTCAGCACCACTCACCAAGTTCGTAGAGAACGAGGGGAGGTAGAGACCAGACAGGGTGCCAGAGGGAGCCGCCGGACACGGGAGGACTGTGGAGAATTCAGACAGAACAGGACCCCCAGAGGGATCAGCCAGAGACACCGCAACCGGCCGACTAAGCGGCGTGAGTGTGGTGCGGTCCCGAAAGAAGGAGCGAGAAGCCCCAGAGTCAAGGGTGAAGGTGAGGGAGGCCAAAGCCGACGCAGTACCTGAGAGCGCAGACTCACCAGTACCTGAGGATGCAGACGCACTAGCACCTAGAGCAGCAGCGTCGGAAGCACCTAGGGCAGCAGCCGCAGCAGTACCTAGAGCAGCAGTCTCAATGTCCGGATCGGGCGGGAAACACCGGTAACTGTCACCCTCATCACTAATAGTCACAGAATACATGGCAGACAGAATAGCATCAAAATCAAGATCATAGATGGCAACTCCCGCCCTAGACAGCTCGCCCCAGCGAGGGATCTCTGTGGCCTCAGGGAACTGGTGACGCCACGCGTCCGTCAGGCGGCCAAAGCAGCGCTGGGTGGGGTGCGCACCCCCACACTGCTCACCCGCACGGTCGCCGGTGCGCAGGACGTAGGTGCACGGACCAAAACCCCCACCCCGCTGGCGTGCAGTGTACCACTCACGGAGCTGCTGAGTGGACAGGGTCTCACGACCACGCTGCTGCTGCTGACACGGACCACCACCGGAGCCACTCCTCTGCGTAGACCCGCGACCAGCTCCACCGCCACCTCCGACTCCTCCGCCGCCTTCGCCACCACCGCTGCCTCCACCACCACCGCCGCCTCCGCTACCACCGCCTCCTCCGCTCCCTCCGCCACCGCCGCCGCCTCCGCCCCCACTGCTGCCACCGGTACCCCCACCCCCTCCACCACTCCCACCACCACCCCCACTCCCTCCGCCGCCTCCACCGCCACCTCCACCGCCCCCGCCAGCTCCTCCAGCGCCCTTGCCCACCTTGCCCCTGCTTGTGCGGCGCTTCCCCGAAGGGGCAGACACAGCGCCGACCGACTCGAAACCAACGAGGTCGGCCGCAGCAGCAGAAGCGACAGAGGGCAAGAGGGGGGAGGGAGAACACCCCTCAAAGACAGGGTTGCGGGGATCACCACGAGAAGCTCCTACGGCGACTATGCTCTTCTCCGCCGCTAGGAGGGACTTCTCGAGGAGGTCAATGGTGAGAGTGGTGGGGCACACTGCGAGGAAGTGGTCCTTGACCACTCTAAGGGAGTCAGGGAGTCGGTTGACTATGAAGTAGAGGGTGATGTACATGGGGGGGGGGGGGGGGGTTCTAGGCGCAGAAGTCAGCAGGAAGCGCAGCGCGGTAGCGAGTGTCACTAGTGCGAAGGTGCGTAATGAGGTCAGCGACTGTGGGAAAGGCAAAAAGGTCAGGGAAGAGGTACTACAGCGTCGTACAAGGTCTGAGCACTCTTGTACTCACTAAAGTGTGCACGCTCGTGTTGAACAAGGAATGAAATGACTAAGAATGAAATGAGTACAAATATGCAAACCTAGAAGTGTGTACCCCCTATAGGCTAACCCACTGTAGCCTAAACAACTACAACAATATATAATGTTTGACACACCCCCATAGGCGAAGTGGGGGAGAACTAGGGGTCACAAGACCAGTCAAGTAAAGCAAAGCAAAGCAAAGCAAGCTCAGGGTGGATCACAATGTCACCACACAATCCGAGCACAAGTTCAAGGCCACAAGGCCAGTTCACATGCAGGAGTACATATATATATAAGACTAAACAAGCAAGAGCAGTGATATATATATGTAACAGTACAAAGAGGATCAAGAGGAGAGCAAGTGAGGCAAGACAGACACAAGACCCAGCTGGGTACAGCAGCGCTGATGATCACAAGGCGGAAGTGCCTTGGTGAAAACATCAGCAGTGTTGGCCTCAGAGGCCACGTACGCAAGTCGCAACTGACCACGCTGCTGTAGCTCACGAGCAAGGAAGTAGCGGAGAGGAATGTGCTTTGTTCTGTGCTCCAGTCTCTGCTCTCGACACAAGGCCAGCATGGCCTTGTTGTCGACGTACAGGACTGGAGGAGAACGAGGCGGCTCTCCAAGGTCAGTCAGCAGGTAGGTGAGCCAGCGATACTCCTGAACAGCCATGGCCCCTGCGTAGATCTCAGCCTCACAACTGGAGCCAAGAACATAAGACGAGCGAGTAGCCTGCCACGAAACAGAGCCGGAACCAAGGCTGAAGGTGTAACCCTGTCACGACCGCTGCGTAGCCTGGTCGTCAGCCCAAGAAGCGTCCGCGTGACCAGTGAGGACCACTGGACTCCGCCCTCCAAGCACTAGTCCCATGCCCGACGTACTGCACAAGTAGCGCAACACCCTCTTCGCTGCAGCCATGTGCTCTGGTCGGTGTCTCCCAGGAGCAACATAGCGCGCAAGAATGCTAAGAGGGTATGCAAGGTCAGGTCGTGTGCAGGTCATCAGGTACATGAGACAGCCAACAAGCTCTGCATACGGGCCACTCGACTCTACGGACTCATCCGAAGGCAGAGCTGAGAGCGAGTGGCGAGTAGACAGAGGAGTGGCCTGAGGCGAGGAGTACGTGAAGCCGAAGCGCTGAAGGACCTGCTGCACCATGTGTGACTGAGTCAGGGTAATGGTGCGGCGTGCTCTGTCCCGGGTGATCTGCAAGCCAAGGTAGCTGCGCAGTTCACCCAGGTCTGTGCACGTGTGTCTCTTCTGCAGCTCAGACTTCACGTAGGCGAGTCCAGCAGTGTCAGCAGTGGCAAAGACCAAGTCGTCGACGTACACGAGGATGTAGAACGGCGGCAGAGAAGTGTCGGTGCGCAGAAACAGCGACGGGTCGGCAGTAGAAGGAGCAAACCCAAGTGCCGCCAGCGTAGTCCTCAGTGTGTCGTGCCACTCACGCGGCGCCTGGCGGAGACCGTAGACTGGACGCCGGCGACTCCACTGGGTACCAGGAGGGAAAGACCCAGTGAAGCCAGGTGGGCGACGCAGCCAGATCTCCTCGTGCAGGCTGCCCTGCAAGAAAGCTGTGCTGAAGTCGAGAGAGTGAAGCTCGTAGTCCCGGTGAGCAGCAACGTGCAGCAGTACCCGAAGAGTGGTCATCTTCGGGGTGGGGGAGAAGGTCTGAAAGTAGTCAACTCCCTGCCGGTGACTGAAGCCACGAGCCACGTAACGCGCCTTGAAGACAGGCGGAGAACCCGGCGGCCGCTTCACCCTCAAGATCCACATGCCACTGACGATGTTCGCCCCAGGAGGGGGGACAGCGTCAACGTAGGTGCCTGTGGACTTCCAGGAAGCCATCTCTGCATCCATAGCTGCCTGCCACTCAGAGGAGTAGGGACCCTCTATCACCTCCGCGTAAGAGCGCGGAGTCGGGATGTCCAGTGCATCCGGGTCTCCCTCAGGGGCTAGCAGTACAGACGCGAGATGAGGTGAAGCGGCAGCCAAGCGCTGAAACTCCTCCTGCCTGTCCTCAAGGACGTCCGTGCCAAGGGCACACGCACCCCCGATGGACGGAGGACAGACAGACTCAGACTCAGCGACAAGACTAGCAGCGTAGTCTAGACGACAGCTAGCAGCAAAGTCGACGAGCTCAGCAACTAGGGCAGACGCAGCAGAAGACTCGAAGGAAGGGTCAGTGACGGCAGTAGCAAGGAGACGCGTGACAGTAGGACTGGCAGCACGAAGAGAGTCCGACGCAGGGTCGGCAAGAGCAGGAAGAGAGGAAGCAGGAGGAGAAGGCAAAGGGGCACGCAGAGGAGCAGTGGAAGGACGCAGAGACATCTGGTGCGTGCCAGGGGCAGGAGGAGGACGCGGACGCGAACTACGAGCACTAGTGCTAGCAGGACGGACAGGCGACGCGGGGCGAGACTCAGGCTCACGACGCTCAGTAAGACCGTCAGTAGGACCAGTGTAAGGAGATGGAGCAGGCAGTGACTGAACAGGCTGTGGACACACTAAAGGAGGGGGAGGACCAGGAGGAGGCGAGAGACCAAGAACCTGCTGAAGGAGCGGAACGAAGTACGGCTAAGGGCGCGCGGCGACTCCAGACACAGCAGGGACAGTACCAGTGCCCCCAGCAGCAGTACCAACGCCCGAGTCCGCAGCACCAGCAGGGACTCCAACACCAGGGTCCTCACCACCAGTCGTCGCTCCAACGCCCGGGTCCTCAGCACCAGCCGCAGCTCCAACACCCGGGTCCGCAGCACCAGAAGCAGCTCCAACGCCCGGGTCCGCAGCACCAGCAGCAGCTCCAACGCCTGGGTCCGCAGTACCAGCAGCAGCTCCAACGCCCGGGTCCTCAGCACCAGCAGCAGCTCCAACGCTCGGGTCCTCAGCACCAGCAGCAGCTCCAACGCCCGGGTCCGCAGCACCAGCAGCAGCAGGGTCCGTGAGACGAGGCGCGCCACTACGAAGTGTGCAACGGCGCTCGTACCACTCACGGATCCGCTCACGAAAGGGGAGCTCTCGACTAGAAGGAGAAGTACCAGCACCAGTCTCCGTAGCGTGCCCGGTCCCAGAGGTACCTCTCCGGAGGCTGCAGTACTGTAAGTACCACTCACGCAACTGCTCCGAGGAGAGGTCTCGTCCAGGCGTAGGACCCCCTGGCGCAGCACCGCCAGGCTCAGCACCCCCAGTCACCGCACCCCCAGGCTCAGCACCCCCAGGCTCAGCACCCCCAGGCTCAGCACCCCTAGTCACCGCACCCCCAGGCTCAGCACCCCCATAGTCCGCACCCCCAGGCTCAGCACCCCCAGCGTCCGCACCCCCAGGGTCAGCACCCCCAGCAGGACGAGAGTCGACAGCAACCTCAACAGGCTCGACCGGGTCTACCTGAGACACACCTGAGGGAGCGGCACCCTGAGGGGGGAGGGGGTCTATGAAAGCAGCACCTGGCGCGAGGAAGAGAGGCGGGGGTGGGAGCGGGGCAGTGCGGTAGGGGAAGAGGCGGTAGTAGGGCACAGACTCGTCAAAAGTGACGTCCTGAGAGGGCAAGACCCGGCGCGAGGTGGCGTGGTAAAACTGCCAACCAGGCGCGTCCGGAACAAAGCCGAGGAAGACGCAGGGAACAGCACGAGAGGAGAGCTTGTCCGCAGACGAATCGCGAAGAAAAGCTCGAGATCCCCAGACCCGGAAACGCGACACGTCGCCAACCTCCCCTGTCCACAGCAGTGTGGTCGAGGTCTCCGGCAAGGAGACACGGGGCCAGAGGTTGAGCTGATGCGCAGCGTATCGGACCGCAAACGGCCACAGAAAATGGGGGGCAGCCGCATGGGTCAAGGAGGTACGAGCGACCTCCATGACCAGGCCAATGCGGCGCTCCGCAACCCCATTCTGCTGTGGAGAGGCCGGAAGCGTGAACGACTGCTCAATGCCGTGCTCAGCACAGTAGGTTGCCAAGAGGTCGGAGGAGAACTCACCACCTCTGTCAGAGTGCAAGCGCAGGACAGGAAAGTCCGAGCGGAAACGCTCTCTGAGCTGGAGATGAGCTCTGCGGATCCAAGGGATCAAAACATCAGGGACCTCACCCTTGGTGCGCAAGGGGAAGACCGTGGTGTAGCGCGAGTAGTCGTCAACAACGATCAGGAAGTACCTCTCCTGACCCTGACCACGGACGCGGGCGGGGCCCCACACGTCCATGTGGAGCATCTGCAAAGGAGCAGTCGTCGGGGGAAACGAGGAGGAGTGAGGAGCGGCGCGCTGCCGCCCCTCGACACAGGGAAGGCAGGGAGGAGCAGGCGAGGATGGGAGAGGAGGGAGTACCCTGGGAAGACCAGAGACAAGGTACCGGGAGTGCATGGCACGAAGGCGCTGCACAAACGGGTGGCCAAGTCGATGGTGCCAGAGGACAGTCTCGTGCGCTAGAGAGCGACACGTGCAGGGGGCAGACAGCTGACCTGACGCGGACGCAAGCGCAGACGCAGACGCAGCGGCCTGAGGGGAGGCAGTATTCAGTGTGTACAGGTCCGACCCCGGCTGCCGGGTGAAGGTAGCCAAGTGGCGGCCCGTACGAGCACACGTGCAGTGTGTCACACGCTCGTAGGCAGGGGTGGACTGGTGAACACCCCCGTCCTGGAGAGCACAACCTGCCACCAAGTTCGTGGAGAACGAGGGGAGGTGGAGACCTGACAGTGTGCCCGACAGGACCGCAGGACAGGGAAGGACAGTGGAGGAGGTCGCAATGACCGGACCCCCAGAGGGGTCAGCAAGGGAGACAGCAACTGGCCGAGCAAGGGGCTCAAGGGCAGTGCGGTCACGAAAGAAGCAGCGAGAGGCACCTGTATCCAGCGTGAAGGTGTGCAGTGCTGCAGTCGACACCGTACCAGGGGGGGCAGACACGCACGCACCTAGAGCAGCAGCCTCACCAGCACCTGGGGTAGCAGACACGTGGGTACCTGGAGCAGCAGACGCACTCGTCCTAATGCCCGGGTCGGGCGGGACACTCAGGTACTCAGAACCCTCTCCACTAGTGGACATCACATACATGGCAGAGAGAATAGCATCAAAGTCTAGAGCATAGATATCAATCCCCTTCTTCAGGAGATCAAGCCAGCGGGGCAGCTCAGTGGCCTGAGGGAACTGAACACGCCAAGCGTCGCTCAGACGAGCGAAGCAACGCTGTGTGGCGTGCGGTCCCCCACACGGCTGGCTAGTGCGGTTACCAGTGCGAATGACGTACGTGCAGCTAAGGCCACCCCCCCCCCCCGTGCTGAGAGTACCACTCACGGACCTCCTGGGGCGAGGGAGTGTGCTGCTGTCCCTGGCCACCGCCAGTGCTGCCACGCCCACCACTCCCGCCATCACCTCCTTGACCACCCCAACCCCTGCCGCCGCCTCGTCCACCGCCACCCCCACCACCTCCTCCGCCCCGGCCACCTCCCCCGCCGCTGCCGCCACCCCCACCACCGCTGCCCCCTCCCCCACCCGCGCCACTCCCCCCGCCACCACCTCCCCCACCACCGCCACCCCCGCCGTCACCACCACCGCCCTTGCCCCCCTTGCCCTTGCCGCTGCGGTGTCCGCTCGAAGCAGACGCAGCCCCGACCTTCTCAGCACCAAGGAGGTCGACAGCAGCAGCAGAAGCGACAGAGGGAAAAAGGGGGGAGGGAGAACACCCCTCAAAGAACGGGGTGCGGGGGTCACCGCGAGAGGCACCTACAGCGACTATGCTTGTCTCGGCTGCAAGGAGTTCCTTCTCGAGGAGGGCAATGGTGAGCTCGGTGGGGCAGCGAGCGAGGAAGTGGTCCCTGACTGAGCGCAGCGAGTCAGGGAGGCGCGTGACTAGGTGGTAGAGAGTGATCCAGAGCGGGGGTGGGTTCGTGGCGAGGAACTCATCAGGCATAGCGGCGCGGAAGCGAGCCTCACTAGTGTGGAGGTGGGTAATGAGGTCAGCGACAGTGTGAAAGGAAGCTAAGTCAGGGAACAGGTAGGGAAGAGAGAGACGGCCTAGAGCAGCAGAGGCCGGTGAGGAGTAGCGGGCAACGACAGCAGTGTACAGTGCCTGTGCAGTCTTGTGCTGCCCAAAGTGCTCGCGCTCATCTATCGGCAAAGAGTTGCGGATAGCGAAGCGAGCATGGGCGTCACGAGTCTGCCACTGTGAGCGAGCAGTGCTGTCGGCAGTAGCAGCAGGAGCAGTAGCGTGGCCTAGGGCGTGATCGTACAGCGAGATGTCTTCCTTGGCAGTGAGCTGTAGGAAGAGGTGTAGGTCATCAAGCCAGGTGTCGAACTTCACTGGGCGGCCCTCGGCATCAAAGGCTAGCACTGGAGGGCTAGCCATGGTAGCAGCAGTAGTAAAAGCAATAGGAGCAGTAGGTAGGTAGGGCGGCGCGGCTCGGTACAGGTAGGGCGGCGCGGCTCGATATAGGTAGGGCGGCGCGGCTCGGGTCGGGCGGCGCGGCTCGGTTCGGGCGGCTCGGGTCGGGCGGCTCGGTTCCGTTAGGGCCGGGTTGTTCGGTGCGGGCGGCGCGGTCTAGGTGGGGCCGTTCGAGGCGGCTAAGGGTGAGCGCGGGGAGCGGGTGGGGTTGGGGACGGGGCCGACGCGGGCCGAAAGGGGTAGGATCGGGGCCTACGCGGGCCTCTAGGGGTAGGGACGGGGCCGACGCGGGCTGTTAGGGGTAGAGACGGGGCCGACGCGGGCTGTCAGGGGTAGGGACGGGGCCGACGCGGGCCTCTAGGGGTAGGGACGGGGGCCGACGCGGGCCTCTAGGGGTAGGATCGGGGCCGTCGCGGGCCTCTAGGGGTAGGGACGGGGCCGTCGCGGGCCTCTAGGGGTAAGGACGGGGCCGTCGCGGGCCTCTAGGGGTAGGCTCGGGGCCGACGCGGGCCTCTAGGGTAGGCGCGGGGCCGGCGCGGGCCTCTAGGGGACGAGCTTGGGGCCGACGCGGGCCGTTAGGGTTAGGCGCGGGGCCGATTCGGGGCCTCTAGGTGCAACAGCGCGGGGCCTACAGGGCCTCTAGAGGCGTGAACGTCGAGGCGCCCTAGGGCAGGTAGGCAGATAGGCAGGTAGGTAGTGGTGGGCTCTTAGGAAAAACGGTCCTAGGAAGGACCTGCTCTATACCATGTTGAACAAGGAATGAAATGACTAAGAATGAAATGAGTACAAATATGCAAACCTAGAAGTGTGTACCCCCTATAGGCTAACCCACTGTAGCCTAAACAACTACAACAATATATAATGTTTGACAGCTCGGAGGTTGGGAGGTGGCGACGCACAACAAGACGTGCAGCAGCGTCGCGCGTGGCCCACTGGGAACGAACAGTGGCGTCAGCACCAGCAACAGGGGCAAGGGAAGCGCCAGATGTGAGGTCAAAGAGAGAGAGAGGGCGTCTGCCCTATCGCACTATAAGAACAGCTGCAGGTCATCTACCCAGACCTTGAAGTCAATGGCCCGACCCTCAGCGTCGAAAGCGAGGACACTAGGGGTAGCCATGACCACAGTCGACTAGCAGTGCAAACAGTAGGGTGAGGGCAGTGCAGTGAAAGAGGCGCTGTGCTCACCGAACTGGGTAGCTCGGGCAGCTCGGAAGTAGGGCGGCTCGGCGGCTCGGCGGCTCGGCTGGTCGGCGGCTCGGCGGCTCTCCTGCTGGGCGGCTCGGTTGCTTGGCGGCTCGGCGGCTTGGCTGCTGGGCGGCTCGGCGGCTCGGCTGCTGCGCGGCTCGGCTGCTGGGCGGCTCGGCGGCTCGGCTGCTGGGCGGCTCGGTTGCCGGGCTGCTCGGCTGCTGGGTGGCCCGGCCACGAGGCAGCTCGGCTGCTCGGCTGCTGAGCGGTCTGGCGGCTCGGCTGTCCGGCTGCTCCGTCGCTCGGGCGGCTCGGCGGTGCTGCTGCAGGGCGGCGCGGCGGTTGGCTGCTCGGCTGGGTAGGGCGGGTCGGGCAGTCTTGGTGGCGGGCGGCGCTGCAGCAGGTGAGAGGCGGGGAGGCCGCAGCAGAGGGCGGCGTGGCCGCAGGTAAGGGCGGCAGAGGCCGCAGTAGTGTAGGGCGGCGGTGCCGCAGTGAGAAGGGCGGTGACAGGCCGCGGTAGGGCGGCAGCGGGGCCGCAGGTAAGAGGGCGGCGACGGGCCGCTGCTAGGGCGGCGACGTGCCGGAGGTGAGAAGGGTGGCGACGCACCGCTTCTAGGGCGGCGATGGGCCGCAGGTGAGAAGCGCGGCGACAGGCCGCTGCGAGGGCGGTGACAGGCCGCAGGTGAAAGGGCGGCGACGGGCCGCTGCTAGGGCGGCGACGGGCCGCAGGTGAAAGAGCGACAACGGGCCGCTTCTAGGGCGGCGACGGGCCGCAGGTGAAAAAGGGGGGGGGGGGGGACGACGCGCCTCAGCTAGGGCGGCGACGGGCCGCAGGTGAGAAGGGCGGCGACGGGCCGCAGGTGAGTAGGACGGCGACGGGCCGCTGCTAGGGCGGCGACGGGCCACTGCTGAGGGCGACGCGACGGGTCGCTAAGGGTGACGCGACGGGTCGCTTAGAAGGGCGCGACCCTAAGCGCGCTTCGGGCAGGGGTGGAACGCACCCCGGGCAAGAAAAAAAATTGGTGGGCCCTAGGAACAGTTCCCACGAGGGAACCTGCTCGATACCATGAGAAAGTATGAACGAGAATGAATGAACTATGAATGAACTGGGTACAAGTACTAACCCTAATTGGGTTGTACCCCCTATGGGATACCCTACTATAGCCTACACAAAAGCAGAAGCTATAATGTTCTGACAACATGGAGAGCCACTTCACCTATCGCATCACGTACAAAAAGGGGGCGAATAACATCGCAGACGCCCTGACCCGACCGACAGTACAATCCGCTGCAGTACTCATCACCCACTCGAACCCGTTACTTACCGGACTATTTACCCACAGCTACACTACGGACCCATTCTTCACGATGGGAAATCATCGGCAGGCTACGACGCAGAAAGGGGACTATTATCTAAAGGCCGGAACCGACCGGATTTGGGTCCCCGCTTAGAGGCTGCTGCGTGAACTCCTTATCCAAGAGGTCCACGATTCGAACTTCTCCGGACACTTCGGGGTTGATAAAACCCAGAAACTACTGCACCGTCAATACTATTGGCCTGATTCCTCTAACGACGTGCAGCGCTATGTGTCCTCATGCAGGGTGTGCCAAGCAATGAAATCGACACGTCAGCGGCCAGCTGGACTGCTGCAACCCCTCGAGCCACCCGAACGACCGTGGCAACAAGTGACGATGGATTTCGTCACGGAGATGCCAGCTGGGCCGTCCGGCAACGACGCCGTTCTCGTCGTTGTCGATCGCTTCACGAAAATGGCGCACTTCGCACCATGCCGAACGACAATCACAGCCGAAGAAACTGCGCGCCTCTTCATCTCAACGGTCGTGCGATGTCAGACTTTATATTATTTATATTTGTAACTGCCTGTAGCTGTAGTTAGTGTAGTTATTGTAAACCTTGTCAGGTGGTGCACCCTTTTGTTTCCTATGCTATATGTTTCTTGAAACCTATAGTGAAACACACTTTCCAACTCTCTCGACTCTCTCACCCTTGGCTAAACCCACTCGACATCCTAGTTGGGCCTAGGCTACTAAGCCTAGGCCCTAGTTAAAACTCACTTCATTCACGTTCATTATTTCGATATGCTATCAGAGCGCGTTACGACTTGGCCTGTGTGGGCCCGCCTTATGCTTCCGCTGCTACTTTTCCGGTCGCGCGCCTAGGGCGCGTGGCGATTTTCCCCTAGTCCCGCCCCCGGTTGGCGTGTGACTCTTTCTCTGCCCGTCGCGCGCCCCGTGGCACGCGACGGTGCCCTAAACCTGCCCGTCGTACGCCCCGTGGCACGCGACGGTGCCCTGCTCGTCGTGCGCCCCGAGGCACACGATCGGGCCCTACACTTAAACTTACCCGTCGTGCGCCCCGTGGCATGCGACGGGCCCTTCCGCACCTGTCCTCACTGCAGCCGCCCCTGACCTACCTGCGCCAACATATAGTAGCCGCTCTGCGGCTTTCTTCCCGCCCACCCCCCTCCTCCTTTGTCTCCCTGCAGCCGTGGGGAGGAGGGTATGGGGGTGGTGGGTGTTGGAGTGTTAGGTCGTCTCCTTCCTTTCCCCTCCACCTCCTTTTGTTCCCACTGCTGCAGCTGCCGCTGGGGGGGAGGGTGTGAGGGTGTGGGGGAGCAGGGGGAGTGGCACCAGGGTGGCGGGTGTGAGGCAACAAGCAGCCGTCCTTCACCTCTCCTCTCTTCCCCCCCTTCTCTGCTGCTCCTGCAGCAATGTGGGGGAAGGGAAGGAGGAGGGTGAGGAGATGGGAGGGGGTGACCAACCAGAGTCAGCCCGCCTGCAGTACCTGCTGTTGCTTGTTTATTAATCTTACTTGTGTTGCTTGTGTACCCCTGCAAGTTGTGTTCTGCACAAACTCCTGCTGCAGGCAGTTATGGGGGAGTGTCAGACTTTATTTTATTTATATTTGTAACTGCCTGTAGCTGTAGTTAGTGTAGTTATTGTAAACCTTGTTAGGTGGTGCACCCTTTTGTTTCCTATGCTATATGTTTCTTGAAACCTATAGTGAAACATGTCAAACATTATATATGTTATGCTTGTGTAGGCTACAGTGGGTTAGCCTATAGGGGGTACACAATTCTAGGGTTTCCTACTTGTACTCATTTCACTGCTAGTTCATTCATTCCTGTTCGCTTATTCTCACATGGTATAGAGCGGGTCCTTCTACGGACCGTTTTTTTTTTTTGGGCCCACCGAAGCGCCCCCCGAGGCGCGATCTTTTTTTTAGCGACCCCTCGGGTCGCCATTTCCCCTGCGGCCCCGCCGCCTTCACTGACGCGGCCCCGCCGCCCTCTCTGTCGCGGCCCCGCCGCCAGCTCTCACGCGGCCCCGCCCCGGCTCCTTCGCGGCCTTGCCGCCTGCTCTCGCGCGGCCCCGCCCCGGCTTCTACGCGGCCCCGCCCCGGCTTTCACGCGGCCCCGCCGACGGCTTTGTCGCGGCCCCGCCCAGGCCCTTACGCGGCTCCGCCGCCTGCTCTCATGCGGCCCCGCCCCGGCTCCTTCGCGGCCCCGCCGCCTGCTCTCGCGCGGCCCCGCCCCGGCTTCTACGCGGCCCCGCCCCGGCTTTCACGCGGCCCCGCCGACGGCTTTGTCGCGGCCCCGCCCAGGCCCTTACGCGGCTCCGCCGCCTGCTCTCACGCGGCCCTGCCGCCTGCCCCCGTCGCGGCCCGGTCACCTCCTGACGGCCCCGCCGTCCCTTCGTGACGGCCCCGCCGTCCCTTCCTGACGGCCCCGCCGTCCCCTCCTGACGGCTCCTGCCGTCCCCTTCTACCGGCCCCGCAACTGCACCTGCTGGCCCCGCCGCTGCACCTACCGGCCCCCCACCACCCACCCCCCCTTTTCCCGTCGCCCGTCGCGGCTCCTTCGGGGGGTGGCAGGTGTGTGGCCTCCCCTGCTTCTCCTCCTCCTTCATCTCCCACTGCAGCAGCCGAGCCGCCCCACAGCCGAGCCGCCCTGCCGCCGAGCCGCCGGGTCGCTGAGCTGCTGAGCTGCAGTTGCTGCCGAGCCGCCCTGCCGCCGAGCCGCCGAGTCACCGAGCTACTGAGCTGCAGTTGCTGCTGAGCCGCCTTGCCGCCGAGCCGCCCGAGTCGCCCGAGCCGCCGAGCCGCCGAGCTACTACTCCTTGCTGTACGTAGCAGTGCTGTACGTAGACAACAAGGCCATGCTGGCCTTGTGTCGAAAGCAGCGCGTGGAGCACAGAACGAAGCACATTGCTCTCCGCTACTTCCTTGCTCGTGAGCTACAGCAGCGTGGTTAGCTGCACCTTGCGTACGTGGCCTCTGAGGCCAACACTGCTGATATCTTCACCAAGGCACTTGCGCCTTGTGATCATCAGTGCTTCTGTACTCAGCTGGGTCTTGTGCCTACCTTGCCTCACTTGCTCACGAGCGCTACTTCCTGTTGGTGGTTGACGACTACTCGCGTTACACCACAGTCCTCCCCTTGCGCAGCAAGGGTGAGGTCACTGAGGTGCTGATCGACTGGATCCGCGAGGCTCGTCTCCGGCTCAGGAAGAGCTTCGGCTCGGACTTTCCTGTTCTGCGTCTGCACTCGGACAGAGGCGGAGAGTTCTCCTCTGGCCTTCTGCGTGCCTACTGTCGTGCGCGAGGCATCCGCCAGTCCTTCACGCTTCCGGACTCACCACAGCAAAATGGGATTGCTGAGCGCCGCATTGGCATGGTCATGGATGTCGCTCGTACGTCCATGATGCATGCGGCTGCCCCCCATTTTCTGTGGCCGTTTGCGGTGAGGTACGCGGCGCATCAGCTCAACCTTCACCCCCGGGTCTCTCGGCCTGCGATGTCCCCAGCCTTGCTGTGGACAGGGAAGGTTGGCGATGCGTCTGTGTTCCGTGTCTGGGGATCTCGGGCGTTTGTCCGCGACTTGTCTGCGGACAAGCTGTCCCCTCGTGCTGCTCCCTGTGTCTTCCTTGGCTTCCCCACTGACGCCCCAGGGTGGCAGTTTTACCACCCCTCCTCTCGTCGTGTTCTGTCCTCCCAGGACGTCACGTTCGACGAGTCAGTCCCCTTCTACCGTCTCTTCCCCTACCGCACTCCTTCCCTCCCCCCTCCCCCGGACTTCCTTGTACCGGTTCCCCCCCCGGTAGACCCCCTCCCCCCTCAGGTTCCTGCCCCCTCAGGTGTGTCCCAGGTAGACGCCGTTGACCCGGTCGAGGTTACAGGTGACTCTGGTGCTGCTGCGGGTGCTGAGCCTGGGGGTGCTGACTCTGGGAGTGCTGTGCGCGGGGGTGCTGAGCCTGGGGGTGCTACTGCTGGGGGTACTGGGCCTGCGGGTGCTACTGCGGAGAGTGCGGAGCCTGGGGGTGCTGAGCAGGGGGGTGCTGTGCCTGGAGGTGATGGGTCTGGGGGTGCTGGTTCGGGAGCTGCTGAGCCTGGGGGTGCTGCGTCTGGAGCTGCTGAGCCTGGGGTTTCTCCTGCTGCTGCGTCTCGCCGGGAGCCCCTCTCTCCACAGGAGCTGCGCGAGTGGTTCGCTCGCCGCTGGAGGCGTGCTGCTGAGTCTGGAGGTGCTGCTGGAGCTGGAGCTGGAGCTTCTTCGACCGTCGAGGGTGCGGGTGCTGCCGGTCCCGGAGCTACTGGACCTGCGAGTCCTCCTGGAGCTGGAGCTGCTGAGGGCGTTGGTGCTGAGCCTGCTGCTGTTGGTCCTGCCGCTGGAGGTGTGGGTGGCGCTGGTGCTGTCTCTGAGGGCGCTGGTGCTGTCCCTGCTGCGTCTGGAGCTGCTGAGCCTGGGGTTTCTCCTGCTGCTGCGTCTCGCCGGGAGCCCCTCTCTCCACAGGGGCTGCGCGAGTGGTACGCTCGCCGCTGGAGGCGTGCTGCTGAGTCTGGAGGTGCAGCTGGAGCTGGAGCTGGAGCTTCTTCGACCGTCGAGGGTGCGGGTGCTGCCGGTCCCGGAGCTGCTGGACCTGCGGGTCCTCCTGGAGCTGGAGGTGCTGAGGGCGTTGGTGCTGAGCCTACTGCTGTTGGTCCTGCCGCTGGAGTTGTGGGTGGCGCTGGTGCTGTCGCTGAGGGTGCTGGTGCTGTCCCTGCTGAGTCTGGAGCTGCCGCGCGGCCTCGGCCGTACTTCGTTCCGCTCCTACAGCAGGTTCTTGGTCTTTCTCCTTCAGTAGAGTGTCCACAGCCTGTCCAGTCGCAGTCACTGTTGGAGCCTTCCTCTCCTCTGCCTGCTCCCTCTCCTTACACTGGTCCTACTGGAGGTCTTGCTGAGCGTCGTGAGCCTGCGTCTCGTCCCGCGTCGCCTGTTCGTGCTGCTCGCGCTAGTGGTCGCGGTTCGCGTCAGCGTCCTCCTCCTGTCCCTGGCACGCACCGGATGTCTCTGCGTCCGTCCACTGCTCCTCTGCGTGCCCCTTTGCCTTCGCCTCCTGAGTCCTCTCTTCCTGCGCTTGCCGACCCTGAGTCGGACTCTCTTCGCGCTGCCAGTCCTACTGTCACGCGTCTGCTTGCTACTGTCGTCACTGACCCCTCTTTTGAGTCCACTGCTGCGTCTGCTCTAGTCGCTGAGCTCGTTGACTTTGCTGCTCGCTGTCGTCTCGACTACGCTGCTGGTCTTGTTGCTGAGTCTGCGTCTGTCTGTCCTCCGTCCGTCGGGGGTGAGTGTGCTCTTGGCACGGACGTCCTAGAGGACAGACAGGAGGAGTTACAGTGTCTAGCGGCTGCTTCACCTCATCTCGCGTCTGTACTGCTTGCCCCTGAGGGAGACCCGGATGCACTAGACATCCCGACTCCGCGTTCTTACGCGGAGGCCGTAGAGGGTCCCTACTCCTCTCAGTGGCACGCAGCTATGGATGCAGAGATGGCTTCCTGGAAGTCCACAGGCACCTACGTTGACGCAGTTCCCCCTCCTGGGGCGAACATCGTCAGTGGCATGTGGATCTTCCGGGTGAAGCGGCCGCCGGGCTCTCCACCTGTCTTCAAGGCGCGGTACGTTGCTCGTGGCTTCAGTCAGCGGCAGGGAGTTGACTACTTTCAGACCTTCTCTCCCACCCCGAAGATGACCACTCTTCGGGTGCTGCTGCACATAGCCGCTCAGCGCGACTACGAGCTTCACTCTCTCGACTTCAGCACTGCGTTCCTGCAGGGTAGCCTGCACGAGGAGATCTGGCTGCGCCGTCCACCTGGCTTCACTGGGACTTTCCCTCCTGGCACCCAGTGGAGCCTCCGACGGCCAGTCTACGGTCTCCGCCAGGCACCGCGTGAGTGGCACGACACATTGAGGACTACGCTTGCGGCTCTTGGGTTTGCTCCTTCTACTGCTGACCCGTCGCTGTTTCTGCGCACCGACACTTCACTGCCGCCGTTCTACATCCTCGTGTACGTCGACGACTTGGTCTTTGCCACAGCGGACACTGCTGGACTCGCCTACGTGAAGTCCGAACTGCTGAAGAGACACACGTGCACAGACCTGGGTGAACTGCACAGCTACCTTGGCTTGCAGATCACTCGGGACAGAGCACGCCGCACCATTACCTTGACTCAGTCACACATGGTGCAGCAGGTCCTTCAGCGCTTCGGCTTCACGTACTCCTCGCCTCAGGCCACTCCTCTGCCTACTCGCCACTCACTCTCAGCTCTGCCTTCGGATGAGTCCGTAGAGTCGAGTGGTCCGTATGCAGAGCTTGTTGGCTGCCTCATGTACCTGATGACCTGCACACGACCTGACCTTGCATATCCTCTAAGCATTCTTGCACGCTATGTTGCTCCTGGGAGACACAGACCAGAGCACATGGCTGCAGCGAAGAGGGTATTGCGCTACCTGTGCAGTACGTCGGGCATGGGGCTTGTGCTTGGAGGGCGGAGTCCAGTGGTCCTTACCGGCCACGCGGACGCTTCTTGGGCTGACGACCAGGCTACGCAGCGGTCGTCACAGGGTTACACCTTCAGCCTTGGTTCCGGCTCTGTCTCGTGGCGGTCTACTCGCTCGTCTTCGGTTCTCGGCTCCAGTTGTGAGGCTGAGATCTACGCTGGGGCCATGGCTGCACAGGAGCTTCGCTGGCTCACCTACCTGCTGACTGACCTTGGAGAGCCGCCTCGTTCTCCTCCAGTGCTGTACGTAGACAACAAGGCCATGCTGGCCTTGTGTCGAGAGCAGCGCTTGGAGCACAGAACGAAGCACATTGCTCTCCGCTACTTCCTTGCTCGTGAGCTGCAGCAGCGTGGTCAGTTGCGACTTGCGTACGTGGCCTCTGAGGCCAACACTGCTGATGTGTTCACCAAGGCACTCGCGCCTTGTGACCATCAGCGCTTTTGCACCCAGCTAGGACTTGTGCCTGTCTTGCCTCACTTGCTCTCCTCTTGACTTCACTTGTACTGTGACATATATATATACCTGCTCTTGCTTGTCTAGTTTTATATATATGTCTGTACTCCTGCATGTGAACTGGCCTCTGGCCCTGCTCTTGTGCTCGGACTGTGTGGTGACTTTGTGATCCACCCTGAGCTTGCTTTGCTTTGCTTGACTGGTCTTGTGACCCCTTGTTCTCCCCCACTTTGCCTATGGGGGTGTGTCAAACATTATATATGTTATGCTTGTGTAGGCTACAGTGGGTTAGCCTATAGGGGGTACACAATTCTAGGGTTTCCTACTTGTACTCATTTCACTGCTAGTTCATTCATTCCTGTTCGCTTATTCTCACAAAACACACTTTCCAACTCTCTCGACTCTCTCACCCTTGGCTAAACCCACTCGACATCCTAGTTGGGCCTAGGCTACTAAGCCTAGGCCCTAGTTAAAACTCACTTCATTCACGTTCATTATTTCGATATGCGACTGCACGGCATCCCTTCGGCAATCATCAGCGACCGAGACCCGAAGTTCACATCAAAGTTCTGGAAGGAGACGTGAGCGCAGTACGGCACGAAGCAACGGTTCTCATCGGCATATCACCCACAGACGGACGGTCAAACCGAGCGGACCAATCAGACCATGGAGCAGCTGATCAGGACAAACTGCCCCGACCCTGCCCGCTGGGAAGACTCCCTCGCAATGTTGGAGTTCTCTTTCAACAACGCACCGTCCAGCACGAGTAATCACTCCCCGTTATTTTCTAAATTACGGGATGGACCCGACAATTCCTACGGTAACCACTCTCGACAACCCGGTCCCGAGGTCACAGACTTTCGTGACGGAACTTCAGGAAGTCTGAGAAAAAGCCGCCGATGCAATCCGCAAGGCGAATATTACTTCCCGAAAATACACCGACCTTCTACGCCAGGAACTCGTCTTGACCACTGGGCAACTAGTGCTACTTGACACGAAGAACCTGCACCTGCCCGGCCCGTCGAAACTACGGCCACGATTTTGTGGTCCTTGCAAGATTCTCCAGATGGGGACACCTGTCACCGCGAAGCTGTTGCTACCGGACGACTGGCACATTCACGACGCCTTCCACGTCAGCCTTCTTCGCAAGTTCGTGTCAGCCACGACCGATATCGCAGCAAGCTGCCCCGACAGCACGACCTGTGCCGGAACCGACTCTCGACCCATCGAAGATTTTGGCACATAGGGTCCGCATTGACGCAGCAGGACGACAACTGGATTTTCTAATCCGCTTGACTGACCGCACCAGTGAGGACGACACGTGGGTGCCATCCGCCTCGCTCCACGCCTCGCCAATTGTTGGGGATTACCTGGCGCGCCGGCGTGTTTCGGATATTGACCGCCTTTCTTAAGGGTGGGGGGGGGGGGGGGGGGGGGGGGGTGGGGGGGGGGGGGGGGGGGGTGTGTAAGGAATTTTCACGAATTCCTTATCGGGGTTGGCTGCTTCGCGTACAACCCGATTTTCGGAGTTCGCACGTTCGGCCGATTTCAACGCTGCCGAGGCTCCTCGCGTCGCCTTCGGCATTTCCATCGCCCAACCTGCACCCAACCTCGCTTGTCCGAGGTTTCTTCCTAGCTAGGCTAGCCCTACATTAGGGCGTATTCCTACGGCCTCCTATCAAGAAACCTCCTATCAAGATTGTACCTTTTGCCTGGTAAAAGTAGCGAGAGATTTTAGGTTTAGGGAATTTTCCAGTGAGAGCTTGATAGGAGGTTTTCTTGATAGGAGGATAGGAATACGCCCTTAGTCTGTGCATTCATTGTATTCGCAGTTCATTCAGTCACTGCCTCGTTATTCGTTTACCTGCGCACTCTCTTTTATAACTCATAACAGTATTCGTCTGGGGGGAAAATGTATCTGCTGTGTTCGATTTTGCTTTAGATTCTGCGATTCCTTCGTTTCATTACGGTTCAAAACGGTGAGAGACAAGGGAGGTCGATTACCGTGTGGAAACGTTTCAAACCGTACTGGGTGATCAGCCGTCGAAGTGCGGAAAACAGGTCATGTCACGTCAGCAAGGGAGAAATAATCGGCGCTTGGAATCAACTACAATAATTGAGCAAGATGGAATGGACACATTTAGTCTTAGAGGTTCCCAGTCCTGACTACTATCGGCTCCTCGCTCAAAATGCGTTTTGATCCACTCCGAGCGACTCGCATAACCGTTACAGCATGCCACATCTACGTCAGCCTAGGAGGTGTTTAACGATAACCTAGAGAATGTATCGAGGAGAAAACGCACGTATGCATGAAAAGGCAGGTTCAACTTGAAGGCGGTTGATCTGAACCGGCTTGAATCTGACGCTAGTTTGGCTTGCCACGATAACCTTCCCGCCGTGCCTCCTCCCTCTCCATATGTCATAAGAATCAGGGACGCTTATTACCGTCGCTCCTCCTCCACCTCCCTCTTCCTCCCTACCTCACCATGCCGTACGTTCCTCCGCATAGGCGAGCCGGCGCAGCCGGTTCCACTACCGGGTCTGCTTCTACCGAATCTGATTCCATGCCACCAGCAGCTGCTTTACGTCATGGCCGTCATGGAGGCTCGATGTCTGGCTCGGGAAACAGGTTCGGGGGACGAGGCCGAGGCAGGGGCCGTAGTCAGCCTTGGGGACGAGGCAACAGTTCTTCGTTAAGAATGAAGCCATTAGATTCCCCCAGTGTTGTAATCCAAACCCTAGTCGATGATTTTCTCCTACGGAGATCGCCTGAAATGGAGCTTGCTTGTAACGGTGACTGTTCTTGCAACGGGGGAAGCGCTAGCTGCAACCGAGTGGTTCTTAGGTTCGAACGGTTCATGGGGATTGGCCACCATGGGGAACGCAATCTTGCCACATTAAGACTAGCCTCAGAAACAGAAGCTCATGACACTACCAAACCACCAGAAGATTCTTCTCCTCCTGATGCTTCTCTCTCCTCACCACACACTCTCTCTCCCTCTTCTTTGCCCTCCTTATCCGCCTCCGTAATGGGCCTGCTCCATAAAGCATTAGAGGCCGCACATAGAGACATGCACGTGGGTGGGGAGGCTGGTAGAGGGCACCCCCGGGTGGTGGATCGGTGCAAGCTGGCAGTGTCGTTCGTCAAGATGCTCTTCAAACCGCCCTTTGACTGCCCACCGTACGTGTGGACGTGTGGTGAGATGTTGCATTGCTTGTGGGACAGTGTGAGGCACTGTGAGGCACTGTGAGGCAGTGTGAGGCAGTCGCAGGTGGTGGACCGGTGCAGGGTGGCAGTGTCGCTGGTGAAGATGCTCTTCAAACCGCCCTGGGATTGCCCCGCGTTTGTGTGCGCGTGGCGAAATGTTGTGTTACATGTGAGCGCAGGACAATGTGTGGCATGGCAATGCAAGGTGTTCTGAGGCATTGTGAGGCATTGTGAGGGTTGCTGGTTGGTTGGCCTCATATGACGATACCAACCCAAATGCGAATGCCAACTTCTTTGTATCGGTTAGTCAGTAGCTAAAAGTTGAGGACGGGCATACCTGGGCGGCTGGGCTTGCGAGAGGTTTCCGTTTCTCCTCCTGTGCTCTTCAAACCGCCTTGGGATTGGGATTGCCCCGTGTATGTGTGCGCGTGGCGATATGTTGCATTGCGTGTGAGCGTGGGACAATGTGTGACAATGTGTGGCATTGTGAGGCAATCTGAGGAGTTGTGAGGCGTTCTGAGCCATTGTGAGGCATTGTGAGGGTTTCTGGTTGGTTGTTTGGCGTTATATGACAATGCCAAACCAAGCGCGAATCTCAATTTCTTCGTATCACTTAACAATAGCCTTACAGTCAGAGACGGGCATACATGGGCCTTACCGCGAGGATTTCTTTTCTTTTCTTCTCCTGTGCAATATCACTATCTGCAGGACTCTCCTCCCCGGTCTACCGCCCTTTACAGCGGGTGCGTTTGAAGCACATGTGAACCAGCAGGCACGCCACTTGCCGGTGCCCGTGAAACACATCTACGACAAGGGCTTCCCAGAGACGGTGCTCAAAACGGTGGAGGGCATTGCATTGGAGGAGGGCAGCAGGAGGCCCGGCACCAAGAGACGCTACCACCTCCGGGTATGCTTTTGTGCTTGCGAGTCGACTCAAAAGCCTTTTACAGGTACACGTTTGTTCTTAAGGCTGCTTTTAGCTTGTTAAGAGGTTGTGAGCTTGACTGGAGGTGAATACCAGTCAAGACGCGTCCTGGTAGGTTAGCACGAAGGCATGACTCACGCAGGAATCGCTTTGAACACACGATTTGTGGTACTACAACGAAGGGTAGAGGGAACAGCGTTTTGCGTTTCTACAGGCTGACTCTCAGGCTGAATGTCATATTCTAAGCTTGCTTTATCTGCCCTCCATTGTGCTCATACCCTTCGTCATACACACTACCACCACTGCATACTGCATACATAAAAAATGTCTCAGATTCTTCCATTCTCTCAGCGCATCCTTTTATATCCTCCACGAAATGCAAAACAGATCAGAGACACCAACACTGGCAAAACATACAAGTTGATATGTGTGCCTCACCCTGACGGAGCAGGAGTCATCCTTACCAAGGTGCGTCTCACAGCCATCTGTTTCTCACACACCCCATGTTCAAATCTTCCCCGCACATCTAAACTTGCACCCCATGGCCACCTCTTCTCCAAACCACCCATTCCAGTTGCGTCTCTCCCGTGGTCTGTTTTACCCCCTTCTCCAAACCCCGTCCTTACAGGTGAAGTGCAACTCGACGCGCTACGCAGTGATCGACGTCGCGCGTCCCGCCAAGGCGGTGGATCTCCGCGTCTTCTTCCGCAAGGAGTCCCGCCTCTGCTCGCTTGACGTGCGTGTCAGGGGTGTGGGGGTGAGAGAGGGATGGGGGTGTGGGTGTGTGTAGAGGATGCTGGGAAAGTGAAGGGCCAGACTAGAGGTGGTGGATCTCCGCGTCTTCTTTCGTAAGGAGTCCCGTGCGTGTGTGTGAGGGGTTGGGAGGGGTGGTGCAGTGTAAGGGGCGCGATGCTGCAGATCTCTGCATCTCCCTCTGCAAGCAGCCCCCATCGTCTGCTCACTTGACATGCGCGTGATGGGCCAAAGGGTGAGAGCGTGAGAGGGGGGAAGGGTTGAGGCGTGCTCTGCTAATCGGATGTGCATGTGAGGGAGAAGGGTTGTATATGTGAGGGGAGACGGGTTGTATATGTGAGGGGAGACGGGTTGTATATGTGAGGGACATGTGGCGTGCTCTGCCGATTTGGTGTGTATGCCCTTGTGCTGGCTATGATGGCAACCCCTTTCATGCATAACGTCCCCTCGGTTGTCATGCTCGTGTTTCTCATCCCCTTGCCTGTGATGCTCATGTTTCTCATTCCCTCTTGCATCTCTATGCCAATCAGGTGCGGCTGAGTGCTTCAGAGCCTTGGCCTCGTGCACAGGCCTATGGGAGATGTTCTTCTCACCTTCTACTCTTCCATATTCTAAACAACCCCGCACTCCCCCCCCATCCCCCCACCCCCCAACCCCCCCTCCTCTCCAGGACGCCATTAGGCTGCCGTTGAGCACATTGCATCGGCCGCACTCATTGACAGCGTCCCAAAGCAAGTTCTGAGTCGACTCAGCCCACCCCCCACTCCCCCCCTCTCTCCTCCCCTCCCCTCCCCTCCCCTCCCCTCCCCTCCCCTCCCCTCCCCTCCCCTCCCCTCCCCTCCCCTCCCCCTCCCCCCCTCTCCCCTCCCCTCCTCTCCTCACCAGGACGCCATTCAGGCTGCCTTTGAGCGCATTGCGTCGACGGCAGTCATTGACAGTGCTTCAGGCTGGCTGCTGCACTGGCCATGCACCACAGGCCTCGACCTGGATACCACCATAGTAACACCTCTTTCGTCAGCCGCCCCACCATCGGCTAGTCGTTTTGTTCTCATGGGAGTGTGGCACATCAGGTCGTGGGTGATTGCAGGAGAACGCCTCACATGGAAGCTGAATGAGATGAATGTGCGCATGCTGTTCCAACCTGAAGGCTTGGTCACCAGCATCAGTGTTTTCCCAAATTGTTGGGGGGAGAAGATGAAGGTATGACCCCCATCCGAATCTGCTTTACTGTTGATTTTTCTTCGGATGCAGTTAATCGGTGTACTAAATGTACGAGCCAGATGTTTTTAATCGGTGTTCTTTCTAACATGTGACAATTCAAACGAATCCTTGGGGGTAGTTTAAATCTCTGGGAGTTGCTTCCTCCGTGTGGTTTACATGTGTTTTATTTGTGTGGCTGGTATGGCGCTCTTGTACTCCTTTTGTGATCCTCCTGTGTACTTCATTTGCAAACTGGTCTTAGGGGTGATAAGTTCAATCAATATCGGGTCATGAGAATAAGTTTGAGGGTGATTTTGTACGTGTGATTTTGCAGTACTATTGTTTTTTGTCGCTGGTTGTTTGCCGGTCGCTTAACTCCACTCCTCCATTTGCCTTGTTTTGTTGAATCCCGATGCAGTGTTATGAGAAGCCGGAGCCAGGCCCGACAACCTCCTCACAGCCCATCAAATCAACATCGTCTGCCTACTCTGCCGCATCCTGCTTTGACTCGACCTTGTGGCAGGCGCCACCAAAGTGGACCCCGGAGGGCATCCTTTCAGAATGCCCCGTCCTTATAGACTGGCTACAGTACCGGCTGCCTTAGAGTAACACCTTTATGCCTTGGCACAAATTTGCGTAGCAGAGCTACGGTAGGCCGACGTTGGCCCTCACGCAGAGCTAGGGCGACGTCCAGTAACGCGGTACTTGTACAGGTGCACTGCTTCGCTATAAAGAGGTGCGTTAGGTTAGGGATGAACCTTCGAGAATGTTAGTATAATAGCCATCGGTTATTCCAACAACTCGAAATCCATTGGATGTTGTGTATCCCTTGCAATGCGAGATTGGTCGACGTGAACACCTCTTGCAGCTGAAAAGAAAATGCCGACGCCAAGGTCATGAATGCCTCAAGTGTTCGGTGGTGCGGTACACAAATGGTTAGAATGTTAAATTAAAACATATACCTGTATTTGAGAGTCGGTTTTTGTACTCATTTCACGCCATGGGCGAAATCCTCTAAATAGAGTGTACTGTAGTGAAGATTGGTCAAAAACTGTTCTGAAAATGAATACTGGCATTGTGAGACCCAATAAGGGCGCGATGCATCCTGCGCATTTTCTCCTAGTTTGTACGTTGGCCGTTTTGCGCTGTTACGGCTGCAATGAATCGAGATAGCGAGGATTGCACTAAGGTGTTAAACGAGTACAAAATGTGAGCGAAGGCATGAGCGAACATTTATACGCGAAACATGCAAACGGTAACGTGGTGCGTGCGACCTAGCTAGTGCTCCGCTGGCAGCGAGGCTCGGGCTAGTCCCGAAGCGTGGGCCGAGACGGCCGGGCCAGCAGTGCGAGGTTTGGTGAAACAGTGCGCGCGAAGTCGGCGAAGCCCCGTTAGCAGTAACGGGCGAACAACGGCTGCTGCTGTACACGATGTTGCAGGGTGCGCTAAGGAATGTCGAGAAAAATCCTTACACTACCCCCCCTCCAAGAAGCCCCCTCCGCTACACGAGTGCGTGTATATCGCGGAAACCCCGGCTCCTCAGGTACACTTGCAGGGTAGGATGGTTTTCGATGTTGGCCAGGGGCACCCAGCTATCCTCAGTTTGCGTGTCGTCCTTCCAGCGAACAAGGAATTCAATCCTCCTGATTCCAGTGGGGTGTCGAATCCGATGGCTCGGGATTTTTTCGGGCTCGATGATCGGCTCCGATGCAGGGCGAGTCTGTCAGAATGTTATGTTTCTCTAGTCTGCAGTGGGGTACTCTATAGTGAGTACAACCCTTTTAGGGTTTGCTATATGTATCCCAATGTTTGCTAGTGAACCCCCTTCTTTCTGCTTCTAAACTTTTTATCATACTTGTGACATGCTATCAGAGCAGGTCGACCCTCCTGGGTCGATCCTATGGGTGGGCCCCACCCGATGCTTCCGCTGCTCTACTGTTGTTGCACGCCCCGGGCGCGCAACCCTTTCTTCCTGCCGCGCACTCGGAGCGCGCGGCGTTTTTCATCCCACCGTGCGCTCAGGGCGTGCGGCGGTTTTCTGCCCGCCGTGCGCCCCGAGGCGCGCGGCGGTTTCCTGCTTCGCGCGGCGGTTTTCTGCCCGCCATGTGCTCGGAACGCGTGGCGGTTTCCTGCCCACCGGGCACCCTGGGCGCACGCGGCGGTTTCGCGTTCCGTCGACCCGCGCGCCCGTCCCCGTCGACCTGCGCGCGGCTCCATGTCGCCCTTCGCGGCGGCCCCGTCGACCCGCGCGCGGCTCTCCGTCGCCCTTCGCGGCGGCCCCGTCGACCCGCGTGCCGCCCCCGGCGACCCGTGCGCCCATCCTCGTCGACCCGCGTGTCGCCCTGCGGCCCCCCCTCCCCGCACACCTGCGTTTGCTTACCGCACACTCGAGTTCGCTTCCCGCACACTTGTGCACGCTTCGCGCACACTTGAGCTCGCTTACCGCACACTCAGGGTATGGGGGTGGCGAGTAGGGGGTGCCGGGTGTGTGGTCTCCCCTGCTCCTCCTCCTCCTCTGTCTCCCACTGCTGCAGCTGCCGCTGAGGGGGTTCCTTGGACTGGTGAGCTCCCTCCCTGATAGGCCACTGCAGTCATGGCTACCCCCAGTGTCCTTACCTTTGATACTGAGGGTCGTGCTGTTGACTTTGAGGTCTGGGTCGATGACCTCCAGCTGTTCTTACAGTGCGATAGGGCGGACAGACTCTCACTGTTCGATCTCACCTCTGGGTCTCTCCTGCCTCACCTACTACTGCTGACAGCACTGTTCGCTCACAGTGGGCCACACGCGATGCTGCTGCACGCCTTGTTGTGCGTCGCCACTTACCGACCACTCAGCGTGCGCACTTTAGCCACTACAAGAGTGCTAAGTCCTTGTACGATGCTGTAGTTGCGCACTACTCTTCCCCTGCCACTACTGCACTTAGCCGCCTCATGCTACCGTACCTGTTCCCTGACCTTGCCGCCTTTCCCACTATCGCTGACCTCATTACGCACCTTCGCACTAGTGACACTCGCTACCGTGCTGCGCTTCCCGCTGAGTTTTTTGCCAAGAACCCCCCCCCCCCCATGTACATCACCCTCTACTACATAGTCACCCGACTCCCTGACTCCCTTCGCTTAGTCAGGGACCACTTCCTCTCGGTTTGCCCTACCACACTCACCGTTGACCTCCTCGAGGAGCGCCTCCTAGCAGCAGAGAAGAGCATAGTCGCTGTAGGAGCCTCCCGTGGTGACCCTTGCACCCCTGTCTTTGAGGGGTGTTCTCCCTCCCCCCTCTTGCCCTCTGTTGCTTCTGCTGCTGCGGGCGACCTCGTTGGTTTCGAGTCGGTCGGCGTTGCGTCTGCCCCTTCGGCGAAACGCCGCACAGGCAAGGGCAAGGGGCGCAAGGGCGCTGGAGGGGCCAGTGGGGGCGGTGGAGGTGGTGGTGGAGGCAGTGGAGGGGGTGGGGGTGGTGGTGGGAGTGGTGGCGGGGCCGGAGGTGTCGGTGGCAGCAGTGGAGGCGGAGGAGGCGACGGCGGTGGCGGAGGGAGCGGAGGCGGCGGTGGTGGAGGAGGCGGCGGAGGCGGCAGAGGCGGCGGAGGTGGCGGTGGAGCTGGTCGCGGCTCTGTGCAGAGGAGTGGCTCCGGTGGTGGTCCGCGCCAGCACCAGCAGCGCGGCCGTGAGACCCTGTCCCCTCAGCAGCTTCGTGAGTGGTACGTTGGGCGTTAGCGGGGTGGGAGTACTGGTCCCTGCACCTACGTTCTCCGTACAGGCGACCGCGCTGGTGAGAAGTGCGGGGGCTCGCACTCCACCTAGCGCTGCTTCGGCCGACTGACGGATGCTTGGCATCATCAGTTCCCTGACGCTACTGAGATCCCTCGCTGGGGAGAGCTGTCTAGGGCAGGGGTAGCTATCTTTGATCTTGACTTTGATGCTATTCTTGCTGCCATGTATGCTGTGTCTACTAGTGATGAGGGTGACTGTTACCTGTGTCTTCCGCCTGACCCGGGCATTGAGGCTGCTGCTCTAGGTGCTGGTGAGGCTGCTACTCCAAGTGCTAGTGCGTCTGCTTCCCCAGGTGCTGGTGAGTCTGCTCTCTCAGGTACCACGTCGGCTCAGGCCTTGCACACCTTCACCCTTGACTCGGGTGCTTCCCACTCCTTCTTCCGAGACCGCACCACGCTTACGCCACTTAGTCGGCCGGTTGCGATCTCCCTGGTGGACCCCTCTGGGGGTCCTGTCCTTGCTAGCTTCTCCACTGTCTTACCGTGTCCGGCAGCCCCCTCTGGCACTCTGTCCGGTCTCTACCTCCCCCCGTTCTCTACGAACTTGGTGAGTGGAGCTGATCTGCAGGATCAGGCGGTTCACCAGTTCACGCCTGCGAGTCAGCGGGTGACCCACTGTACGTGTGCTCGGACGGGCCGACACTTGGCCACGTTTACCCGTCAGCCGGGGTCGAGCCTGTACACACTGACCACTGAGTCTCCTCCTGTTCCTGCATCTGGTCAGGTAGCTGCGTCGAGTCAGGTGTTTGCTGCAGCGTCCAGGTCTGGTCCTGAGTCTGCGCCCTGCTCTGTTGTCTCCCGTCCCACCAGACTCTCCTTTGGCACCACCGCCTTGGTCACCCCTCCCTGCCTCGTCTCCGAGGCATGGCCTCTCGTGTCCTTGTCTCTGGTCTCCCCTGGTCCCTCCCTCCCCTACCTCCGGGGCCAGCCCCTACCGACGTCCCCTGCATCGAGGGGCGGCAGCGCGCCGCTCCTCACTCCTCCGAGTTTCCTCCGACAAAGGCTCCCCTGCAGACTCTTCACATGGACGTGTGGGGCCCGGCCCGCGTCCGTTGCCAGGGTCACGAGCGTTACATCCTGTTGGTGGTTGACGACTACTTGTGTTACACCACGGTGTTCCCCTTGCGCAGCAAGGGTGACGTCTCTGAGGTGTTGATCGACTAGATCCGCGCAGCTCGTCTCCAGCTCAGAGAGAGTTTCGGCTCGGACTTTCCTGTTCTGCGTCTGCACTCTGACAGAGGCAGAGAGTTTTCCTCTGCGCGTCTGGGTGCCTTCTGTCGTGCACAGGGCATCTGCCCGACCTTCACACTTCCGGCCTCTCCATAGCAAAATGGGATTGCTGAGCGCCGCATCGGCATGGTCATGGACGTCGCTCGTACGTCCATGATCCATGCGGCTGCTCCCCATTTTCTGTGGCCGTTTGCGGTTCAGTACGCCGCGCATCACCTCAACCTTCAGCCCCGGGTCTCCTTGCCAGAGACCTCCCCCACCTTGCCGTGGACGGGGAAGGTCGGCGATGCGTCTGCGTTTCAGGTCTGGGGATCTCGGGCGTTTGTCCGCGACTTGTCTGCGGACAAGCTGTCCCCCCGTGCTGCTCCCTGCGTATTCCTCGGCTTCCCCCCTGACGCGCTGGGTTGGCAGTTCTACCATCCCACCTCGCGCCGTGTTCTGTCCTCCCAGGATGTCACCTTTGACGAGTCGGTGCCTTACTACCGTCCCTTCCCCTACCGCACTACGCCCCTCCCCCCGCCGCCGCTCTTCCTTGCGCCAGGTCCTCCCCCGGTAGACCCCCTCCCCCCTCAGGGTCCTGCCCCGTCAGGTGTGTCCCAGGTAGACGCAGTTGAGCATATCGAGGTAGCTGTTGACTCTGGTGCTGCTAGGGGCGCTGTGCCTGCGGGTGTCGGGTCTGGGGGTGCGGAGCCTGGGGGTGCTGAGTCTCGGGGTGCTGAGCCTGGGGGTGCTGAGTCTGGGGGTGCTGAGACTGGGGGTGCGGAGCCTGGGGGTGCTGAGCCTGGGGGTGCGGAGCCTGGGGGTGCTGAGCCTGGGGGTGCGGAGCCTGGGGGTGCGGAGCCTGGGGGTGCTGGGTCTACTCGTGTGGCCTCTGGCGGTGCTTCATCGAGGCGGGAGCTCCTCTCTCCGCAGGAGCTGCGCGAGTGGTTTGCCCGGCGCTGGAGTCGTGCTGCTGGAGCTGGAGGTACTACTGCTACTGCTGGTCCTTGAGGTGCTCGTCCTGGCGGTTCTGGAGCTGCTGGGACTGGGAGTCCTCCTGGAGGTGCTACTGGAGCTGGTGCTGCTGGAGCTGCTGGAGCTACTGGAGCTGGAGCTGCTGGAGCTGGAGCTGCTGCGGGTGTTGGCGCTGGTGGTTCTGCTGGCGTTGGTGCTTCTGAGGGTGCTGGAGTTGGCGTTGTTGGAGCTGGAGGTGCTGCTGGCGCTGGTGCTGCCGCTGGGGGTACTAGTGCTGTCCTTGCTGGTTCAGGAGGCCTTGCGCGGCCAAGGCCGTACTTCGTTCCGCTCCTTGAGCAGGATCTTGGTCTCCCGCCCTCTACCGGTCCTGCTTCTCCCTTAGCGTGTCCACAGCCTGTCCAGTCATGGTCACAGTTACAGCCCGCCTCCCCTCTGCCTGCTCCTTCTCCCTACACTGGTCCTACTAAAGGTCTTGCTGAGCGTTGTGAGCCTGCGTCTCGTCCTGCGTCACCTGTTCGTGCTGCTCGCACTAATGTCGTGCTCCGCGTCCACGTCCTCCTGCGGCCCCCGGCACACACCAGATGGCACTGCGTCCTTCCACTGCTCCTCTACGTGTCCCGTTGCTGTCTCCTCCAGAGTCCTATCTTCCTACTCTTGCTGACCCTAAGTGTGACTCTCTTCGTGCTGCCAGTCCTACTGTCACACGTCTCCTGGCTACTGTTGTCACTGAACCTTCTTTTGAGTCCACTGCTGCGTCTGCCTTAGTGGCTGAGCTGGTCGACTTTGCTGCTCGCTGTCGTCTAGACTACGCTGCTAGTTTTGTTGCTGAGTATGAGTCTATCTGTCCTCCGTCCGTCGGGGGTGAGCGTGCTCTTGGCACGGACGTTCTTGAGGACAGGCAAGAGGAGTTCCAGTGTTTTGCTGCTGCTTTGCCTCATCTCGTGTCCACCCTGATTGCCCCTGAGGGAGACCCGGATGCACCAGACATCCCGACTCCTCGATCGTACGCTGAGGCGATCGAGGGTCCCTACTCCTCACAGTGGCAGTCAGCCATGGACGCAGAGATGGCTTCCTGGAAGTCCACAGGCACCTACGTCGACGAGGTTCCCCCACCTGGGGCGAACATCGTCAGTGGCATGTGGATTTTCAGGGTGAGGTGGCCGCCGGATTCTCCGCCTGTCTTCAAGGCACGTTACGTGGCTCGAGGTTTCAGTCAGCGGCAGGGAGTTGACTACTTTCAGACCTTCTCCCCTACCCCAAAGATGACCACTCTTCGGGTGGTGCTGCACATAGCCGCTCAACGTGACTACGAGCTTCACTCTGTTGACTTCAGCACAACTTTCTTGCAGGGCAGCCTGCACGAGGAGATCTGGCTGCACCGCCCACCTGGCTTCACTGGGTCGTTCCCTCCTGGTACCCAATGGAGCCTCCGGCGGCCAGTCTACGGTCTCCGCTAGGCTCCCCATGAGTGGCACGACACACTGAGGACTACACTTGCGGCTCTGGGGTTTGCTCCTTCTACTGCCGACCCGTCGCTGTTTCTGCGCACCGACACCTCTTTGCCGCCGTTCTACACCCTCATGTATGTCGACGACTTAGTCTTTGCCAGTGCTGACACTGCTGGACTCGCCCACGTGAAGTCCGAGCTGCAGAAGAGACACACGTGCACAGACCTGGGTGAACTGCGCAACTACCTTGGCTTGTAGATCACCCGGGACAGAGCACAGGGCACCATTACCCTGACTTAGTCACACATGGTGCAGCAGGTCCTTCAGCGCTTTGAGTTCACGTACTCCTCGCCTCAGGCCACTCCTCTGTCTACTCGCCACTCGCTCTCAGCTCCGCCTTCGGATGAGTCCGTAGAGCCGAGTGGCCCGTACCCAGAGCTTGTTGGCTGCCTCATGTACCTGATGACCTGCACACGACCTGACCTTGCATACCCTCTTAGCATCTTGGCACGCTATGTGGCTCCTGGTAGACACCGACCAGAGCACATGGCTGCAGCGAAGAGGGTGTTGCGCTACTTGTGCAGTACGTCGGGCATGGGGCTAGTGCTTGGAGGGCGACGTCGAGTGGTCCTCACTGGTCACGCAGACGCTTCTTGGGCTGACGACCAGGCTACGCAGCGGTCGTCACAGGGTTACACCTTCAGCCTTGGTTCCGGCTCTGTCTCGTGGCGGTCTACCCGCTCCTCTTCTGTTCTCGGCTCCAGCTGTGAGGCCGAAATCTACGCAGGGGCCATGGCTGCACAGGAGTTACGCTGGCTCACCTACCTGCTGACTAACCTTAGAGAGCAGCCTTGTTCTCCTCCAGTTCTGTACGTAGACAACAAGGCCATGCTGGCCTTGTGTTGGGAGCACAGACTGGAGCACTGAACGAAGCACATTGCTCTTTGCTACTTCCTTGCTCGTGAGCTGCAGCAGCGCGGTCAGCCGCGCCTTGCTTACGTGGCCTCTGAGGCCAACACTGCTGATATCTTTACCAAGGCACTTCCGCCTTGTGATCATCAGCACTTTTGTACTTTGCTAGGTCTTGTGCCTACTTGGCCTCACTTGCTCACCTCTTGACTTTGCTTGTACTGTGATCTATATATACCTGCACTTGCATGCTTACCTTTGCTAGGTTGAGATCACTACCTTGCTTGTTCTTCTTGATATATAACTCTACATGTGAACTGGCCTTGTGGCCTTGTGCTTGTGCTCAGATTGTGTGGTGACGTTGTGATCCACCCTGGGCTTGCCTTGCTTCTCTTGAATGGTCTTGTGACCCCTTCTTCTCCCCCACTTTGCCTATGGGGGTGTGTCAAACTTATTTGCTATAGTCTGTTTAGGTTGTAGTGGGGTAGTCAATATGAGGTACACCACTTTAGGGTTTCCTACTTGTACTCCTCATGCTGCTCAATGCATTCATTCCTTCCTAGTTTCTTCACAGTCAAAGACGACCATAACTGCGTCGTTACCCCCAGGGATCGAAGGTAACCCTGTGATGAAATCCATGGTAACCTACTGCCAGGCGCGCTCAGGCGGTGGAATCGGCTGCAACTGACCCGCCTTTCTTTTTCGCGAGCTCTTCGTCACCTGACACGTAGGACACGAGCCCACGTGGTGATGTACGTCGGTCAACAGCTCCGGCCAGTAGTAATACCGCTGCATTTGCTGTCGCGTTTTTTGTACCCCGAAATGTCTCGAGGTAATCTCGTCGTGTGCCTCCTGCAGTAACAGTTCCCTCATTTGTGAGTACGCAAGTACCCAGATGCGGTTGGTGCCTGTTTTTACATAATAGACTCCTTTTGCTTCTGCCAGTTGCTGTGAATTTCCAGTCGTGAAAAATGGGTCGGCACTGTATCCGTGGGTGAATAGGCCTGTTAGCAGTGGATTGGTTTGGGCGAGTAGGATGGCGTGGAGTTGGGCGGTGGGGCGTGTGAGCGCGTCGGCGATGTTAAATGCGCCTTTTTTGTATGTGACCGTGTAGTGGAAGTTGGACTCCAGATAGTCCAACCAGCAGATCTGTCTCGGATTGAGATTTGGTTGGGCGCGAAGGTACGATAGTGATCGGTGGTCTGTCCGTACTGTCACGTCTGCTCCCGTAAGGTAACATCGCCACACCTTGAACGCGTGCACGATCGCCAACATCTCGCGGTCGTGTATCGGGTAGTTGCGTTCGGGCGGGTGAAGCTTGCAGGACTCGTACGCGATTGGTTGGAGGCCGTTCCCAAAGTCCTGCAATAGTACTGCTCCCACAGCGATGTCGCTAGCGTCGGTGACGAGCTCGAACGGACGGTGCGGATCTGCGATGTGAAGCACGGGTACGAGCACAAAATATTTTTGAGGGCCGAGAAGGCAGCTTGCTCTTTCTTCCCCCACGTGTACTCAACCCCCTTCCTCAGCAGGTCGGTCAACGGGGCAGTCAACTTCGCCATGTCGGGGACGAACTGGCGCACGTAGTTGACGAACTCCAGAAAACCCTGCAACTCGGTCAAGTTGGTTGGCGCGTGCCTTGCTTGAATCGTCGCAATCTTCTTCGGGTCTATTTCCTCTCCGTCAGCTGAAATAATGTGTCCCAAAAACTCCAGCCGGTCCTGTAAAAAGTCACACTTAGAGGCTTTGGTCACCAGGTGGTTCGCACTCAGTATTTTAAAAACTGCTTCAATATCCTGTAAGTGATATGCTCTGTCGTGGTTGTAAATCAGGATGCCGTCGAGATACACGATGACACACTTATCTAAAAGTGGGCGGAATGCTTCGTTCATGGTAATTTGGAATGTGGTGGGGGCGTTGGTGAGTCCGAAGGGCATGACGGTATATTCGAAGGATCCGTAGCGTGTTTGAAAAGCTGTCTTGGTGCAGTCGGATAGGTTGACACGAATCTGATGGTAACCCCCTCTAAGGTCAATTTTCGAGAAAACCCGGCCGGTGCGCAATTGGTCGATCAGTTCGTCGGCTCGCGGAATGGGGTAACAAGATTTAATGGTAACCTTGTTCAGTGCTTGGTAGTCTAGGCACAAGCAAAAACCCCCGTCCTTCTTCGGCGTGAACAGTATCGGTGCTGCGAAGGGTGACGAACTCGGGCGAATGAACTCTTTTACGAGCAGGTAATCCAGCTGCTTCCTCAGTTCGTCCAGTTTGGGTTGGGTCAGTCGGAATTTTCGCTGTACTGTTGGCTGTTTCCTGGTTCTAATTCTATCCTGTGGTCGTGCGGTCGCTGAGGTGGCAGTCCCGTTGGCAGGTCGTCTGGGAAGGTTTCACTGTACTGCTTCAGGAGTGCTGCGAGGTCATCCGATACGTCAGCTAGCAGTATCTGTAAATCCCCCCCTTTGTCTGCTGCCTCGGCTTCCCGAATGTCAACCGCGTACACGTCAGCTCCTGCCACTACGGCGCGATTCATCGTGATCACGTTGACACTTACCGACGAACACTCAGGTGAGCCCCAGCGAGGTAGGGCGATGTTGTTACCGTTCACTCGCACAGTGCAGTCACCCGTCGTCCAGTCGATTCGCGGATTGTGTCGTCGCAGCCAATCACGACCGAGTAAAATGTTGGTTCCGTCGAGGGTTGTCGAGATCATTTCTGGGCTAAACGTGAAGTTACCCCCGCATCGAATCCGAACCCGGTCTACGCGTTGCCGTATCGCCAGTGGCGTGCCGTCAACCAGTCTTGCCTCGATCTCAGGTAAGCATCTGTCCAGTGGCAGTTTCAGTTTCCGTGCTGTGGCAGTATTGATGAGGCTGTGGTTGGCTCCTCTGTCTACGAAGATTTTAACTAAGTCCGTCCCAATTTTCCCACTAAGCAGTATGTGAGGAGATTAGAACAAGAATGGATTGACTAAGGAATGAAAGTGATACAAATATGAAACCCTAGAATTGTGTACCCCTTAGTATCTAACCCGCTACAGCCTACACAGGCTAGATCATATAAGTTTGACACACCCCCATAGGCAAAGTGGGGGAGAACAAGGGGTCACAAGACCAGTCAAGCAAAGCAAGGCAAAGCAAGCTCACGCTGGATCACAACGTCACCACACATTCTGAGCACAAGTTCAAGGCCACAAGGCCAGCTCACATGCATGAGTACACACATAAATATAACGCTAAACAAGCAAGAGCAGGTATATATATATGTAACAGTACAAGCAAGGTCAAGAAGTGAGCAAGTGAGGCAAGACCTAGCAGAGTACAGAAGCGCTGATGGTCACAAGGCGCAAGTGCCTTGGTGAAGATATCACCAGTGTTGGCCTCAGAGGCCACGTAAGCAAGACGCAGCTGACAGCGTTGCTGCATCTCACGAGCAAGGAAGTAGCGAAGAGCGATGTGCTTCGTTCTGTGCTCCAGTCTGTGCTCCCGACACAAGGCCAGCATAGCCTTGTTGTTTACGTACAGAACTGGAGGAGAAAGAGGCGGCTCTCCAAGGTCACTCAGCAGGTAGGTGAGCCAGCGTAGCTCCTGTGCAGCCATGGCCCCTGCGTAGATCTCAGCCTCACAACTGGAGCCGAGAACAGAAGACGTGCGGGTAGACCGCCACGAAACAGAGCCGGAACCAAGGCTGAAGGTGTAACCCTGTGACGACCGCTGCGTAGCCTGGTCGTCAGCCCAACAAGCGTCTGCGTGACCAGTGAGGACCACTCGACTCCGCCCTCCAAACACAAGCTCCGTGCCCAACGTACTGCACAAGTAGCGCAACACCCTCTTTGCTGCAGCCATGTGCTCCGGTCTGTGTCTCCCACGAGCAACATAGCGTGCGAGAATGCTAAGAGGGTATGCAAGGTCAGGTCGAGTGCAGGTCATCAGGTACATGAGGCAGCCAACAAGCTCTGGGTACGGGCCACTCGACTCTACGGACTCATCCGAAGGCAGAGCTGAGAGCGAGTGGCGAGTAGACAGAGGAGTGGCCTGAGGCGAGGAGTACGTGAAGCCGAAGCGCTGAAGGACCTGCTGCACCATGTGTGACTGACTCAGGGTAATGGTGTGCTGTGCTCTGTCCCGGGTGATCTGCAAGCCAAGGTAGCTGCGCAGTTCACCCAGGTCTGTGCACGTGTGTCTCTTCTGCAGCTCGGACTTCACGTGGGCGAGTCCAGCAGTGTCAGTTGTGGCAAAGACCAAGTCGTCGACGTACACGAGGAAGTAGAACGGCGGCAAAGAAGTGTCGGTGCGCAGAAACAGCGACGGGTCGGCAGTAGAAGGAGCAAACCCAAGAGCCACAAGTGTAGTCCTCAGTGTGTCGTGCCACTCACGAGGTGCCAGGGGGAGACCGTAGACTGGCCGCCGGAGGCTCCACTGGGTGCCAGGAGGAAAAGACCCAGTGAAGCCAGGTGGGCGGTGCAGCCAGATCTCCTCGTGCAGGCTGCCCTGCAAGAAAGCTGTGCTGAAGTCAAGAGAGTGAAGCTCGTAGTCGCGCTGAGCGGCTACGTGCAGCAGCACCCGAAGAGTGGTCATCTTCGGGGTGGGAGAGAAGGTCTGAAAGTAGTCAACTCCCTGCCGCTGAGTGAAGCCACAAGCCACGTAATGCGCCTTGAAGACTGGCGGAGAACCCGACGGCCGCTTCACCCTGAAAATCCACATGCCAGTGACGATGTCCGCCCCACGAGGGGGAACCTCGTCAACGTAGGGTGCCTGTGGACTTCCAGGAAGCCATCTCTGCATCCATGGCTGCCTGCCACTGAGAGGAGTAAGGACCCTCTATCGCCTCGGCGTAAGAGCGCGGAGTCGGGATGTCTGGTGCATCCGGGTCTCCCTCAGGGGCAAGTAGCATGGACACGAGATGAGGTGAAGCAGCAGCAAAGCACTGGAACTCCTCCTGCCTGTCCTCAAGGACGTCCGTGCCAAGGGCACACTCACCCCCGACGGACGGAGGACAGGCAGTCTCAGACTCAGCGATAAGACTAGCAGCGTAGTCTAGGCGACAGAGAGCAGCGAAGTTGACAAGCTCAGAAACTAAGGCAGACGCAACAGCGGACTCAAAGGAAGGGTCAGTGACGATAGTAGCAAGGAGACGCGTGACAGTAGGACTGACAACACGAAGGGAGTCCGACTCCGGGTCAGCAAGAACAGGAAGAGAGGACTCAGGAGGAGAAGGCAAAGGGGCACGCAGCGGAGCAGTGGAGGGACGCAGAGACATCCGGTGCGTGCCGGGGACAGGGGGAGGACGTTGACGCGAACAACGACCACTAGCGCGAGCAGCACTGATTGGCGACGCAGGACGAGACGCAGGCTCAGGACGATCAGCAAGACCTTTAGTAGGACCAGTGTAGGGAGAAGGAGCAGGCAGAGTAGAGGTAGGCTGTAACTGTGACTCGGACTGGACAGGCGGTGGACACTCTAAGGGAGGAGCCGGACTAGGAGAGGGCGGAAGACCAAGAACCTACTCAAGGAGGGGAACGAAGTACGGCCGCGGCCGCTCAGCACCACCAGCACCAGAAGGGACAGCACCAGCACCCCAAACGACAGCACTAGCGCCAGCAGCACCCCCAGCTCCAGCAGCGCCAACTCTAGTACCCTTAGAGGCACCAGCACGAGAGGCACCAGCACGAGAGGCACCCTCAGCGCCAACACCCCCAGCAGCTCCAGCTCCAGCCGGACCACTAGAAGACCCAGCGGGTCCAGCTCCTGCACCCTCAGTAGCACCGACGCCCGCAGCACCACCAGCTGTAGTACGAGAAGCACCAGCAGGCCCTGCAACTCCAGTACTCCTAGTACGAGCACCTCCGGGACTCGCAGCACCAGCACCCTCAGCAGCAGCAGAACCTCCAGCACCCGCAGCACCTCCAGCTCCAGCAGCTCGCCTCCAGCGCCGGGCAAACAACTCACGCAGCTCCTGTGGAGAGAGTAGCTCCCGCCGGGACGAAGCACCCGAAGAACCTCCAGGCCCAGCACCGCCAAACGACACACGAGCAGGTCAAGTACCCTCAGACTCCGCACCCCCAGACGCAGCACCCCTAGGCTCAGCACCCCAAGACGCAGCACCCCCAGGCGTAGCACCCTCAGGCTCAGCACCCCCAGGCGCAGAACCCCCAGAGTCAGCACCCCCAGGCTCAGCACCCCCAGAGTCAGCACCCCCAGACCCAGCACCCGCAGGCTCAGCACCCCTAGCAGCACCAGAGTCAACAGCTACCTCGACAGGGTCGACTGCGACTAACAGAGACACACCTGAGGGGGCAGGACCCTAAGGGGGGAGGGGGTCTACCAGAGGGGGACCTGGCGAGAGGAAGAGCGGCGGGGGGGGGGGAGGGACGTTGTGCGGTAGGGGAAGAGACGGTAGTAGGGAACCGACTCGTCAAACGTGACGTCCTAGGAGGACAGAACACGGCGCGAGGTGGGGTGGTAGAACTGCCAGCCCGGCGCGTTAGGGGGGAAGCCAAGGAAGACGCAGGGAACAGCACGAGGGGACAGCTTGTCGGCAGACAAGTCACGGACAAACGCCCGAGATCCCCAGACACAAAACGCAGACGCATCGCCAACCTTCCCCGTCCACAGCAAAGTAGGGGAGGTCTCCGACATGGAGACCCGGGGCTGAAGGTTGATCTGATGCGCCGCGTACCGAACCGCAAACGGCCACAGAAAATGGGGGGCAGCCGCATGGACCATGGACGTACGGGCGACGTCCATGACCATGCCAATGCGGCGCTCAGCAATCCCATTTTGCTGCGGAGAGTCCGGAAGTGTGGAGGTATGGCGGATGCCTCGTGCACGACAGAAGGCTCGCAGAAGGTCAGAGGAGAACTCTCCGCCTCTGTCAGAGTGCAGACGCAAAAGAGGAAAGTTTGAGCCGAAACTCTCTCTGAGCTAGAGACGAGCTGCGCGGATCCAGGCGATCAACACCTCAGTGACCTCACCCTTGCTACGCAGGGGGAAGACTGCGGTGTAACGCGAGTAGTCGTCAACCACCAGGAGGAAGTAACGCTCATGACCCTCTCCACGGACGCGGGCTGGGTCCCACACGTCCATGTGAAGCGTCTGCAGTGGAGCCTCTGTCGGAGGAAACTCGGAGGAGTGAGGAGCAGCGCGCTGCCGCCCCTCGACGCCGGGAACGCAAATGGGGGCAGGCCCCCGAGGAAGGGGAGGGAGGGACCGGGGGAGACCAGAGTCAAGGACACGAGAGGCCATGCCTCGAAGACGAGGCAGGGAGGGGTGACCAAGGCGGTGGTGCCAGAGGAGAGTCTGGTGAGAAAGGAGACGACACGAGCAGGGGGCAGACTCAGGACCAGACCTGGACGCCGCAGCAAACACCTGACCTGAAGCCGCTACCTGAGCAGACTCAGCGACTGGAGGAGACTCAGTGGTCAGTGTGTACAGGCTCGACCCCGGCTGACGGGTAAACGTGGCCAAGTGACGGCCCGTCCGAGCACAGGTACAGTGAGTCACTGGCCGACTGGCAGGAGTGAACTGGTGAACCCCTGCATCCTGGAGGTCAGCACCACTCACCAAGTTCGTAGAGAACGAGGGGAGGTAAAGACCGGATAGGGTTCCAGAAGGGGCCACTGGACACGATAGGACAGTGGAGAAGTGGGCAAGTACAGGACCCCCAGAGGGGTCTGCCAGGGAGACTGCCACTGGACGACTAAGCGGCATGAGCGTGCTGCGGTCTCGAAAGAAGGAGCGGGAAGCACCCGAGTCAAGGGTGAAGGTGTGGGTGGCCGGAGCCGACGCGGTACCTGAGAGCCTTGACTCACCAGTACCTGGGGCAGCAGACTCACTGGCACCTAGAGCAGCAGCTTCACCAGCACCTAGAGCAGCAGCCTCAATGCCCGGGTCAGGCGGAAAACACCGGTAACAGTCACCCTCATCACTAATAGTCACAGCATACATGGCAGCAAGAATAGCATCATAGTTAAGATCAAAGATCGCAACACCCGCCCTAAACAGCTCACCCCAGCGAGGGATCTCAGTAGCGTCGGGGAACTGATGACGCCACGCGTCCGTCAGGCGGCCGAAGCAGCGCTGGGTGGAGTGCGGACCCCCACACTGCTCACTAGTGCGGTCGCTGGTACGTAGAACGTAGGTACAGGGGTCAGCACCCCCACCCCGCTGACGAGCAGAGTACCACTCACGAAGCTGCTGGGGGGAAGGGGTCTCACGAGTGCGCTGCTGCTGCTGCTGCTGCTGGCGCTGACCACCACCGGAGCCGACCCTCTGCGTAGAGCCGCCCCGACCAGCTCCACCTTCGCCGCCGCTACCTCCACCACCGCCTCCACCTCCGCCACCTCCGCCCGCACCGCCACCACAGCCGCCTCCTCCGCCTCCACTGCCGCCACTAGCGCCCCCACCCCCGCCACCACTCCCACCGCCACCCCCACCCCCTCCGCCGCCTCCACCGCCGCCTCCACCGCCCCCGCCAGCTCCTCCAGCGCCCTTGCCCCCCTTGCCCTTGCCTGGGCGGCGTCTCCCGCTCGGGGCAGATGCCACGCCGAAAGACTCAAGACCAACAAGGTCGGCCACAACAACAGAGGCAACAGAGGGCAAGAGGGGGGAGGGGGAGCACCCTTCAAAGACAGGGGTAAGAGGGTCACCACGAGAGGCTCCTACAGCGACTATACTCTTCTCTGCTGCTAGGAGGCGCTCCTCGAGGAGGTCAATGGTGAGAGTGGTGGGGCAAACAGAGAGGAAGTGGTCCCTGACCGAGCGAAGGGTGTCAGGGAGCCGGGTGACAATGTGGTAGAGGGTGATGTACATAGGGGGGGGTTTCTTGGCCCAGAACTCAGCAGGAAGCGCAGCACGGTAGCGAATGTCACTAGTGCGAAGGTGCGTAACGAGGTCAGCGACTGTGGGAAAAGCGGCGAGGTCAGGGAAGAGGAACGACAGTATGAGGCGGCTAAGAGCAGTAGTGGCAGGGGAAGAGTAGCGTGCAACTACAGCGTCGTACAAGGTCTTATCACTCTTGTACTGGCTAAAATGCGCGCGCTCAGCGGTCGGTAAGTGGCGGCGCACAGCAAGGCGGGCAGCAGCATCGCGCGTGGCCCACTGTGAGCGAACAGTGGCGTCAGCATCAGCAACAGGGGCAGGAGAGGCACCAGAAGTGAGGTCAAACAGGGAGAGTCCGTCTGCCCTATCGCACTGTAGGAAAAGCTGCAGATCATCTACCCAAACCTCAAAGTCAACAGCCCGACCCTGAGCGTCAAAGGTGAGAACACTAGGGGTGGCCATGACAGCAGTAGACTAGCAGCGGGGTAGGGCAGTGCAGTGGCAGAGGCGCTGCTCTTACCGGGCAGGTGAGGCGGGCCGAGTCAGGCCGGCAGGGACAGGGCTGCGATTGCAGTGACTGTGGCGTCTCGGCTGCGGGGCGGCTCGGCGGTTCAGCGGCTCTGCGGCTGGGCGGCTCGGCGGCTCGGCGGCTGGGTGGCTCGGCGGCTCGGCGGCTTGGCGGCTCAGCGGCTCTGCGGCTGGGCGGCTCGGCGGCTCGGCGGCAGAGGCAGCTCGGCGGCTCAGGCGGCTCGGCAGCTCGGCGGCTCGGCAGTGACGGCGGCTCGGCTGCTCGGCGGGGCCGGGGAGGGCGGCGGAGGGGCCGAGGAAGGGCGGCGTGAGGGCCGCATGGGGCGGCAACGGGGCGGCTGAAGGGCGGCGACGAGGCCGCTGAGAGGCGGCGGTGGGGCCGCTGAAGGGCGGCGACGAGGCCGCGTAAGGGCGGCAATGGGGCCGCGGAAGGGCGGCAATGGGGCCGCGGAAGGGCGGCAACGGGGCCGCGGAGGGGCGGCGACGTGGCCGTTGAAGGGCGGCGACGAGGCCGAGGGGAGGAGGGGCCGGCGACGGGGCCGCGAGGGCGGCGCGACGGGGCCGCGAAGGGGCCGCGAGCGGCCGTGAGAGGGACCGCACGGGGCCGAAAGGGGGGCCTCGACGGGCCGCGAAAGGGGCCGCGAGGGGCCGTGGGAGAGGGGGGGGGGGGGGGCACGAGGGGCCGCTAGGGGCCGCGAGGGCGGCGCGACGGGGCCGCGAGGGCGGCGCGACGGGGCCGCGAGGGGCCGCTAAGGGGCCGCGAGGGGCCGCGAGGGCAGCGCGACGGGGCCGCGAGGGCGGCGCGACGGGGCCGTGAGGGCGGCGCGACGGGGCCGCTAGGGGCCATGAGAGGGGCCGCTATAGGCCACGAAGGGGAGCCACACGGGGCGCGACTCGGGCAGGGGCTAAGCGCGCTCCGGGCAGGAAAAAAAAAGTCGATATTCGGTGGGCCCTAGGAACTGTTCCCACGAGGGAACCTGCTCGATGCCATGAGGAGATTAGAACGAGAATGGATTGACTAAGGAATGAAAGTGATACAAATATGAAACCCTAGAATTGTGTACCCCTTAGTATCTAACCCGCTACAGCCTACACAGGCTAGATCATATAAGTTTGACAGTATGGGGCTGTCTACCGTAGTACCCTCCTTATTCGGCCGGGTGTGGTCGATTGCGTGAACCAGCACAATCACTCAGTGAGGGTCGGTTGGGTCGGGCGAGCGGCGTGACCTGTCAGTAGAGGGCCCGTCTGCTACTGACTCCCAGCGTTTCCCTGCTGCTTGGTCTGTTTCTGCAGCTCGGCTTCCCCCTTTCCCTTAGCGTTTTCCGGGCATTCGCTCTTACGGCGTCCCGGCCGATTGCATGTGAAGCAGTGCCCTTTGAACCGTGTGGCAGCGGCATTCGCAGCGACGGCACTTATCGTAGCGCCCTCGTTCGTCCCACGAGACCGATATCCCCAGTTACTGCTTCCGCGGGTCACCGGTCTCGGTCGGCGGAAGAAATCAAGTTTCTCCGCCATAGCGAGAATCTCTTGGAAATTAGTGACGCCACGAAGCTGGATTTCCTGAGCGATGTCGTGCTTTAGGTCGCCGATGTAGCGGTCGATGCATTCGCTCTCGTGCATGTAACCCACTTGCTCGCATAGCGGCAGAAACCCGTTCGTGTAGTCCTGGACGGAACCGAGTTGGCGCCAATTACAGAGCTTTTGTCGCGCCGCGATCGAAGCCGTAATTGGCTCAAACCGAGCGCGCAGACCTGCGCACCACGCGTCCCACTTGCGATATTGGGGCACCTCCACGAAATACGACGGCGCCTAGGGTCCGGTTTGTCCTTCCCGTGTCGGTAGCGTCGCGTAGTCTATCGGCTTCGTGACGATGACACGCCACTTGTCCATGGCGGGTCCTCGCAGCAGCGACACAGCGTAGCGGATTTTCGCCGTATCCTCCGAGACGTAGCTGGCGTCGAAGAAGACGTTCAACGTGAACAACCATGCCTTAACGGTAGGACCACCCCGTTGACTCGGGTCAAAGCATGGCGGAAGCTGCGGCTTCAGCGGCATCGGCGACGGTAGTGCTGATTCGCTGGCCAGCACAGAAATCGTGACTCGAGGTTGACTCCTGGCCGCATTCGTCCCGTCGGGGTGTGTTGTGCTGTGGTCGTCGTCTCCGTCGAGGCGGACGACGCCATCACTGGCCGCGCTCGTGGGTTGCCCCACGCTTCGATGTTGCGATGTATGTGGTGCGGGCTGTACCGGAGTGCCAGGTGCTTGAGATTGTGCTTGATGTGCTCGTGCGACGTCATTTTGCAGGGATGTACGTTCTGCCGTCAGCGTCGCGATTTCTTCAGAGCTTTCGCGAAGTTGCTGCAGTAGTTTGTTCAAGCGCTCCTGTGTGAGAGTGGTGACGTCGATGTGTTTGGCCATTACGAAGGGCGTCGGCTCGGCTTAGTCTAGGCGAAGTCGTGGCTGCATGCGTTTACGAGAGAACGCGAGGACAACGGCTCCTAGGGGCTAAGGTGCGTGAGTCCCTTCGAGTGAAAAAATCAAAAGTTGATTTCCTGGGGCGCGGAGTTGCGCGGTCCGAAAAGAAAGAGGCTCTGATAACCAAGTGTTACGGGTGCAATGAATCGAGGTAGCGAGGATTGCACTAAGGTGTCAAATGAGTACAAAATGTGAGCGAAGGCATGACCGAACATTCATACGCGAAACATGCAAACGGTAACGCGGTGCGTGCGAGCTAGCTAGTGCTACGCTGGCAGCGAGGCTCGGGCTAGTCCCGAAGCGTAGGCCGACACGGCCGGGCCAGCAGTGCAAGGTTTGGTGAAACAGTGCGCGCGAAGTCGGCGAAGCCCCGTTAGCACTAACGGGAGAACAACGGCTGCTGCTGTACGCGATGGCGCGCTAAGGAATGTCAGAATTTTTTTTTTAACATGCACTGTACGGTGACGTTCAGATTTAAAATCCCGTATACTGTGTAGAAATTTTGGCGAAGTTCGACCTGAATGCAGCACGTCCTGTACATACTAGACTAAATTCGGGCGTCACCACAAAGAGCCAGGGATTGGCGTGATTCGCAGGGTTTAGGACATCCTGAGCACATTCGCTACTACAAACTCTAATGAGCAAGAAATACGCCCAAGGACAACCTCGTGAGTGTGGTTTAGGGCGCCTGCCGCCTCCTCGCTTGCTCTCCCACGTCTCGGGGCCTCAAGTCGCCAAGGCACCCCTCTCCTCTTGGCTCCTCCCCTGCCCGTAGTCGCGCCTCCCCTCGTCGCCCCCGGCCTCGTCACGCCTCCCCTCGTTTCGTCGCGCCTCCACCACCCTCATTTCGCCTCCGTGCTTTCGTCGTGCCTCCCTGTTTAGTCGCGCCTACCCCTCCCCTCATCGCGCTTCCCCTCCCCTTATTGCGCCTCCACCCTTTACACCTTTCCGCGCCTCCTTTCCCCTGGTCGTGCTCCCCTCATCGCGCGGAGCCCTCCCCTCTTCGCGGCTCCTCTTGTAGCGCCTCCTCTCGTCGCGCCTCCCCTCGGCCCGCCTGCTTTCGTCGCGCCTTCTCCCCTCCCTACCATTCCCTTCCCTTCCCTTCCATTCCCTTACGTATGCTTCCCCTCCCTTTCTTTCCGTTCCCTACCCTACACCTTGGTCGATCCCCTCAACTGCAAAATTCTCCTAATATGTCTTTCCGTTTGCGCACCTTCTCTACGCCCCCTGCCCTTCTCTCAGCTGCCCAATCCTTGCCTTCCCATCCCTTCCATTCCCTCTCGTTTCCTTTTCGTTCAATCTATCCAAAGCCTTTGAGCCAAATCAAGCAGAACTCCTTCCCACGTATTCTCCGCCCCTCGCCCTATCTATCTTCACGTTTCCTCCTCACCCCTGGTCCGTCCCTCTCCTTCTTCTCCTTCCAGTGGGCCATCGTTCCCTTCACCTCCATTCTCAGCGCTTTTCTTCCATTCCCATCCCTTTCCTTCACACACACCCCCGTTCCCTTCCCTTCCTTTGCCCTCCGTTTCCGTCCCTTGCGTTCTCTTTCCTCCTTGTCCTTGCCCTTGCCCTGCAGGCAAGGGGGGAAAGGGGGGGTGTGAAGGCACGGGAAGGGAATTGTGAGTGGCCAAGTGCGACACGTGCACGTCACACCACCATTAGGTAGGTCACATCTCCAGCTGAATGCAGCCCCTTACACGCAGCGGCATAGGTTCATTCAATCAACTGTCATGGAGCCCGCTGAGGGCTGCACCGCACCCACGGCGAGTGCGTCGCCGAGCGCGCTGCGTGCTGCAGCGCAGCTGTGCTGGAGTTGCTTGTGAGTATTCTCAAGGCATTCTCCACATTCACCCAAAGTCATTCTTTCTTCTGGCCTCATTAACACTACCTCATTCAAGTTCCCTCATTCCCCCTATCTCATTCGGCCTTCCATAAACCCTGAATCGACAAACCTCATGCTACATGCCTCATTCAGCCTACCTCATTCGCCCTACCTCATTCACATTGCCTCAATCAGCCCATGTGCCTCGTTATCCCAGCCAGCTTGGCTTTTAGATGTGTTTCCGTTTGCTTAAAGGTTGAAGTTTTGTGTGTGCCCAGGCTTGTACTGTAACTTGCTGAAATTTCCAACAAAATTTTGTTCTCTCTTGCACATTCAGAGACGGTTGTATTTTTTCGTGTGTGAGATGCCATGGGGGAACTTGCTGGTTCACGCGTAACTGCAAGCAGATTTCGAATATGCGTGATGCAGCCTGTTACGATTGGTGCTCCCCTCACCAATTTATCCCTTACATACTCTACTTTCTTCAACCCCTCCTACCCTGTCCCAATGCGCATAGGTACAATCTTAGCAAAAGCGACTGACCCTTGTCTCAGTTCCCCGTATCGCTCTCATTCTGCTAACTTTGCTGCCCAATGTTGCCATTCTATTCCCCCCACACTCTCACCCCCACCCCTTTGGCCCCCTTTCTTCCGCTGCTCCTTCCAAAGTCGTACTTTAAATCAATTTTGTAGGTTCTGTAACCGACCCTTGCTTCACCAACCCCAGATTAGTTAACCAGTGAGAGCGAAGGAACGAGTGAGCAAAGGAACGAGTGAGCTATCAAATTGACTTAAGAGTATATTCCTTCCAGGCGACATGAAAAAGAAACATAACTGTTTAGTGTGGGAATTGTAGGTCCTTGTGACAAGTGCATTGGTCCCTCCTCACTCGCGTCTGTGCTGTCTTTCTCTCCTCACTCGCGTCTAGGGATGAGCAAGGGGCGAACACGAACATGTTCGTGTTCGCCCCTAGACGAACACATCCGTTTGCCGAACCGAACACTGTTCGGTTCGGCGAACACTTTAAGCAAAAACTCGTGTTCGCCGTTCGCCTGTGAAGGCGTGTTCGGGCGAACCTCGAACACGTTCGTGTTCGTCGCGGGGCAAATTGCAGCAGCGGCCCGAATACGAACGTGTTCGGGCGAACATCGAACACTGTTCGGCGAACAATTTAAGCATTCGAGGCGAACCGAACAGGTGTTCGCCCTTGTGCTCATGTCTACTCGCATCTATACCTGTGCAACGAGGCGAGCACGAGTAATGCTTGACTCGTCCCTAGCCATGCTCGGTCGAGTACGAGCCCGAGTCGAGTAATACTCGACCGAGCAATTTTCCCCCAAACAGATACTCGTTACTCGCCTTCTTTAGGGAAACTCGGGCGAGCAATTTGAAAAACTCGTCCGAGTACGAGTAATGCTCGGCCATGCCCTCTACAGGGGCATGAAACGACTTTGTACATAACGCCTAGTGAAGTCCATGGTACCACGTAGTATTTGGGTTTCCAAGGCCGCCCAGGTAAACCCAAGGTGGTCCATGGTGGCCTAGGGAAGCCCAGGAAAGCCCTGGCCTGGGTTGCTCCTGGGTACCCTTGGGCTGCCTAGGTAACCCATGGAAGCCTGCTTAGACCTGGATAGACCTCGCAAGCAGGCCACCAGGGGAATGCATGGGTGTTTTCACAACCTAAGGATTCATGTGAGTCACCAACTACTCTAACTACACACATAATAATTTAACGTAGGCCAGGTCTTGCGCCCTGGTGAGCGTTGTTAGTGTTAGCCTTCAATCTCACGCTTTGTACTTTGTATTTTCTATATCCTAGAGTAGTGTAGTTTGCACATTGTGTTTGGTTTGGTGTACACCTACATCCCAACCAAACCCAAATGTAATCTCCAAGCAATCTCCAACCCACCAATTGGAGATTGCCTTGGGATTACCCCCAATCCCTAGGGATTGCCTCTGATTCCCTCCCCCAACTATTCCTTACCTTGCCTGAATGTACTTAAAGAGCTTCAAGCTCATTACTAATGCATCGCTTCTAAGCCTAAGTTCTCATATGGTATCAGAGCGCTACATCCGCACATGCGGATCGTGATCCTCCAATCTATGCGGATGTTCTTCCCGCAAACCTCGGCATAGCCTCCTTCAATCTCGTCGCCGTCGATTCGCGACATTCGTGGGCGGAAATTCCCCCGCACCACTTTCCCGTCAACTTCGACGACGTCTTCAATTTCTATGGTACGCTCATCGACGTCGCTCTAACTTATCGTTCCTTCTTCGCCATCCCTCAATTTCGTCACCGCGTCACCTCTTCTCGTCGGGCCGTCGCCCGTCGCCCCGCAGCTTCTCGTCGGGCCGCCGCCCGTCGCCCCGCAACTCCTCGTCGGGCCGCCGCCCGTCGCCCCGCAGCTTCTCGTCAGGCCGCCGCCCGTCGCCCCGCAGCTTCTCGTCGGGCCGCCGCCCGTCGCCCCGCAACTTCTCGTCGGGCCGCCGCCCGTCGCCCCACAACTTCTCGTCGGGCCGCTGCCCGTCGCCCCGCATCTGCACTTCTACCCCCATTCCCCTTTTCCCGCAGCTGAACAGGTGCAGCAGCGCAGCCGAGCAGCAGTGCAGCAGCGCAGCCGAGCAGCAGAGTAACCGCGAAGCCGTGCAGCAGTGTAGCCGCGAAGCTGAGGGTGGTGTGTGGGGGGGCGTGTGGGATTAGGGTTAGATCTACGGAAGTCGGCCGATTTTACCTAGTTTTGGCGGCCCCGAAAATCCTTCTACGAGGCATCCCGACGCAATCGACATTGACGATTTTCACTAGTTGGGGTCCGTCGGATTTTGAAATCGCCGCGCTGCGCGCCGCTTGTTCGTGATCCCCCGAAGTTCCTATCTATGTTGGAAAGTACGCGACTCACGTACCAGTCGCGTACGTACTATCCGCTCACTTACGTACGTGAGACGGACGAATTCAGGCCCAGGATACGCTCGAAATACGGTCGTCCGGGCAGGGGAAAAAAGTTCCCGGGCAGGGTAAAAAAGTATTGGGTGGGGAGTCACGTTGCCTATGTTCATTGTGACCTTGTGCAGTTTGGTTTTCCCCCACATATGAAACTTTTTTTTCCCCATTACAAACATGCATTGCAAGTACACACATACTAGCAACTACTTGACGATACATCCCCTACCTCCCCTACTCCCCTGCTCACATTCTTACTCCACGTACTCATCGGCCAGCACGCCTTCATCCCCCTCCTCCTCCTCCTCCTCCCCTTCCTCCTCCTTGTTGTATCCCTCCGGCAGAGCGGGTTCAGGTATGTTGCCCGGAAGCACCGACAGTGACTCACCCATCTTGTGGTACTTGTGGACCACACGCCAGTTGTGGGTCACAAAGACGAGGTCTCGGAGCTTCTCCGAGCCTAGCCTGTTGCGGCGGGCAGTGTGCACCGATTCGAACGATGCCCACACGGCGACGCCGACACCGGCTGTGTCAGGGCACGGCACGCAAGGCTGGCCAGGTGGGGGTGGTCAGTCACGTGCCAACCCCACCACGCCACCATCGACTGCTTGCCTGCCTTCACGGCCTCCCTGTCGGCAATTGCCTCAGGAAGGCCGAAGGAACCTTCAAGGGTGAGGAAGGCCGTGAGCCCCTCCTGCAAAACAAGTGAGGCACGCCTCTCCTCACCGTCCTTGTTGGTGAACGTCTTACCGTCGTAGTGGCGTGCGATGAAGGCCTTGAAGATGCGCGTACATTCCATGTCATTGCGGAAAATACCCTCTTCCTGGTTTGCCGGGTTGAGGATCCGCCCCACGACGTGAAGAGCGCATGCAAGGCTCTCGTCCCAACGACGCCTTACAATCTTCCCAATGTCAGTCGCAACCGCCCGCGGCAGAATCTTCTCCCCCGCTTCCAGCTTGTCGTTCACGTCCTCGGTCAGCTGGAGCATTAGGTCGTAGATAGTCCCCATCATCCCTTTGGCGCTGCTGTCCGTGGCCCGCATCACCTTGAATGGAATCGCCAAGAGCTCCGCCAGGTAGGTAGCGTTCTTCCACCATGCATCGTCCATGATTTGGCCGCGGAACGTATCCGCCGTCTTCTTCCTAGCCCCCGCCGACCAGTTGGCGAACTCCTCGCTCAGCACCATCTGCGACAGCGTGGACCGCAGCTCGACGAGGCTGGAGAGGGCGATGTAGTTGGTGCCGAACCTGGTCCCCGCCGGCTTCACAAGCTGCTTCCCCTTTCCTTTCTTCACCTTCTTACGCCTCCGAGGTCGAGGCTGAAGGATCAGTGGACTGAGTGGACGGAACAGAAGGCTGACTGGGGTCAGAAGGGACTGGAGTAGACATAGCTCAACACTGAACAGTAATGACAAATGGATGAGACATGTGTTGAGGTGGGGTCAATTATACTTACCACGCATTGGTTGTGGGGTGGGGGACGTGCCGTGGTTGGTCACGAGGTGTTGGGAGTGATTGGGCGCAATGTTGATGTTCGTGGGGTGAACGTGGCGATTCGGTTTTGCACGTCCCCTGGTTGGAAAAACGCGTCCCGAAATGTCGGTATACGTGCGTACGGAAAAAGCGCGAACTTATGTTTTTTTTTTTTTTTTTTTTGGCCTGCCCGGAGTTCCGTATCGCGTATTTGTCCCCGCTTCACGTTTTCGCGTTTATACGTGCACACACATACGTGAAACATACAATTTCAAAAACGTATAGTGCAACATAGGTTCCTATCGGTGACTTAAGAGCGGCGCTTCGCGCGAGACACCAAGGGATCTTCAGCATGGCCTTCACCACGTCCACCATGGCCAACCCCATCACCCCACTCCGTCTTGAAGCCGATGGATCTAGCTCCAACTTCTAGGCATGGAGCTATGGGGTTGACAAGCATCTGTTGAGCCGTGCCGTGCAGGGATTGGACCTCAAGGATGTACTCCTCAACCGTGGCAAGGGAAAACAGCCCCTTCTCCCTCGTAAGCCGTCCGAATCCGCTAGTGGGGCTGACACAAGGGCATATGAGGAAGCCGTTGAGAAGTACCGGAAGTGGGAGAAGGCCGATGCTGCAATTATCAGCGTCTTCATCGCCTCCACCCCTCCAGAACTTGTCAACACGTTCCATAACTACCCTACCTCCAACGCCATCTGGAAGTATCTCCAGGATCGGTTCATGAACAAGACTGCAGTAGGAGTTGCCATCCTCATCCCCAGCATGTTCCAGGTCCGCCTTGAGGATTGCTCGAGAATGGCCGACTACATTGCCAAGGTTCAGACCATTCATGGCGAACTCAAGGAGCTAGGCATAGTCTTCCCCGAACAGGCCCCTGCAGCAGCTCTTCTTATTGGTCTCACCAGAGCCTACGAAATCACAAGGAAGATGCTCCTCACGCTGACTGCGGAAGACCTCACTTTTGCCAAGGTCTCCACCGCACTCCTCTCTGCCGAGAAAGACTCCACGGCTCAAGCCAAGGCCTACGCCATCTGTGCTCCCATGCCTCAAGCAAGTGTCGCAGCGGCCCTTGCCTCAGCGCCCCTCCAGCGCAAACGCTTCCCACCGTGCACCTACGTCGTCAAGTATGGCAACTGCAAGGGACAAGTGTGTGGTGGCACTAACCACCCCCTTGCTACGTGCTTCAAGAAGAAGGACAACGAATGGTACGCCATCCACGGCATAGACAAGAAGCCACCGAACTGGATGCGTGCACGTAAGGCCAACCTGGTCGAGGTCCAGGACCCCGTTTCGGCTAATGCTAGTGATAGTGCTCCTGCTGATGTGCGTATCAACCTGTTGTTCCCTGGCACTGCCATGATTAATGAAGCTTCCTCCCAGTACCTCGGCTCATCACAAACACCACAATACATAGAGTTCACACTCGACAGCGGCGCCACTCACACTGTGCTCAAGGAGACACTCTCCTTCAAACCCTACGCAACACCCATCCCTCTCCTAGGAGCTGACTCAACCTTCACCACTCTTGCCAAGGGTTCGTCCACAGTCCCGTGCCCCGCCTTCCCTTCTGGCACTGTCACTGGAATGTGCGTGCCTTCACTCCGCCACAATCTCGTGGCTCAAACGGAGATTCAGGAAGCTGGGCTACGCACCATCTTCTGGGAGAATGAGAACTATGGTGATATCCTCGACCCACTCACCAACAAGGTCTTGACTCGTTTCACCCTCAACAGCAGCGGCCTTTACACACTACAAGTACCCATCCCACAGGTGTCAACCATCCAAGCAGCGGCAACTACCTCACCATGCTCGTGCCGCAGTTTCTCCAACCCGACCATACTCTACCACCATCGGCTCGGGCACCCAAACTTCCGCACACTTGCCGACATGGCCTCCAAGAAACTTCTACTCGGCCTGCCAGCCTCACTTCCTCCACCACCAGACTCCCCCGCTCCCACGTGCCTTGACTACACCAAGAGCAAACTGCGTCAACAGCCCCACCCGGCCTCACCCTCTGTCGCAGCAGCACCACTGGACTTGGTACACCTGGACGTCTGGGGCCCTGCCCCTGTTCCCGCACGAGGTGGTTATCACTACTTCCTTGTTATCGTCGATGACCACTCTCGCTACGTCTCTGTTCACCTCCTCCACACTAAGGCTGCGGTTCCAGAGGTCCTCATGGCGTGGGTTAAACAGGCACAGACCACCTTTGACCGGAAAGTCAAGCGCCTCCACTCGGATGGTGGTGGTGAGCTTTGCAACGACAAGCTCAAAGCCTTCTGCTCCTCAGAAGGCATCCAGCAAAACTTCACCCTCCCTGACAGCCCGCAGCAGAACGGCATAGCTGAGAGCCGCAACCACACCCTGGTGCAGATCACTCGGTGCCTCCTCGGCCACTCCAACGCTCCACACTCTCTCTGGGGGTACGCTCTCTACCACGCCGCCCTCCTCTACAACCTTTACCCCCACCCGCATCTTCCCGACACCACTCCTACCACACCCTGGCTCTGGAAAACGCCCACTGCTCGCTCTCTTCGCGTTTGGGGTTGCACCGCCTATGTCCTCCTCAACCCTCAGGCTCGACGGCAGCACGGCGGCAAGCTCGGTCCCAAGACCCAGACGTGCATCTACCTCGGGCACAACGCCGACTCGCCTGACTACCTCTTCCTCAACCCCTCCACTCAACAGTTGGCCCGGAGGCGTTGTCTTTGATGAGACCCGCCCATTCTACTCCACTTCGGGACGGGACCCTCTCTCTGATCCACACTCCCTTGTGTGGGCAGACTTTGATGCGCCTCCTGACCTCCCACCTGCGCCGGCCCCCTCACCTCCTCCTTCTCCTGCCATCGCACCTTCCCCCTCAGAGATCTCTGACCTGCCCTCGCCGGTGTCTTCGGCGGCTGCCCCTCCATCCCCCTCACTTCCCACTCCGCCGACTGTGCAGCCACCTCCGAACGCACCTATCACCTACTATCGACGGTCCCACCCTCCGGCCTCACATCCTCCCCCAGTTCCCCCTACCACAGAGGAACCCGCTCTCCCACAGTCGCCTGAGCTGATCACGTACACCGGCGGCCCATTCCCGCGCCCAAGCTTCCTAAGTCAACCCCTCCAACACCACCTGCCCCACCCTCCTCTCCGGTGGCTCATGGCACTCGTTCGCATGGCGCAGCTCTTCCACTAGCGCTGCTCCTTCGATACACAGCGATCACACCGCCTCCTCCTGCTGGGGGGAATGTGCCCTCTACTCTTCTGGAAGACAGGCATGAGGAGTTGTGTGATCTTCATGCAGTCATTCCTCAGCTCTCGCACATCTTCCCTGACATCACTGACTCACCCTCCCTCAGCTTCGTGGAGAACCCGACCATCCCTATCCCTCTCACTGTCCAAGAGGCTCTCTCAGGCCCTCATGCTGCCGAATGGGCGTGCTGCCATGGAAGCGGAGATTGAAGCATTCACCCGCAACCACTCCTTCGACGACGAGACTCCACCTCCTGGAGTCAACATCGTCGGGGGCAAGTGGTTGTTCCGTGTAAAACAGCTCCCAGACGAGGCCCCGGTGTTCAAAGCGCGTTACGTAGCCAAGGGCTTCACCCAGCAGCAGTACCGCGACTTCTTCCTAACCTTCTCCCCCACATCCAAACCTCCCACCATTCGTACGCTCATGGATGTCGCAGCTCGAGAAAACTTTGAGATCAAATCCATGGATGCCTCATCCGCCTTCCTACAAGGACGTCTCAAGGAGACAGTGTTCATGGACAGACCTGAAGGCTTCCCAGGAGAATTCCCTCCCAACACTGTCTGGAAGCTGAATCGCCCCGTCTACGGCCTTAAGCAAACCCCTCGCGAATGGCACAAGGTGAAAGAAGTCCTCCTCTCCCTGGACTTCTACCCTTCAACTGCTGACCCAACTCTCTTCATCCGCCGTCATTCTGAGCCATTCTACAACCTGGTCTACGTGGATGACTTCATCCTCGTTGCCAAGGACTCGGCCCAAATGACCTCTGTCCAGGCAGCCCAGAGCAAGGCCCTCCAGATGAAAGACCTCGGCGACCTCAAGCATTACCTGGGGATGGAGATCACTCGTGATCGCCAGGCTCGCACCATTTCACTCTCCCAGGAGTTCTACATCGACAATGTGCTCAAGCGGTTTGAGATGGAGCTGTGCACTCCTGTTGCCACCCCGCTGCCGCTGCAACACCTCCTCACAGCTCCAGCTGTACCCACACCAGAGGCCTGCTCTGAGCCATACCCGGAGCTTGTTGGGTCCCTCATATACGCCATGATGTGCACCCGGCCAGACTTGGCCTATCCTGTCAGTGTCCTCTCTCGCTACGTGGCCCCTGGACGCTTCACTGATCTTCACTGGAAGGCGGCGAAGCGGGTGCTGCGCTATCTTCAGGGCACCAAGTCTCACGTTCTCACACTCGGTGGGCTCTCCCCTCCTCGCCTGGAAGGTTACACCGACTCCTCCTGGGCTGATGACCAGACCGACCGGGAAGGTTACACCGACTCCTCCTGGGCTGATGACCAGACCGACCGACGCTCCTCTCAGGGGTACTGCTTCACCCTTGGGAGCGGAATTGTCAGTTGGCGCTCCACTAGATCGTCTGCAGTCTCCCTCTCCTCATGTGAGGCAGAGCTCTACGCAGGCACCATGGCTGCTCAGGAGGCCCGTTGGCTCACCTTCCTACTCCAGGAGCTTGGTTTCCCACAGTCCGCCCCCACCCTCTGGTGTGACAACCAGAGTACCATCCACATCTCTCAAGACCCTGTGTATCACACCCGCACCAAGCATATTGAACTCCGGCACTTCTTCATCCGTGACCTTGTCCAACAGGAGCAGTTGAAAGTGGAATACGTTGCATCTGACTGTAACCTGGCTGATCTGTTCACCAAGCCCCTTGGGAAAGTTCCCCACCACCGTCTCCTTGGCGCCATGGGGCTCTGTGCTCCACCCTCTCTACCCTGAGTTCGATTGACGCCTATGGGGGGGTGTTAGTGTTAGCCTTCAATCTCACGCTTTGTACTTTGTATTTTCTATATCCTAGAGTAGTGTAGTTTGGACATTGTGTTTGGTTGGGTGTACACCTACATCCCAACCAAACCCAAATGTAATCTCCAAGCAATCTCCAACCCACCAATTGGAGATTGCCTTGGGATTACCCCCAATCCCTAGGGATTGCCTCTGATTCCCTCCCCCAACTATTCCTTACCCTGCTTGAATGTACTTAAAGAGCTTCAAGCTCATTACTAATGCATCGCTTCTAAGCCTAAGTTCTCATAAGCGTAAGCATCAAGTGATCTCAAGCAATAAATAGTGCCCTGCTAGGTTTCCTCCCACACACACCAGCCCATGTCATCCCCCCCCATCCCTTACAACAAACCAGTCCACCCCACACCATCACTTCGGCTGTTCTTCATCCATCTCCACCCCTACGGCATCCGCCTCCGCCAACTCTAGCAGTTTCGCCGCCGCCTTCCCCAACTTGCACCCTGTGTTCAAGTCCACCCAGGACTTGAGAATCATACACGCTCGGATGCGCTCGGGTCCCAGGCTATGCCTCTGCCACGTGATCAGATTGTGGCCACGCGAAAAGTTGCGCTCACTCGCAGCCGACGTCGCTGGTATGGCGAGGTAGTCGAGGGCCATAGCCTGCAGCCCCTCAAGGTCATTCCTGCGGCGCCAATACGAAAGGGGACAGGTACCCAAAGGCTCCAATCGCTCGTCAATGTAAATCTGCACCTCGTCCTGGACGGACTCCTCCTGGCGGCTACGGTACTCCTCTAATCTTGCCCTCAAGCTCCGTCTATCCCCGTCTACACCACCGAATGAATCGATGGCTGGGCGGCCGCCTGCAGCACCCCCCTTTCTGCCAGCTCCACCCCCACGGCCAGAGGAGCTCCCTCCTGATGAATTCCCCCCTCCCCTTCCGCGTGCACCACGACCAGCCCCCTCTGCCCTCTCCCGTTTCTCCCTCGCCGCCACCGCCTTTGCCTTGTACGGTACCAACTTCGCCCGTACCAAGGCGAGCACCCTTTCCACCGCAACATGATGTACCCCCCTCGGCCTCTCACTCTCCTTGTCTCCCCCCTCACCATCCATCTCGAAGTACCCGATCTTGAAGCTTGGGTCAAGGATGGTGGCAACCCAAAGCTCATCACTGCTGCCCGAGTAGTACTCCATCAGCTTCTCCTCTGCCTTAGTGATGCAATCCTTCATGATCCCTGATGGGGGGGAGGACACATTGTTTTTGAGGGTGTCTAGGCCGTCCAACAGTTCATTGAACTGCGGGACAACCCTGGAGATCGTGGGGTACTTGGACCCCTCAGCGGCGAGGCTCACGGCATGGAATGGCTTAAGGAAGGCCGCAAGCTCTTCCAAAGCCAACCACTGTTCCGAGGAGAGGGTGAGGGCCTGGAGGCGCTTGGCATCCTTGGCGGTGAGAATTGCTTGTTGGGGCAGAATGTTAGTGGACGGAAAAGACAGCATTGATGTTGTAGGTATGGGGACGGAGCAGATGTGGTTTGATGCTAAACATTCTGTAGCAGCACACACCAAAGCTTAGTGGGGAAGACACCACAGCCAGCCGCTATGCCTCAGCCCATCTACTTGCTTACTGGAGCTTTGCGGTAGAAGGTCTCGATGGCACTTCGAAGTCGAATCGCGCGCTCGAGCATGAGGTAGGTCGAGCCCCACCGCACCTCATTGTCCCCGCGAAGACGCAATATCCTCGCCTTCTCATCCGCACGCTTCTGGATCTTCTCAAACAGGGTTGTCCTCTTGGGCGATAACCCAATGAAGGACGCTAGGTCTCTAATGATCCCTAGCGGCTCCTTGATATCGAGCACTGTCTTCAGCCCTAGCTGGATTGCTAGGTTGCAAATGTGGCCCATGCACCTGGTGTTCGGGTTGCATGATTGAAAGAGAAGGCGCACACATCGGAATGATCACGAGTACCGCAAGCACACACACACAACACGGCACAGAGCCACCATGTGTGCGAGAGGTAGACCAACTTAAGGTACCTGACGTGCATCCCGGAGAAGAACAAGGGCGGCTGACGGTCGGTTGGCCCCCCACGGCAAAAGAACTCCATCGCTGCGACATTGGCCGACGCGTTGTCGGATGTCACAGCAATGCACCGCTTCTCCAATTTCCACTCCTTCACCACATCGAGCAGCACCTCGATGATCCTCGCGCTATTTTGCTTGCCGGGCATAGCACGGAAGTCGAGGGTTATCTGCATGAGCTCAAACTTCTCATTCACGCAGTGACCTGTCACTGATATGTACGACCGGTGATTCTCACCGGTCCATATGTCATGCGTAAGTGCAACAGCCCCTACCCCGTCAGCAGCAATTATCTCCATGAGCGTGATCCTTGCCAGCCCTGCCAGACGGATGATTTGGCGGGCTAGGGTGGAGCGCGAGGGAATCACTCTCTCCACGGCACACTCAGGATTGGCGGCCGCCATCATATTGCGAAACTGCCATCAAGAAGGGGTGTGGGGGGTGGGTACGTACGAGGCCGCGGAGAATGACTTTCATTCACTGCGGGTTTGGTCAAACACAGCAGGAGGTACAACCTACGCGACAAGACATAAGTAGCAGCACACTGAATGACGATCTACTGGACAATCACTGCTGGTTTGTGGTTAAGAAGGGGGTGGTGATGGTATGCTGGTGGGCTCACCGTCGGGTGCTCCACCACAGTGAATGCCTGGTCGGTGGCGACCACGCACTCGCACATGGCCTGCTGCAGGTAGTCCTTGTCGAAGCACTTGGGGTAGGTCTGCGTGATCAGCTGCTGCCCCTTCCTCGCTGGCACCCCCTCAGTGGGCGGTGCTGGCCAAGTGTCTGCGCCTACCCATTTCACGCCCCCGTCCGGAACCTCGTCGTCAACCCCATACCCCCCTCCAGGGAAGTGGTCGTTTTGGCCCACCTCCCCACCATGGAACTTCCGCAACCATATGATCCAGTGGTTGAGGTGCTGCCCTTGCATGTGAGTCCTGCCGGTCGTGCAGTTGGTTCCGGCAAAGGAGATCTCCATATTGCACTTGCGTTGCGACATCGACGCTTCTCCTTCGGATGGTCAGGAATCTTTTCAAAACATCGGGTGACGTACCCCGTTAGAACCTTGGGCTTGGGTGGTGTGGCATTAGTGTGCACGGATGGGGTGGCAACACCATCCTCGGAAGTGTCTTCCCTCCGAATCTGCCCTCCCCCTCGAACACCAGAACTACCACGCCCCCTCCCTCTCCCCCGCCCACCTCCTTTCCCCCGGCCGCCCCCTTTCCCCCCCCCCACCTCGACCGCCTGCTGCCTTCTTACCCTTCCCATTTCCACCCCGCCTCCTCTTTTTAGCTCTCTCCCCCCCATCTCCCTCTGTATCCTCCATCCCTTCCTCTTCCAAGTCGTCGTAGTCCTCAGTGTTGTCGTCCTCCGCCTCCTCTCCGTCACCGGTGTTCACCTCCTCCTCGGAGTCGTCACCGCTCCCCTCCTCCGAATCCCCCTCTTCCTCCTCCGCATCCCCCTCCTCTTCCTCCTCGGCATCCCCCTCCTCTTCCTCCCTAAGTTGGAAAAAACGCTAGTTTCAAGTTGCGTATTGAGTTTATACGCATCTAGAATTCGTACGCTGCGGATTTTTCTAAAATTCGCCAAATTTGGCTCGGGCTGACCGGAAAAAAAAAATAGATGAGTTCGCGATCTGGCGAACTCAAATTTGAGTCTCGAAATTCAGATCTGAGTTCGCGCGTTGCTAAAGCAACTTCAGATCTGAATTTTGAGATTGTTGGTGGATCATTCCCTCTTATCCACCGCTCACAACCCACCTTCACCCCATCCAATTTGTTGCCAACTTCTACCAGACTCACTCAATGTCAGGCCGCTTTTCCCTTCAAAAATCTTTGCGTTCGATTTCTTCCTCTTCACTTCGACGATGACCTACTACAGCAGCAGTTAGGTAATGGATTACTACAGCAGCTCCGGTTTCCATCTCTTGGTCGAGCATCTAACCTGCCCGGGGAATTTTTTTTCCTGCCCGGGCAAGCGGATTCTTGTGCGTACCAGACCCCTCCCGGCCAGCGTTTTGCGTTTAGACGCTAGCGTTTATACGAAAGCGTACAAAACGCGAATCGCGTTTTTTCCAACTTAGCTTCCTCCTCGGCATCCCCCTCCTCTTCCTCCTCGGCATCCCCCTCCTCTTCCTCGTCCTTCTCTTCGTCGGCCGCCACCATCTCCTCACCGGCCTCATCCTCGTCACCATCCGCGCGAGCAGCAGTGCCGCCATCTGCACTGGTTTGACCGGCGGTTCCGGCCACACTGTCATCATCGCCATCGTCCCGCTCGCGATCCTCTCCATCAACCCCGTCCTCCACATTATCATCACGATGAGTGCCACAATTTACCCCAGAACTCCCTTCGCCATGACGTTTGTCTACCTTCTTGCCTCCTCCAACCGCCTCTAGAAGTTGCTCACGATGAAACTCCGCTGAGGCCACTTTCAGTTGGCGGAGCTCTAAAGATGTCATCCCGATCTGCTTCTTCTCGCCACCATTAGCTATATCTTTACCACGAGCACCACCGCGACCGCGACCTGCTGCAGCCGCCGCTTTGTTGATCTTAGAGACGCCCTGCTTTGTTTGCGCCATCCTATCAAGGTAAAGTCGACCTTCTAATCTAAACGTCCTAGGAAATGTCAACCCTACAACATGTATCGCGATGTCCAGGTAAGTTTGACGGTCGATCGCGTCTACAACGCTACGTCAATGTCCTACGGATGCGGACGAGCTCGTCCCTTTGAATAGTAGGCGACGTTGTTTCGTGCTTTGGTCTTAGCGATCGCGTAGGCAAAGTGACGGGAGGGAGTACTGAGGGAACGGTACGTGCGTGATCCAAATGAAAGCCATCAGGTCTGAAAGGTTGTTGTCTGGAATGGCGGGAGGGAGAACTGAAGGAAAGGTGCATGCATGATCCATATGAATCCCATCAGATCTGAAAACTGGTTGGCTAAATTGGCGGGAGGAAAATTTCAACCCATCCAAACCGCAATGTTATCGGTTAGGGTAATGAGACGAGTTTTTTCGTACTCGTCGAGCTTAAAATGCTCGGCGAGTTTCCTAAATGCTCGCCTAAAAGCAAGCGAGTACTCGTCAAGCAAAAAAAACTCGGCGAGTAATACTCGACTCGACTCGGCCGAGTAAATTTTACAAAAAACGAGACTCGTTACTCCCACCCAAACGAGTAACTCGGCCGAGTCCGAGCGAGTAACTCGCCTCGTTGCTCAGGTATACTCGCGTCTGTGCTGTCTTTCCCTCCACACTCGCGTCTGTGCTGTCTTTCCCTCCTCACTCGCGTCTGTGCTGTCTTTCCCTCCTCACTCTCGTTATCCCGGTCCCACCTTCGTTCCCATCCCGCTGACCTCTTACATGCTGTGATCTGAAGCACCCACTGCCCTCTGAACACCTCTCCCATTGCCCACCGCACGCAGCCATGGAGGTAATCAGTGAGAAGGAAGCCATGCGGCAGTGGTCGCGCAAGCAGCACTGCCAGGGGCGCACAGTGGCACTGGTGCCCACCATGGGGTATCTGCACGAAGGCCACCTCTCTCTCGTGCGCCTGGCGGCCTCGCTCGCAGATGTGGTGGCTGTGTCCATCTATGTCAACCCCTCGCAGTTCGCCCCACACGAAGACCTCCTTTCTTACCCACGCGACCTCGCCCGTGATCTCGCTCTTCTCAAGGTACGCCCCTCCTCAAGGTACGCCCCTCCTCAAGGTACGCCTCCTGAACCCCATCCTATCATGCTCCCTTGTTCGTTCAATAGCATAGCTCATCTCCTGCTCTCCCTGCTCATCTCCTGCTCATCCCCGCAATTTTACGTTCCTCAAGTTACGCCCTCCAAACCCCATGCTCCCTCCTCTTTCCTTCCACTCCACCCCCATCCGGTGCAACTGGATGCGTGCTGGTGGAGCCATAGGCAGCCAGTTCCCATCCTTGCCCATGCTCTCGACCCTGACACAAGCCCGGGGAACACCATCTTTTCCTCACTCCTGTTCACTCCTGTGCTGGTGGAGCTCATCTCCTGTCCGCACTCCTCACCCCCTTGACGTGCTCCTAACTCTTCCCTTTCAACTGCCACCCACCCCTCAGGATCTGCCAGTGGCAGCGGTGTTCGCCCCAGCGGACCTCTACCTGCGCCCTCTCTACGCGCCCCCCGACCAGCGCCACGCCGTCGCGGAGCCACCTGCAGCAGCAGTGCCCGGCCCTGGCGGCGCTGCAGATTGCCCAGCAGTAGCGAGCGCAGCGGCGCCAGCAGGGCACGAGACGTGGGTGACGGTGGAGCGGCTGCAGCGGCCGCTGTGTGGGGGCGGGCGGCCGGTGTTCTTCCGCGGCGTGGCAACGGTGGTGGTGAAGCTGCTGCACATTGTGGAGCCCGATGTGGCCGTGTTCGGCAAGAAGGACTACCAGCAGTGGCGCCTCATTCAGCGCATGGTGAGTGAGGGAAGCAGGGGGGGCATGGCGGCATGGCACGGAGCAGGGGGGCGTGGCGGCATGGCACGGAACAGTGCAAGTGGTGAAGTAGAGGAGTGCATACTGTCACGTGTATTGGCGTCATCGTCATCCCCATCCGTTCCCACATTCCCATGCATGACTGCTGCTGTCCCATGTGCCCTCCTGACCACCCTCTCAACCCCATGTGTGCTGTGATGGTCCATGTGCGCGACCTTGACATGGCATTATTCCATCCGCACCCCTCCCCATCATTCCCCTCTTACCCCCCCTGGACTCACAAATCACTTCCCAACCCCCCCTGCCCTGACTGCTGTGCTGCGCCGGTCCCCCATGACTCCCCCAGGTGCGTGATCTGGACATGGCGGTGCAGGTGGTGGGCGCACCGCTGCTGCGTGAGGTGGATGGGCTGGCCATGAGCAGCCGCAACGTGCGCCTCACACCGCAGCACAGGCAGCAGGTGAGCAGAGGCAGCAGGTGAGCAGAGGCAGCAGGTGAGCAGAGGCAACAGGTGAGCAGAGGCAACAGGTGAGCAGAGGCAGCAGGTGAGCAGAGGCAGCAGGTGAGCAGAGGCAGCAGGTGAGCAGAGGCAGCAGGTGAGCAGAGGCAGCAGGTGAGCAGAGGCAGCAGGTGAGCAGAGGCAGCAGGTGAGCAGAGGCAGCAGGTGAGCAGAGGCAACAGGTGAGCAGAGGCAACAGGTGAGCAGAGGCAGCAGGTGAGCAGAGGCAACAGGTGAGCAGAGGCAACAGGTGAGCAGAGGCAGCAGGTGAGCAGAGGCAGCAGGTGAGCAGAGGCAGCAGGTGAGCAGAGGCAGCAGGTGAGCAGAGGCAACAGGTGAGCAGAGGCAACAGGTGAGCAGAGGCAACAGGTGAGCAGAGGCAACAGGTGAGCAGAGGCAACAGGTGAGCAGAGGCAACAGGTGAGCAGAGGCAGCAGGTGAGCAGAGGCAGCAGGTGAGGCACGAGCTGCTATCAAGGTGTTTCACACACACTTGCTGCCTCGTATTGAAACCATGGCACCTACATGGTGTTCGAGGCCATGAGCAGCCGCAACGTGCGCATCAGATCAGAGCACAGGCAGCAGGTGAGACAGTGCATATAATGCTTCAGTGCATATAATGCTACAGTGCACATAATGCGACAGTGCATATAATGCTTCGGTCCACATAATGCTACAGTCCACTTTGTGGAACCGTATCAAAGCATGTGACACACCCTCTTACCCCCTTCCTTCGTCATCCCTCTTCCTCCTCCACCATCCCTGTACTGCTGGATGGGCCGACTGCATGCCTATCCCCGCCGCCCTGCCATGCGGCCTATCCCCGCCGCCCTGCCATGCGGCCTATCCCCGCCGCCCTGCCATGCCTATCCCCGCCGCCCTGCCATGCCTATCCCCGCCGCCCTGCCATGCGGCCTATCCCCGCCGCCCTGCCATGCCTATCCCCGCCGCCCTGCCATGCCTATCCCCGCCGCCCTGCCATGCGGCCTATCCCCGCCGCCCTGCCATGCCTATCCCCGCCGCCCTGCCATGCCTATCCCCGCCGCCCTGCCATGCCTATCCCCGCCGCCCTGCCATGCCTATCCCCGCCGCCTTGCCATGCCTATCCCCGCCGCCCTGCCATGCCTATCCCCGTCGCCCTGCCATGCCTATCCCCGCCGCCCTGCCATGCCTATCCTCGCCGCCCTGCCATGCCTATCCCCGCCGCCCTGCCATGCCTATCCCCGCCGCCCTGCCATGCCTATCCCCGCCGCCCTGCCATGCCTATCCCCGCCGCCCTGCCATGCCTATCCCCGCCGCCCTGCCATGCCTATCCCCGCCGCCCTGCCATGCCTATCCCCGCCGCCCTGCCATGCCTATCCCCGCCGCCCTGCCATGCCTATCCCCGCTGCCCTGCCATGCCTATCCCCGCCGCCCTGCCATGACTATCCCCGCCGCCCTGCCATGCCTATCCCCGCCGCCCTGCCATGCCTATCCCCGCCGCCCTGCCATGCCTATCCCCGCCGCCCTGCCATGCCTATCCCCGCCGCCCTGCCATGCCTATCCCCGCCGCCCTGCCATGCCTATCCCCGCCGCCCTGCCATGCGGCCTATCCCCGCCGCCCTGCCATGCCTATCCCCGCCGCCCTGCCATGCCTATCCCCGCCGCCCTGCCATGCCTATCCCCGCCGCCTTGCCATGCCTATCCCCGCCGCCCTGCCATGCCTATCCCCGTCGCCCTGCCATGCCTATCCCCGCCGCCCTGCCATGCCTATCCTCGCCGCCCTGCCATGCCTATCCCCGCCGCCCTGCCATGCCTATCCCCGCCGCCCTGCCATGCCTATCCCCGCCGCCCTGCCATGCCTATCCCCGCCGCCCTGCCATGCCTATCCCCGCCGCCCTGCCATGCCTATCCCCGCCGCCCTGCCATGCCTATCCCCGCTGCCCTGCCATGCCTATCCCCGCCGCCCTGCCATGACTATCCCCGCCGCCCTGCCATGCCTATCCCCGCCGCCCTGCCATGCCTATCCCCGCCGCCCTGCCATGCCTATCCCCGCCGCCCTGCCATGCCTATCCCCGCCGCCCTGCCATGCCTATCCCCGCCGCCCTGCCATGCCTATCCCCGCCGCCCTGCCATGCCTATCCCCGCCGCCCTGCCATGCCTATCCCCGCCGCCCTGCCATGCGGCCTGTCTGTGTGGCCCTGCCATGCGGCCTGTCTGTGTGGCCCTATCCATGGCAGGCTCTCTCCATCAGCCGCGCGCTGCTGGCGGCCAAGGCAGCAGTGGAGGCGGCTCACAGCGGGGCGGGCGAGAGTGAGCGAGGCGAGGGGCACGCACAGGCGGCAGATGCAAGCGCGGTGGTGGAGAGAGTGAGGCAAACGGTTGAGGAGGCAGGGGGGCGAGTGGAGTATGTGCAGGTAGGCACGGGATGGGATGGAGATGAAGCAGCATGGGATGGAGATGAAGCAGCATGGGATGGAGATGAAGCAGCATGGGATGGCGATGAAGCAGCATGGGATGGTGACGGGGCTGTGTGTGTGTGTTGTCTGGTAGCATCAGCTTCTTGCTCCCTTCCCAGGCCCCTCCACCATGCCAGCATGTCACTGCACAGTTGCTACATTACTCTCATCATAATACCTCTGTGCATGTGTGAGCATTCTTGGTGTAACTAATCTGCTGTCTGTGTGCATGTTGTGGTTTGACAGCTGGTGGAGCAGGAGGGTCTCGAGCCAATCTCGCACATCACTTGCCCCGCTGTGCTTGCAGTGGCAGCCCATTTCGGATCAGTGCGTCTCATAGACAACGTGGAGATTGATGTTCACGCTTAGTCGTCTCTAGCTTTGTGTGTAAGACCCTGCTTACCTGCAATATTCGATAAATAGGTGATCCATACCGTAGGAAAAAAAGTACCGGTAAGTTAATGTATTCAAGTTCCACAGGTTAAGTGCGGGGTTCGGGTCCTCGGGTTAAACATCAATCAGCCGAGGTGCGGAATACTTGGGGGGGACAACACCCTGACTACCCTTCCTGTTTGCCGAATTCTGCGGGGTTGCCCAAAGTTTGCCAGGGTAGCATTTCCACCGTGCCAAGAAGCAGGGTTATTGAAATCCCACCCTGCTTAGAAAGGGTGTTTTGAATCTTGAGACCAAGATGGGTGGTGGCTGCAGTAGTATTACAGTAATATTCTAGTGTAAAATTGGGGTTTTGGGCTGTTTTTGGCTGATTTTCAGCCTGTAGAATTGTGTGACAACTGATTTTCCAGCGTGCCCCAAAACCAATGAGGGCCTGATCCTAGGGCTTTCTCAGCACAACACATGTAAACTGCACTGACTTGTTTTTGTCAACAACAGTTGCAAATCATTGGGGTCCTTTTTTTGAACCAGCGCAGCAAAGTGTACATTATTGTACTCATTAAGAGACTGGAGCCTAGACCAGTGGTTGTACTGTAGTCAGAGTTGCAATGGCAATGAGAGCAGCAGTGAGAGCAACAGTGAGAGCGGCGGTGAGAGCAGCAGTGAGAGCAGCAGTGAGAGCAAGAGTGAGACCGGCGGTCAGGGCGGCCGTGAGAGCAGCAGTAGAAGCAGTGGTCAGAGCAGCAGTAGAAGCGGTGGTCAGAGCAGCAGTAGAAGCGGTGGTCAGAGCAGCAGTAGAAGCGGTGGTCAGACCTTGCGGTAAATGACCCTCCTCTCCCGTCGGTACTCCACCTCTCCCCGTGCCACCATGATGAGCAGCGCTCGCCGCACCTGAGGAATACAGCATGCCATCACACATGCCACGCCACATACCACAGCCATATGGCATATGGCATATGGCACAAACCATGGCACGCACATGGCACATGCCACACATAGTCGGTGATGCATACGATGAAGGATTGTGATGAGCGCTGCGCACAGCACCCACCAGACGGGCACCAAGTAGGCGGCAGTCTGGAGATTACACAAGCAGTAGAATGCAGCCTGGTGATGCAGCCTGGTGATGCAGCTAGCAGGGGAGCATGTTGGCAGGCGAATGAGACGAGCAGGCAAGCAGGGCTCACCCTCATGCGAATGAGAATTCTCAAAAAACACATCCCAGGACTCACGGCGCTCTCACTGATGCCGGACCGCGTGATGTCATCCAGCAGGCGCCGCTCCGACACGAAGCCCCCGATGGCCACGCGCCGCCGCACCGCGCCCTCCACCTGCTGCACCTCGCGCCGCTGCTCCTCCGTCAGCACTGCGCCGTCCACCACGCCCGACCGGGCGGCGTCCAGCGTCGCGACATGGAAGAGGCGCAGCGCCTCGGTGACGTGCTCCTCCGTGGCCACTGGGGAGCTGGGGGGGGAGCAATGGGGTGCAGGGAGAAGAGGAGAGGCAGAAGGGACGTGGGAGTGGGCTTTTGAGACGTGTCAAAAGTCCTCGGTGTCGTGCTCCCACCCCGTGGCCACTGGAGAGCTATTGGGGGGGAGAAGAGGGGTTATGGAGCAAGTGAAAGAGGGGGTACGAAGGCAGTGAAAGAGGGACGGACACGAGGGTACGAAATATGTTGTACGTTACCCTCAGAACAGCATGCCACGTCACTCAGAGTTGCATGCCACGTCACTCACTGCTGCATACCACGTCACTCAGAGTTGCATGCCACGTCACTCACTGCTGCATACCACGTCACTCACAGCTGCATGCCACGTCACTCATAGCTGCATGCCACGCTACTCACAGCTGCATGCCACGTCACTCATAGCTGCATGCCACGTCACTCATAGCTGCATGCCACGCTACTCACAGCTGCATGCCACGTCACTCATAGCTGCATGCCACGTCACTCATAGCTCCATGCCACGTTTATCACAGCTGCATGCCACGTCACTCACAGCTGCATCCGTGCCATGGACTCTGAGAGCCTCACGATGGCCTCCAGCTGGCGAACCGTGATTGGCAGCGCTGACGCCTCCCCCGTCTCCGTTGCCCTCCGCCGCATGTTCTGAGGGGAGAAGGGAGGATGTGGGGATGATGCTGGGTTATGTGGCGCAGCAACGGTGGCGGTGGGATGCGGAATGGTGCGGCACAGTGCAATGTGATGTGATGTGATGTGATGTGATGTGATGTGATGTGATGTGTTGCAGCATGTCCCCCATGTAGCAAGGGTCACTGCACCGAAACAGAAAGTGCACCTGTCGCATCTGCACTTGAGCGTTGTGATGTGCTGTGTTGTGGTACAATGTGACATGTCCAACAGCAATGTGACATGTCCAACAGCAATGTGACATGTCCAACAGCAATGTGACATGTCCAACAGCAATGTGACATGTCCAACAGCAATGTGACATGTCCAACAGCAATGTGACATGTCCAACAGCAATGTGACATGTCCAACAGCAATGTGACGTGTCCAACAGCAATGTGACGTGTCCAACAGCAATGTGACGTGTCCAGCAGCAATGTGACGTTTCCAACAGCAATGTGACGTGTCCAACAACAATGTGACGTGTCCAACAGCAATGTGACGTGTCCAACAGCAATGTGACGTGTCCAACAACAATCTGACGTGTCCAACAACAATGTGACGTGTCCAACAACAATGTGACGTGTCCAACAACAATGTGACGTGTCCAACAACAATGTGACATGTCCCACCCCACTGAAATGTGACATGTTTTACTGCAACACACCAGCAAGCACCCCACCTGCCGGATCAACCCCCACCTGCCGGATCTGCACGTAGTTGTTCTGCAGGAGCGTTGCTGCTGACTCTGAAAGCCGCGGGGAGCAGCGCGTGCGAGCAAATTCTATGTACCTGATGGGAGGGGTTTAGGGAAACAGGCAGCAGCGGAAGGGGAGCAGGGAGGTCTGTGATGGCTCCTTCAAATCAAAGGTTTTGAGGCAAGAGAAAGACTCAAAGCGCTTGGGGATATCAAGGGGAATGCTGGTAAGTGGAACCGTGGAAGAAATTTCCCTACTCCATGCTTTGCCCATTTCCCTACTCCATGCTTTGCCCATCTCCCCCACCAATTTTCAACCCCCCCTCCTCGTTACCTCTTGAGCCAGTTTTCCTGCTCGCCATCCTTCCCCGCGTGCCCCACGCCCCCCGCCCCTGCAGGTCCGTCCCCCATGGCTGCCCGCCCGCCCATGGCATCGTCTGCCTGCCCCAGCACGGCATCTGCCTTGGCATGCACGTTCACCACGTGCCGCGCGATTTGCTGCATGGGGGAAGGGGTGAGCCATGGGGGAAGGGGTGAGCCATGGGGGAAGGGGCACAGGTGCAAGTAAATAAGGGGTTCAGGCTGACACCTCGCATACACGTTCACCCCGCGCTTGAGGGGCAGAAGGGGCGAAACAAACTCGGGCGTTGGCAAGGAGCTAGGGCTGACAACGGAAGGCAAACGCGAACGCAAGGAGGATGGAGCGGGTCACGGGTGTCTTTGACATATAGATTGAGCGGGCAATATAGAAAGGTGGTTTCCGCACAGCAGTTGCGGTTGTGAGGAAGCAGATAGCAGGTCACGTTGAAATCACAAGTGTTCTTGATAACAAAGACGAGGCCAGCGAATTTACAAGCAAAACATGATGACTTTTGAGTCGACGCAAAACACTGTCAATCTTCAGACACTGGAAAAATGTCTAGTGAAATAATGGAGGTAGGGCAAACGAGGGAGAAAAGAAAGAGGGATTGGAGGGGAGGGGAGGAGGGGATTGGAGGGGAGGGGAGGGGGGGATTGGAGGGGAGGGGAGGGGGGGAAGGGCGCACGAGATCGCGGTTGAAGTCCCTTGTGTCCTTGACGACAAAGATGAGGTCGAAGCGCGACAGAATGGTGCTCTGCAGATCAATGTTCTCCTGAGCCGTCTGTGGGGCGGGGTGGTGCGAGGAGGAGGGATGTAAGAGGAGAGAGGGAGACGGGGATGTGATGCACGCAACGCATTGGTATTTCCGGGGAATAACATGGGAAGATGTGGCAGCTCATGGCAACACAATGATACATTTGTTAAGGCAGCCCCCCAACAACCCCCCCCTCCCCATCCCCCCCACCACCCCCTCGGCCCTTGCCTCACCCGGAGGTCATCGTAGCGGCCGGAGGGCGGGTTGGCAGCGGCGAGCACGGAGGTGCGCGAGTTGAGCACAGTGGTGATGCCCGCCTTGGCGATGCTTATCGTCTGCTGCTCCATTGCCTCGTGAATCGCCACTCTGCGGGGCACAATTAGAGGAACACACACCGAATGACTTGCATCAGGCAGACGAGAAACCACACATGTGAGATGCAAGGTTCGTTGCCTCGAGGATTGCCACTCTGCAGCACCCATGGTGCGAGCGGCTGGAACGGGCAAGCACGGTGGTCACAGGGAACACGGGAGGTGCGCGAGTGGTGATGGCTGCCGTGGCGATGCTGATCGCCTGCTGCTCCATCGCCTCTCCACTCTGTGGGGAGCATGGGGTAGAGGGAGAGGCGAAGCACACAGTGAGACTCATGTCCTCCCACCCCATCCTCCCCCATCCATGCCTCCCACCCCATCCCCCCTCTCCCCCCACACCTGTCCTCAGGCCGCATCTCATCGAACTCATCGATGCGCAGCCCGTCTCAATAACACTCAAGTTGATGGACATCAGACCTCCGCAGCCCACCTGTTTACTAATAACAGCACATGCCCCATCCCCCCTCTCCCCCCACACCTGTCCTCAGGGCGCATCTTGTCGAACTCATCGATGCACACCACACCGCCATCTGCCAGCACCATGGCGCCGCCCTCCAGGTAGAACTCCCTCTGCCCCCCATAACATGCCATACACAAATAACAGGGAACGGAGTCAACACAGGGACAAAGATCAATAGCAGGAGGATGTACACAAATACAGAGACAAGCAAAGAGAAAACCATATTAAATTGGCGGAAGAAGAAGTGGGTTGGTGTGGCGCAGCACTGACAGAGGAGGCATCGCGAATGACGGAGGCGGTGAGGCCAGCAGCAGAGGAGCCCTTCCCTGATGTGTACACGGCGATAGGTGCCGTCTTCTCCACAAACTTGAGGAACTGCCACGCCACACGTGGGGATGGGGGAGGGGGGGAGAGGAATGGTTGAGGAAGGGATTGTGTCGAAGTGCAAATAGGCCGCATGGAGATTGAGTCGTTTGAAGAACCGGGGATGGGTGCCGATTGTGCATAACTTCGGGGAAATGGACGCAGGTGAGAAGTAGTATTGAACCAACATTTGCCGACTCAGCTGTGACTCATGCTGACTCGCCTGGGACTTGGCGGTGGATGGATCACCGATCAGCAGCACGTTGATGTCGCCTCTCAGCCTTGCGCCATCTGGCAGTAGCTGATTGGTGGATGAGGGAGCAGCGGAATAAGGGGGCAGACGGAAGAGAAAGGCACATACAGAACCAACAACAAAGAATTGACAACACCAAAAATCTGGAAACACACACACACACACACACACACACACACACACACACACACACACGCGCGCGCACGCACGCACGCACGCGCACACACACACACACAAAATTACCGGCTTCGATTGTTTAGATTTAAACAGAACACGGCATGTCATGGCAGGCCGCAGCAGGTGTTGGACAAGGAACAGTGCAGAGAGCAGGCATGTCAACGCGCACAGTAAAGCGTTGCAAGGCAAGCATGGCACCCCACCTTCCAGGCTCACACTCTCCCACCTTACTGCTCTCGCGATCCCCAGCCGTCCCTCGCACACGGCCCACCTTGCGCGCGCCGCCAAAGAGCAGGCAGGCGATGGCCTTCTTGATGTCGGCGTGGCCGAAGATGGACGGCGCGATCTGGCTGCTTATGGCGCCGTACACGTCGCCCTGCCGGCTGAACTCCTTGAACTCCGCCTCCTGTGTGTGCGGGGGTGGGGAGGGGAGGGTGCAGGGAGCTGGAGGGGTGACTAAGAAGTGAATTTTGAGTTAACTAAAAAGTCACCTCGTCGCCCTGCCAGCTGAAGTCCTTGAACTCCGCCTCCTGTGTTGTTAGGGGGGCAGGGAGGGAGAAGGAGGGGGGAAGGGCTTGAGTGGGGCAGGGAGAGGGAGGAGGGAAGGGCTTGAGCGGGAAAAATCCACAAATCAACACCCAAGCTCGGAGAAAGCATCCAAGTCAGTGTGGGCCAGAAATTGTCAAGGGAGTCAACGCAAGTCAACACAAGCCAATGCAAGCCAACGCAAGCCAACGCCAGTCAACGCCAGTCAACGCCAGTCAACGCCAGTCAACGCAAGTGAACGCAAGTCAATCCGCCGACGAACCTCATCAGTGGTGAAGGAGGAGGCAGTGGACCTGGCAGCGCCATCCGCAGCCATCTCCACTCCCACCACTCGCAGGTATGGCTGCCGTATTGCCACCGCCATGGCCCCTCGCGACCTGAGAGGCAGGGTCACAGGGAGCAGAGGTGGGGGAGAGGGCGGGGATTGCGGGTCAGCTGGGCAGCCGTGGCATCTCCACCCCCACCGTCTGCAGGGTGCCGTATGGCCACCGCCATGGCACCCCAGGACTTGGGCTTCTCCCCCCAAGCCACCACGCATGCATCGCACCTGTTTTTAACCGCAGGCTCCAAGGTGCTTAGACTGCCAAAGCGGGCAAACCGTTTGAGGGGCAAGGAGTCGATTGGGATGAGAGACCAATCATCTCACTCGGTTTTGTCCCCACACAACACAATTCAGCCCCTCAGATACATGACACGTGCCACAATACAGGCCCTGAGCCTCCACGCATGTCACGTGTTTATAGGAAGCCTGGAAGATAAGATGCTTAGGATGCCCAACACAGTGACGCACGTGCCGGGGGAGAATGTGTGCAGACCGTTAAAGGGGCAAATAATTGAGTGAAATGAGAAAATTCTTACCTCACTCACTCACTCACTCACTCACTCAGACTCACACGAGTCAGTCTTTTGGGCGCCAGGCAGGCAGGCAGGCAGGCAGCTCACTTGGTTTTATCGGAGGCCTGGAAGATGCTAAAGATGCCAAACACAGTGATGCGCGTGCCGGGGGAGATGCGCTGCACCAGCGAGCGGTCCACTGCCAGGAGGACGCTCCGGGGCATCTCCCCCGTTGGCACGTCCTGAGGGGCGTGGGGCATGGTGGAAATGGGCACACAGTGGATGGGGTACGAGGCATGCAGTGCACACATCATGAGCTGCACCAACGAGCTGTCCACTGCCAGTAGCACACTGCGCGGCATCTCAACCGTCCCATGGGCACGTCCCGAGGGGCAGCATGGCGGCATGGGGGCATTGGGCACGGTGCATGGTGCATGGGGTATGGAGCACGGGGCAAGGCAAGGCTGACGGTGTTGTATGTTGAGCACACATGCTGCGCTGCACCAGCAACCAGCGGTCCACCGCCAGCAGGACGCTGTGCAGCATCTCACCCATGAGATGGTGCATGGGGCATCATGGGCCATGAGGCATGAGCTTGACATGGTGCTTCTGTCATGCCAGATGAGGAATGGGACATGGGACATGGGGCATGGGTATGGTGCATGGGGCATGCGCGCATGGGGCATAGGCATGGCGCGAGATTCTCCTCAGTCACCTCGGGATTCTCCTGAGTTACCCCGGGATTCTCCTCAGTTACCTCGGGATTCTCCTCAGTTACCTCGGGATTCTCCTGCAGTTTGAGCGTCTGCTGGTCCACATACTCGCTCCTATCTGGCAGCACCACCCACGGGTCCACCCCGCATGGCTCCTCCCCTGGCTGCTCGCACCGACAAGGGGTGGATGGAGGCAGGCGGGAGACGGGAAACGAGGAAGGGGATCAGCAAGGAAGGGGATAAGCAAGGAAGGGGATAAGCAAGGAAGGGGATAAGCAAGGAAGGGGACTGGAATAAAAGAAAATCAGGTCTGAAACATCAGAAGGAGAGGAGAAAGGAGAGGAGGGAAAGAAGAGAGTTGTAATTTTAATCAGCAGCAGCTCCACACATGGGGTCTCCCCGCCTGGACCCTTTTGGGACCAGGATGGACGGAAGTGGTTCTCTGCTCCTTGCTCCAAACGCCCATCTGGATAACCTTGCATCACACGCATCCTTGACCATGTGCTTATTCGTCTTCTACACTCCACTTGCCCATGGAAAATGAAGATGAAACCTACCTGGTGGGTGAACTCACATGTGCGGTCGTCACGTGCCACCCAACTCATTGCCACGGCACACCCACCTCGCCCATGGAGAATGCAACCTACCTGGGGGGTGCGGTCGCATGTGCGCGGGATGATGGCGCCACCCAGGCCCGGGCGGCAGGGGATGGCCTTGACGTTCTTGCAGGAGCGGCACATGAGCACCACCGAGGTGGCCTTGGCCTTGGCTCGCGAGGACGCTATCACGATGCCCGAGATCTTCACCAGATGGGCGATCTGTGCCGCCTGGTGCGGTGCGGTGACGGGTGGCCAGACGTGGGGAGAGAGGGGAGGGAGAGGGAGAGGGAGAGCAAACAAGGGAAGAGGTGGAAAATCGATGCTTGCGATCTTCACCAGATGAGATGTTTATGCCGCCTGGTGGGGGGTGGAGGGAGAAGGGGGGAGGCAGAGAAACGGAGCGATCACAATGCGTGATATCTTCACCCAATAGACGAGCCATGCTGCCTGATGGGGGAAGGAGGGGGAATAAAGGGTTATGGGGAGAAGTGTTGTCAGGGGTCAAGCAGAAATCACTTGGGCAGCGATGCAACACACCCAGTTGCTACCGCACCAAAAGAAAAGAGAGAAAGTGAAATGGGAGCATGGAAGGCAGGTCTGCAGAGAGGAGTCATGGCGCGGCATGGTTGGGAGTAAGGGCCGAGGAAGTAATGCACGTGATGCGTGTGATGTGTGGCATGGCACACACCGTTAAAGCCCGGATGGGCATGGCACACACCGTTAAAGCCCTGATGGGCATGGCACACACCGTTAAAGCCCGGATGGGCATGGCACACACCGTTAAAGCCCGGATGGGCATGGCACGCACCGTTAAAGCCCTGATGGGCATGGCGTCCTCGGAGCTCTTGAGCAGCACCTGCACGGGCGGCACTCGTGCATCCTCCAGCTCCCCACTCTCCCCCATCACCTTCTGCCGCACGCTCGCTGCCACCTCAGCTGCTGCCACCTCCAACTGCCACGTCAGCACAAAGCGGGTGAGAAAGAGGGAGGGAGGAGTGGGGGGAGAGAAGGGAGCACAGAAGCGGGAGAAGCGAGGAGGCGGAGCAGGCAGGCAGAGAGAAAGACGAATACATAACGAAAGACACTCAGAGCGCTCATGAGAAACTAATGCTCTACGTTGAGAAAGACACACGGGCAAGGGAAAGTAGAGCAGGGCAATCAAATTCCATGAGGATCCATGGGGACCCATCCCACCCACCAGCGGCAGCATGTCAGCGGGGCGCGTGCGCATGAGGCGGCACAGCCCCTCCTCCTTGCTCGCCAGGTCCTCCAAGTCCACCTCCACCACGCCGCCCCCCTCCTGCAACCGCTCCCTGGAGCAACCGCGGGTGATGGGGGAGTGGGGAAAGACAGGGGGGGGAGACGGTGTGCTGTTGGCCGCCCCCAAACCGCCACGTGCTCCGGATCAACCTCCACCACGCCACCCCCTCCTGCACCCGCTCCCTGCGGAATGGGGGCAAGGGGGGTTGCCGTGGGAGGAGGGGAACGGGACACGGCGGCGTATGACGCTGTGCAGCCCCGGCGGCCATGTGAGCCCCGGCGGCCATGTGATCCCCGGTCATGAGAGGCAGGAACAGGCGGGATAAGAGGAGGGAATTTGCGAGTAAGGAAGGGCGCGGACCGCATGTAGGGAGGGCACGGCGCGCAGGGGACGACGGGAACCTCACGGCGCGGATCCGTCGGTTTGTGAGGGATTTTAAAGCCCAGCTGGTCGCAGGGAAGGGAGGGGCCCACGTTGAGCGGGGGCGGGGACCGCACGGTGCGAGGTGGCCTGCTGTGCTGTGCTGGTAACGGCAGCGGGTTACCGCACGCGGCGCACCTGTAGATAAAGCGGTCATGATACTGCGGATCGTGGAAGTTTCGCACGAACTCGCGAAGCTTCTTCTGCGCGGCGTATCGCGTGATTCCCGCGTCGCCCAGCGCGTCGTCGCCGGCCGGCCCTTCCGACTCGGGGAACGACTGGTTGCTGTAGAACACCTGTCCCTCGTCCCACCCTGACATGGCGGCTGCTGATTGGCGCGTTAGAAGAGGTATGAGAGAGCTGATTTTCCAGCGTACGCGACGATTTCGTGGAGCTAACTGGAGCGACGTGATTCGGTCTACAGTCAGGAGTTCGTTTGTGAGACTCGTGCGCATCGACGCTTGGCTTGTGATTGATTGAGTCGTGGGAGTGAGAGAAGTCTTAGGGCACGTCCCTTCTTTCGATTTTGCAAGATCGACCGAGCTACACCGATTGTTTGCCGCACTAACGCATTAAAAAGTTGGGAAAAGGTTTATTACCACGTTGACATTCGATCCTCCGCAGGGTCGACTGTGCAAAAACGAAAGAAGTGACGCGTCGTGACAGCGCGGGAAATGCTGTAACTCGTTACTGGCTTCTGACACCGTTCGACAGAGTGTTTGACACATTTTGTGCACATCCAGGAGTGTAGCATACGCATTTTTTCTACGTGAAATTAACTGAAACATGTCAGAAAGGGTAACAAAATCATACGTTGCATGCTTCCCAGCGAATCAAGGTTCTCCATATTAAATTTGATACCATCAATAACAAATGTGGATGCATGAATGTTTCTAATGCATTCATTTACAACGGCGACACCGACGACAACGGCAATAGCGGTGACACTAGAGACAATGACGACAACGGCGACATCGGCAACAACGGCGAGATCGGCAACAACGGCGAGATCGGCAACAACGGCGAGATCGGCAACAACGGCGACAACTGTTGGAATAAACGAAAGGTTATTATAAGCATTTCCGAAGGCTTCTCCCTAACGCGTCAGTTCTTAATAGAACAACGCACTGCACCAGTACTGCAATAGCTCACATAGAGCACGCGGAAGGTCGAGAGTCACCCGAAGGTCAACAGTCGAAGACAGTCAACGGTCGTGACTCTCGACCGACCAGTAACCGCACGACATTTGATCGCTGTAACATGGTAAGTGTCAAGAATAACAATAGTCGTGGTTACTGTAGGCATGTAATACAGTTAATAAGGGAATGTACTCCTCAGAGTATGTTGGGAATATAAACGCATGACTTAGTGCGTTTCTGTAGTATCGAACCTCACCCGATACTGAAGCACAACAAAAGGGGTATGAAGTCGAAAAGGCGCGTACCACATCAAAACCGCAACTGGAGGTTGCGAGCTGTAACCGCCTGGAGGTTACGTAACAGCAAGCGACGCTTCAGTGAATAGTAACCGCCTCGATAGTCGAAGCGTTACGCGTCTCGATAAACATAACCGCTTCCTGTAATCTATCTTTCCTATATATTCCTGTATGCTCTTTGCTTTAATCAATTACTTGTTCTCACATACCAGCACAAGTACATTCTGTCAGAACATTATAGCTTACTTATTTGTGTAGGCTATAGTGGGGTATCCCATAGGGGGTACAACCCAATTAGGGTTTCCTATTTGTACTCACTTCGTTCATAGTCATTCCATTCTCGTTCAAATCTTCTCATGGTATCGAGCAGGTTCCCCTGTGGGAACTGCGACTAGGGCCCACCACTTCGAGTTTTTTTTTTACTGCCCGAAGCGCACTCATCCCGAGTCGCGCTTCGGGCTATTCACTTACCGAGCCGCCCTAGCGGCCTTCTCTCCCCTAGCGGCCCTGCCGCCCTGCACTTCGCGGCCCCGCCACCCTTCCTTTGCGGCCCCGCCGCCCTGCACTTCGCGGCCCTGCCGCCCTACGCTTCGCGGCCCCGCCGCCCTGCACTTCGTGGCCCCGCCGCCCTTCCTTTGCGGCCCCGCCGCCCTCTGCTAAGCGGCCCCGCCGCCCTGCTTCGACGGCCCCGCCGCCCTGCTTCGACGGCCCCGCCGCCCAGCTTCGACGGCCCTGCCGCCCTGCTTCGACGGCCCCGCCGCCGTGCTTCGACGGCCCCGCCGCCCTGCATCGACGGCCCCGCCGCCCTGCTTCGACGGCCCCGCCGCCCTGCTTCGACGGCCCCGCCGCCCTGCTTCGACGGCCCCGCCGCCCTGCACCTCGCGGCCCCGTCGCCCTTCCTTAGCGGCCCCACCGCCCTCTGCTAAGCGGCCCCGCCGCCCTTCCTTTACGGCCCCGCCGCCCTGCACTTCGCGGCCCCGCCGCCCTCTGCTAAGCGGCCCTGCCGCTCTCCTCCTCCGCCGAGCCGCCGAGCCGCCCAGCCGCCGAGCCGCCGAGCAGCCGAGCCGCCCAGCCGCCGAGCCGCCCAGCCGCCGAGCCGCCGAGCAGCCCAGCCGCCGAGCCGCCCCGCAGCCGAGCCGCTCTACTGCCGAGTCGCCCAACCTGCCTTGTCTGGTGAGCACAGCCCCACTGCTACTGCGTGCCCGTCCCCCCCCCACCACTGCTTGCACTGCTAGCCTGTAGTCATGGCCACCCCTAGTGTCCTCGCTTTTGACGCTGAGGGTCGAGCCATAGACTTTGAGGTCTGGCTCGACGACCTGCAGCTGTTTTTACAGTGCGATAGGGCGGACGGTCTGTCTCTCTTTGACCTCACCTCTGGCGCCGTCCCTGCCCCTGCTGCTGATGCTGACGCCACTGTTCGCTCACAGTGGGCCACGCACGATGCTGCTGCACGTCTTGCTGTGCGTCGCCACTTGCCTACCGCTGAGCGCGCGCACTTTAGCCAGTACAAGAGTGCCCAGACCTTCTACGACGCTGTAGTTGCGCGCTACTCCTCCCCTGCCACTGCTGCACTGAGCCGCCTCATGCTCCCCTTCCTCTTCCCTGACCTTGCCGCCTTTCCCACTGTCGCTGATCTCATCACGCACCTCCGCACTAGTGACACTCGCTACCGCGCTGCGCTTCCTGCTGACTTCTGCGCCAAGAACCCCCCCCCCATGTACATCACTCTCTACTTCTTAGTCACTCGCCTCCCTGACTCCCTTCGTGTAGTCCGAGACCACTTCCTCGCGGTCTGTCCCACCACCCTCACAGTCGACAGCCTCGAGAAGGCCCTCCTTGCAGCAGAGAAGAGCATAGTCGCTGTAGGAGCCTCTCGAGGTGACCCCCGCGCCCCCATCTTTGAGGGGTGTTCTCCTTCCCCTCTCCTGACCTCTGTCGCCTCTGCCGCTGCGGCCGACCTCGTTGGTCTTGAGTCGGTCGGTGCGGCGTCTGCCCCTAGCGGGAGACGCCGCTCTGGCAAGGGCAAGGGGGGCAAGGGAGCGGGTGGGGCCAGTGGGGGCGGTGGAGGTGGAGGTGGAGGCGGCGGAGGGAGTGGGGGTGGCGGTGGAGGTGGTAGCAGGGGTGGGGGTGCTAGTGGCGGCAGTGGAGGCGGGGGTGGCGGCGGCGGTGGCGGTGGTAGCGGAGGTGGCGGAGGTGTCGGCGGTGGAGGCGGAGGCGGGGGCGGTGGAGGCGGAGGCGGGGGTGGCGGAGGTGGAGGTGGTCGGAGTGGAGCTTCGCAGCGGAGCAGCACTGGGGGAGGTCAGCGCCAGCAGCAGCAGCAGCAGCAGCGTTCTCGCGACGTCCCCACCCCTCAGCAGCTCCGTGAGTGGTACACGCAGCGTCAGCGCGGTGGGGGTTTTGGTCCCTGCACCTACGTTCTCCGCACTGGCGACCGCGCTGGAGAGCAGTGTGGGGGCACCCACACCGCCCAGCGCTGCTTTGGCCGCCTGACGGACGCTTGGCGCCAGCAGTTCCCGGAGGCCGCGGAGATCCCCCGCTGGGGAGAGCTGTCTAGGGCTGGTGTAGCTATCTTTGATCTTGATTTTGATGCTATCATTGCTGCCATGTATGCTGTGACCATTAGTGATGAGGGTGACTGTTACCGGTGTTTCCCGCCCGACCCGGGCATTGGTACTGCTGCTCTAGGTGCCGGTGAGGCTTCTGCTCTAGGTGCCAGTGCGTCTGTGCTCTCAGGTGCTGGTGAGGCTGCTCTCTCAGGTACTAGTGCGTCTGCGCTCTCAGGTACCGCGTCGGCTTCGGCCTCCCACACATTCACACTTGACTCTGGAGCGTCTCGCTCTTTCTTTCGGGACCGCACCACACTCACGCCGCTTAGTCGGCTGGTTGCGGTTTCCCTGGCTAACCCCTCTGGGGGTCCTGTCCTGTCTCGCTTCTCCACAGTCCTCCCGTGTCCGGCGGCTCCCTCTGGCACCCTGTCTGGTCTCTACCTCCCCTCGTTCTCTACGAACTTGGTGAGTGGTGCTGACCTACAGGATGCGGGAGTCCACCAGTTCACCCCTGCTCGTCTGCGAGTGACGCACTGCACAGAGGCTAGCACGGGTCGTCACCTGGCTACGTTTACACGTCAGCCAGGGTCGAGCCTGTACACACTGACCACTGCTTCTCCTCCAGGTGCTGAGTCTGGTAGAGTCCCTTTGTCTGGTCAGGTGTTTGCTGCAGCGTCCAGGTCTGGTCCTGAGTCTGCCCCCTGTTCGTGTCGCCGTCTGTCTCACGAGACCCTCCTCTGGCACCACCGCCTTGGCCACCCCTCTCTGCTTCGGCTCAGAGGCATGGCCTCCCCTCTTCTTGTGTCTGGTCTCCCCCGGTCCCTCCCTCCCCTTCCTCAGGGCCCTGGCCCTGCCTGTGTCCCCTGTGTCGAGGGGCGCCAGCGTGCTGCCCCTCACTCCTCCCAGTTTCCTCCGACAGAGGCTCCGTTGCAGACGCTTCACATGGACGTGTGGGGCCCTGCCCGCGTCCGTGGACTCGGTCACGAGCGCTACTTCCTGTTGGTGGTTGACGACTACTCGCGTTACACCACAGTCTTCCCCTTGTGCAGCAAGGGTGATGTCTCTGAGGTGCTGATCGACTGGATCCGCGCAGCTCGTCTCCTGCTCAGGCAGAGCTTTGGCTCGGACTTTCTGGTGTTGCGTCTGCACTCGGACAGAGGCGGAGAGTTCTCCTCTGGCCTTCTGTGTGCCTACTGTCGTGCGCGAGGCATCCGCCAGACCTTCACGCTTCCGGACTCACCGCAGCAAAATGGGATTGCAGAGCGCCGCATTGGCATGGTCATGGACGTCGCTTGTACGTCTATGATGCATGCGGCTGCCCCCCATTTTCTGTGGCCGTTTGCCGTCAGGTACGCGGCGCATCAGATCAACCTCCACCCCAGGGTCTCCAGGCCGGAGACCTCCCCAGCCCTGCTGTGGACAGGGAAGGTTGGCGATGCGTCGGCGTTCCGGGTCTGCGGATCTCGGGCGTTTGTCCGCGACTTGTCTACGGACAAGCTGTCCCCTCGCGCTGCTCCTTGCGTCTTCCTGGGGTTCCCCCCCGACGCGCGTGGGTGGCAGTTCTACCACCCCACCTCTCGACGTGTTCTGTCCTCCCAGGATGTCACATTCGACGAGTCGGTACCCTACTACCGCCTCTTCCCCTACCGCACTCCGTCCCTCCCCCCGCCCCCGCTCTTCTTGGTACCCGGTCCCCCCCCGGTAGACCCCCTCCCCCCTCAGGGTCCTGCCCCTTCAAGTGTGTCCCAGGTAGACGCGGTCGAGCCTGTCGAGGTCACTGGTGACTCTGGTGCTGCTACGGGAGCTGAGCCTGGGGGTGCTGAGCCTGGAGGTGCTACGCTTGGGGGTGCTGAGCCTGGGGGTGCGGAGTCTGGAGGTGCTGAGCCTGGGGGTGCTGAGTCTGGGGGTGCTGAGCCTGGGGGTATTGAGTCTGGGGGTGCTGAGCCTGGGGGTGCTGGGCCTGGGGGTGCTGAGCCTGGGGGTGCTGAGACTGGGGGTGCTCCGCCTAGAGGTGCTTCGTCTCGCCGAGAGCCACTCTCCCCACAGGAGCTGCGTGAGTGGTTTGCCCGGCGCTGGAGGCGTGCTGCTGGTGCTGGAGGTTCTTCGGCTGTAGAGGGTGCTGCTGCTGAGCGTCACGGAGGTGCTCGTACTGTGGGTGCTGGAGCTGCTGGGTCTGAGGGTTCTCCTGGAGCTGGTGCTGCTGAGGGTGTTGGCGCTGAGAGTACCGCTGGCAGTCCGACTGGCAGTGCTCCTGGTGGTGCTGCTGGAGGTTCTGGAGCTACTGGAGGTGCTGCTGGAGGTGCTGCTGGAGCGGGTACTCCTGCTGGGGGTACTGGTGTTGTCCCTGCTGTTTCTGGCGTCGCCACGCGGCCCCGACCGTACTTCGTTCCGCTCCTGCAGCAGGCTCTTGGTCTTACACCTTCTCCTGGTCCTCCTCCTCCTCCCTTAGAGGGTCCACAGTCTGTCTCGTCACAGTCACAGCTACAGCCTGCCTCCCCTTTGCCTGCTCCTTCTCCCTACGCTGGTCCGACTGGAGGTCTTACTGAGCGTCGTGAGCCTGCGTCTCGTCCTGCGTCGCCTGTTCGTACCGCGCGCACTAGTGGTCGCGGTTCGCGTCAGCGTCCTCCTCCTGTCCCTGGCACGCACCGGATGTCTCTGCGTCCGTCCAGTGCTCCTCTGCGTGCCCCTTTGCCTTCTCCTCCTGCTTCCTCTCTTCCTGCTCTTGCCGACCGGGAGTCGGACTCTCTTCGTGCTGCCAGTCCTACTGTCACGCGTCTCCTTGCTACTGGTGTCACTGACCCTTCTTTCGAGTCTTCTGCTGCGTCTGCCCTTGTCACTGAGCTCGTCGACTTTGCTGCGCGCTGTCGTCTAGACTACGCTGCTAGTCTTGTCGCTGAGTCTGAGTCTGTCTGTCCTCCGTCCGTCGGGGGTGAGTGTGCCCTTGGCACGGACGTCCTTGAGGACAGGCAGGAGGAGTTCCAGTGTCTGGCCGCCGCTTCACCTCATCTCGCGTCTGTACTGCTAGCCCCTGAGGGAGACCCGGATGCACTTGACATCCCGACTCCGCGCTCTTACGCGGAGGCGATAGAGGGTCCTTACTCCTCTCAGTGGCATGCAGCTATGGATGCAGAGATGGCTTCCTGGAAGTCCACAGGCACCTACGTTGACGCTGTTCCCCCTCCTGGGGCGAACATCGTCAGTGGCATGTGGATCTTCAGAGTGAAGCGGCCACCGGGTTCTCCGCCTGTCTTCAAGGCGCGTTACGTGGCTCGTGGCTTCAGTCAGCGGCAGGGGGTTGACTACTTTCAGACCTTCTCCCCCACCCCGAAGATGACCACTCTTCGGGTACTGCTGCACGTTGCTGCTCACCGTCACTACGAGCTGCACTCTCTCGACTTCAGCACACCTTTCTTGCAGGGCAGCCTGCACGAGGAGATCTGGGTGCGTCGCCCACCTGGCTTCTCTGGGTCTTTCCCTCCTGGTACCCAGTGGAGTCTCCGGCATCCAGTCTCGGTCTCCGCCAGGCGCCACGTGAGTGGCACGACACACTGAGGACTACGCTGGCGGCACTCGGGTTTGCTCCTTCTACTGCCGACCCGTCGCTGTTTCTGCGCACCGACACCTCTCTGCCGCCGTTCTACATCCTCGTGTACGTCGACGACTTGGTCTTTGCCACAGCTGACACTGCTGGACTCGCCTACGTGAAGTCCGAGCTGCAGAAGAGACACACGTGCACTGACCTGGGTGAACTGCGCAGCTACCTTGGCCTGCAGATCACTCGGGACAGAGCACGCCGCACCATTACCCTGACTCAGTCACACATGGTGCAGCAGGTCCTTCAGCGCTTCGGCTTCACGTACTCCTCGCCTCAGGCCACTCCTCTGCCTACTCGCCACTCGCTCTCAGCTGTGCCTTCGGATGAGTCCGTAGAGTCGAGTGGCCCGTATGCAGAGCTTGTTGGCTGCCTCATGTACCTGATGACCTGCACACGACCTGACCTTGCATACCCTCTTAGCATTCTCGCACGCTATGTTGCTCCTGGGAGACACCGACCAGAGCACATGGCTGCAGCGAAGAGGGTGTTGCGCTACTTGTGCAGTACGTCGGGCATGGGGCTAGTGCTTGGAGGGCGCAGTCCAGTGGTCCTCATTGGGCACGCGGACGCTTCTTGGCCTGACGACCAGGCTACGCAGCGGTCGTCACAGGGTTACACCTTCGGCCTTGGTTCCGGCTCTGTTTCGTGGCGGGCTACCCGCTCGTCTTCTGTTCTCGGCTCCAGTTGTGAGGCTGAGATCTACGCCGGGACTATGGCTGCATAGGAGTTACGCTGGCTCACCTACCTACTGACCGACCTTGGAGAGCCGCCTCGTTCTCCTCCAGTCTTGTACGTAGACAACAAGGCCATGCTGGCCTTGTGTCGAGAGCAGCGACTGGAGCACAGGACAAAGCACATTGCTCTCCGCTACTTTCTTGCTCGTGAGCTACAGCAGCGTGGACAGTTTCGACTTGCGTACGTGGCCTCTGAGGCCAACACTGCTGATGTGTTCACCAAGGCACTTGCGCCTTGTGATCATCAGCGTTGCTGCACGCAGCTGGGTCTTGTGCCTGTCTTGCCTCACTTGCTCACTTCTTGACCTTCCGTGTATTTTCACCTATATATACTCTTGCTCTTGCTTGCTTGACTCTTGTATATCTCTATATATGATCTTGCATGTGAACTGGCCTTGTGGCCTTTGAACTTGTGCTCGGAATGTGTGGTGACTTTGTGATCCACCCTGAGCTTTACTTTGCTTTGCTTGACTGGTCTTGTGACCCCTTGTTCTCCCCCACTTTGCCTATGGGGGTGTGTCAGAACATTATAGCTTACTTATTTGTGTAGGCTATAGTGGGGTATCCCATAGGGGGTACAACCCAATTAGGGTTTCCTATTTGTACTCACTTCGTTCATAGTCATTCCATTCTCGTTCAAATCTTCTCACATTCACTCAAAAGACTTCTGCTGTGCTACTCTAGCACCTACTAGCCTATTCTCTGCAAAGATCCTAAGGCTGAAATTCTCAGCCCAACATGGTATGAGAGCAGTCAGAGAACAAAGGCTCTCATCACTAAGCCTCTTCCAGCCTACCGATCTGCAAGCAACCAAGAAGTTCAATTTTCATTCAAGAAAGGCAAGACATGGCAAGTGGCAAAGAAAGAAGATCATCTACGGGATCTACTCTACCCCCGGTCTTCGAGTTGCAGATCGAAGGAGGAACAGCGCCCGGATTAATGCCGGAAGCGACGGAACGCTCTACTCTAGCGCTAGTAGCGCCGCCAACAATCTTCAAACCAAGCTTAATGGAGTAGTTCTTCAACTTCATGTCGCAGCAGCAGTCCTCGCAACCTGCAAACAGCAACAGCGTAAACAACGGAGCGGCACCAATGAGTATTGACAACTCATCGTTCGGACGACATAATCAACAAACACCAAATTCGGTCTCACCTGGTTCCTTCACGTTCATGCCGCCTCGCCATCCAGCGACCCCTCTTCCCGCCATCAAACGAGACACCGAAGAAGTCCTGCAAGTACAAGCACAGTTCAACAACATCCTACGACTGCACACATCCACACCATTCAATGGGAAGGACTTCTACTCTTGGAGCTTCGAGTTTGAACTCCTGATGGAAGGCGCGAATCTTCTTCGATTCTTCAACGGTACTTGGCCATATCCACACAACGGCGAAGACAAAGATAAAGAAAATTATACGTATCACTCCCTAATGGCTTACACCGTTCTTCTCCGAAACCTGTCGCCGAACGAACAACAAAGCATCCGCGCCTACCGGAACTACGCAAACTCCGCGGAACTCGCCTATCAACATCTGCGAAGCATGTCAGAACATTATAGCTTACTTATTTGTGTAGGCTATAGTGGGGTATCCCATAGGGGGTACAACCCAATTAGGGTTTCCTATTTGTACTCACTTCGTTCATAGTCATTTCATTCTCGTTCACTTCTTCTCATGGTATCAGAGCAGGTTCCCCTGTGGGACCTGTGCTTAGGGCCCACCACCTCGAAATGTCTTTTTTTTTTCTGCCCTAGCCGCTAGCGCGCCGCGCGCCCTCGAACGTGAGCGCCGCCCCTAGCGCCCTAGCGCCCGTCCGCTGCCTGCTCTAGCGCTAGCCGCCCGACGCGCCGCCCACAGCGCTGCCCGACGCGCTGCCCTAGCGCCACCCTAGCGCCGCTCGACGCGCCAGCCTAGCGCCGCCCGATGCGTTGCCCGACGCGCCGCCCTAGCGCAGCCCTAACGCCGCCCTAGCGCCGCCCAACGCGCCGCCCTAGCGCAGCCCGTCGCGCTGCCCGTGCAGCCGCCCTAGCGCCGCGCGCCGCGCTGCCCAACGCGCCGCCCGTAGCGCTGCCCGCTGCCCGCCCTAACGCCGCCCGTCGCGCTGCCCAACGCGCCGCCCACGCGCCGCCCTAGCGCCGCCCGACGAGCAGCCCGTGCAGCCGCCCGTGTGCCCGCCCGTGCACCCGCCCGTGTACCCGCCCGTGCACCTGCCTGTACACCTACCCGTGCGGCCGCCCGTGCACCCGCCCGTGCACCTACCCGTGCGGCCGCCAGTGCAGCCGCCCGTGAGCAGCCTGTGAGCCGCCCCAGCCGCCCGTGCAGCCGCCCCAGTCGCCCGTGAGCCGCCTCGGCCGCCCGTGCAGCCGCCCGTGAGCCGCCCGCTCGCCGCCCCAGCCGCCCGTGCAGCTGTCCACGAGCCGCACCAGCCGCCCGTGCTGCCGCCTGTGAGCCGCCCGCGAGCCGCCCGCGAGACGCCCACGCCGCCCGAGCCGCCCCACCGCCCGAGCCGCCCGAGCCACCCGAGCCGCCCGAGCCGCCCGAGCCGCCCGAGCCGCCCGAGCCGCCCGAGGAGCCGATCTTCTGCTCCTGTGGGGCTCCCACTGCTTCTGGGCCGGCGCAGCTTCTGTACTGCCGTGTTGCTGTGCCGCTGTGCTACCCGACTCTTCCTGCCCGGTGAGACTGTCAGCTGCTACAATGGCCACCCCCAGTGTCCTGACTTTTGACGCTGAGGGTCGCGCCATTGACTTTGCAGTCTGGATTGAGGACCTGCAGCTGTACTTACTGTGCGATGCGATCGATGAGGTTTCTCTCTTTGACTTTGTCTCTGGCGCTGTCCCTGCCCCTCCTGCTGATGCGGACCCCACTGTTCGCTCCAAGTGGGCCACACGCGATGCTGCTGCACGTCTTGCTGTGCGTCGCCACCTCCCTTCCTCCGAGCGTGCACACTTTAGTCAGTGCAAGACTGCTCAGGCCTTGTACGACGCTGTAGTTGCGCGCTACTCCTCCCCTTCCACTGCTACACTGAGCCGCCTCATGCTACTGTACCTCTTCCTTGACCTTGCTGCCTTTCCCACAGTCACTGACCTCTTTACCCACCTTCGCGCTAGTGACACTCGCTACCGAGCTGCGCTTCCTGCTGCCTTCCTCTCTAAAAACCCCCCTCCCATGTACATCACCCTCTACTTTCTAGTCACCCGTCTCCCTGAGTCCCTTCGTGCTGTTAGGGACCAGTTTCTCTCCGTCTGTCCCACCACCCTCACTGTCGACCTCCTCGAGAAGTCCCTGCTAGCGGCCGAGAAGAGCATAGTCGCTGTAGGGGCCTCTCGTGGTGACCCGCGCACCCCCATCTTTGAGGGGTGCTCTCCTTCCCCCCTGTTACCCTCTGTCGCCTCTGCTGCTGCGGCCGACCTCGTTGGTTTAGAGTCGGTCGGTGCGGCGTCTGCCCCCAGCGGTAGGCGCCGCTCTGGCAGGAGCAAGGGAGGCAAGGGAGCGGGTGGAGCTAGCGGGGGCGGTGGCGGAGGAGGTGGGGGCGGCGGGGGGAGTGGGGGTGGCGGTGGGGGTGGAGCCGGGAGTGGAGGTACTGGTGGCGGCAGTAGAGGCGGAGGTGGCGGCGAAGGTGGTGGCGGAGGTGGCAGTGGGAGCGGCGGGGGCGAGGGTAGCGGTGGCGGCGGTGGCGGCGGAGGCGGAGGTGGCGGTGGTGGAGGTGGTCGGAGTGGCTCGTCCCAGCGGGGCAGCACTGGGGGTGGTCAGCGCCAGCAGCAGTAGCAGCAGCAGCAGCAACAGCAGCAGCAGCAGCGCTCTCGCGACGTCTCCGCCCCTCAGCAGCTCCGTGAGTGGTACTCGCAGCGTCAGCGTGGTGGGGCGTTCGGTCCCTGCACCTACGTCCTTCGCACCGCCGACCGCGCGGGTGAGCAGTGTGGGGGCACCCACACCGCTCGTCGCTGCTTTGCCCGCTTGACCGACGCTTGGCGCCAGCAGTTTCCGGAGGCCTCTGAGATCCCCCGCTGGGGAGAGCTGTCTAGGGCTGGTGTAGCTGTTTTTGATCTTGACTTTGATGCTATCCTTGCTGCCATGTATGCTGTGACTGTTAGTGATGATGGTGACTGTTACCGGTGTTTCCCGCCCGACCCGGGCATTGGTACTGCTGCGTCAGGTGCCAGTGAGGCTGCTGCTCTAGGTGCCAGTGCGTCTGTAGTCTCAGGTAATGGTGAGTTTGCCCTCTCAGGTACTGTGTCGGCTTCTGCCTCTCACACCTTCACCCTTGACTCTGGGGCGTCTCGCTCCTTCTTTCAGGACCGCACCACTCTCACGCCGCTTAGTCGGCCAGTTGCGGTGTCCCTGGCTGACCCCTCTGGGGGTCCTGTCCTGTCTCGTTTCTCCACAGTCCTCCCGTGTCCGACGGCTCCCTCTGGCACCCTGACTGGTCTTTACCTCCCCTCGTTCTCTACGAACCTGGTGAGTGGTGCTGACCTACAGGATGTGGGTGTCCACCAGTTCACTCCTGCTCGTCAGCGGGTGACACACTGCACAGAGGCTAGCACAGGTCGCCACCTGGCTACGTTTACACGTCAGCCAGGGTCGAGCCTGTACACGCTGACCACTGCTTCTCCTCCCGTTGCTGAGTCTGGTAGAGTCCCTTTGTCTGGTCAGGTGTTTGCTGCAGCGTCCAGGTCTGGTCCTGAGTCTGCCCCCTGTTCGTGTCGCCGTTTGTCTCACGAGACTCTCCTCTGGCACCACCGCCTTGGCCACGCCTCTCTGCTTCGGCTCAGAGGCATGGCCTCCCGTCTTCTTGTGTCTGGTCTCCCCTGGTCCCTCCCTCCCCTTCCTCAGGGCCCTGGCCCTGCCTGTGTCCCCTGTGTCGAGGGGCGCCTGCGTGCTGCCCCTCACTCCTCCCAGTTTCCTCCGATAGAGGCTCCGTTGCAGACACTTCACATGGACGTGTGGGGCCCTGCCCGCGTCCGTGGACTCGGTCAGGAGCGCTACTTCCTGTTGGTGGTTGATGACGACTCGCGTTACACCACAGTCTTCCCCTTGCGCAGCAAGGGTGATGTCACTGAGGTGCTGATCGACTGGATCCGCGCAGCTCGTCTCCTGCTCAGGCAGAGCTTTGGCTCGGACTTTCCTGTGTTGCGTCTGCACTCGGACAGAGGCGGAGAGTTCTCCTCTGGCCTTCTGCGTGCCTTCTGTCATGCGCGAGGCATCCGCCAGACCTTCACGCTTCCGGACTCACCGCAGCAAAATGGGATTGCAGAGCGCCGCATTGGCATGGTCATGGACGTCGCTTGTACGTCTATGATGCATGCGGCTGCCCCCCATTTTCTGTGGCCGTTTGCGGTCAGGTACGCGGCGCATCAGATCAACCTCCACCCCAGGGTCTCCAGGCCGGAGACCTCCCCAGCCCTGCTGTGGACGGGGAAGGTTGGCGATGCGTCGGCGTTCCGGGTCTGGGGATCTCGGGCGTTTGTCCGCGACTTGTCTGCGGACAAGCTGTCCCCTCGCGCTGCTCCCTGCGTCTTCCTGGGGTTCCCCCCCGACGCCCCTAGGTGGCAGTTCTACCACCCCACCTCTCAACGTGTTCTGTCCTCTCAGGACGTCACGTTCGACGAGTCGGTACCCTACTACCGCCTCTTCCCCTACCGCACTCCGTCCCTTCCCCCGCCCCCGCTCTTCTTGGTACCAGGTCCCCCCCCGGTAGACCCCCTCCCCCCTCAGGGTCCTGCCCCTTCAAGTGTGTCCCAGGTAGACGCGGTCGAGCCTGTCGAGGTCACTGGTGACTCTGGTGCTGCTGCGGGAGCTGAGCCTGGGGGTGCTGAGCCTGGGGGTGCGGAGTCTGGGGGTGCTGAGCCTGGAGGTGCTGAGCCTGGGGGTGCTGAGCCCGGGGGTGCTGAGCCTGGGGGTACTGAGTCTGGGGGTGCTGAGCCTGGGGGTGCTGAGTCTGGGGGTGCTGAGCTTGGGGGTGCTGAGCCTGGGGGTGCTGAGACTTGGGGTGCTCCGCCTGGAGGTGCTTTGCCTGAGGGTGCTAAGCTTGGAGGTTCTTCGCCTGGTGATTCTCCGCCTGGAGGTGCTTCGTCTCGCCGAGAGCCAGTCTCCCCACAGGAGCTGCGTGAGTAGTTTGCCCGGCGCCGGGGGCGTGCTGCTGGTGCTGGAGGTTCTTCGGCTGCAGAGGGTGCTACTGCCGCGCGTCCCGGAGGTGCTCGTGCTGTGGGTGCTGGAGCTGCTGGACCTGAGGGTTCTCCTGGAGCTGGTGCTGCTGAGGGTGTTGGCGCTGGAGGTGCTGCTGGAGGTGCTGCTGGAGCGGGTACTCCTGCTGGGGGTACTGGTGCTGTCCCTGCTGTTTCTGGCGTCGCCACGCGGCCCCGACCGTACTTCGTTCCGCTCCTGCAGCAGGTTCTTGGTCTTACACCTTCTCCTGGTCCTCCTCCTCCTCCCTTGGAGGGTCCACAGCCAGTCCCGTCACAGTCACAGCTACAGCCTGCCTCCCCTTTGCCTGCTCCTTCTCCCTACGCTGGTCCGACTGGAGGTCTTACTGAGCGTCGTGAGCCTGCGTCTCGTCCTGCGTCGCCTGTTCGTCCTGCACGCACTAGTGGTCGCGGTTCGCGTCAGCGTCCTCCTCCTGTCCCTGGCACGCACCGGATGTCTCTGCGTCCGTCCACTACTCCTCTGCGTGCCCCTTTGCCTTCTCCTCCTGAGTCCTCTCTTCCTGCTCTTGCCGACCCGGAGTCGGACACTCTTCGTGCTGCCAGTCCCACTGTCACGCGTCTCCTTGCTACTGCTGTCACTGACCCTTCCTTCGAGTCTTCTGCTGCGTCTGCCCTGATCACTGAGCTTGTCGACTTTGCTGCGCGCTGTCGTCTGGACTACGCTGCTAGTCTTGTCGCTGAGTCTGAGTCTGCCTGTCCTCCGTCCGTCGGGGGTGAGTGTGCCCTTGGCACGGACGTCCTTGAGGACAGGCAGGAGGAGTTCCAGTGTCTGGCCGCCGCTTCACCTCATCTCGCGTCTGTACTGCTCGCCCCTGAGGGAGACCCGGATGCACTAGACATCCCGACTCCGCGCTCTTACGCGGAGGCGATAGAGGGTCCCTACTCCTCTTAGTGGCAGGCAGCTATGGATGCAGAGATGGCTTCCTTGAAGTCCACAGGCACCTACGTTGATGCTGTTCCCCCTCCTGGGGCGAACATCGTCAGTGGCATGTGGATCTTCAGGGTGAAGCGGCCGCCGGGTTCTCCGCTTGTCTTCAAGGCACGTTACGTGGCTCGTGGCTTCAGTCAGCGGCAGGGAGTTGACTACTTTCAGACCTTCTCCCCCACCCCGAAGATGACCACTCTTCGGGTACTGCTGCACGTTGCTGCTCACCGTGACTACGAGCTGCACTCTCTCGACTTCAGCACAGCTTTCTTGCAGGGCAGCCTGCACGAGGAGATCTGGCTGCGTCGCCCACCTGGCTTCACTGGGTCTTTCCCTCCTAGTACCCAGGGGAGTCTCCGGCGTCCAGTTTACGGTCTCCGCCAGGCGCCACCTGAGTGGCACGACACACTGAGGACTATTCTTGCGGCACTTGGGTTTGCTCCTTCTACTGCCGACCCGTCGCTGTTTCTGCGCACCGACACCTCTCTGCTGCCGTTCTACATCCTCGTGTACGTCGACGACTTGGTCTTTGCCACAGCTGACACTGCTCGACTCGCCTACGTAAAGTCTGAGCTGCAGAAGAGAGACACGTGCACTGACCTGGGTAAACTGCGCAGCTACCTTGGCCTGCAGATCACCCGGGACAGAGCACGCCGCACCATTACCCTGACTCAGTCACACATGGTGCAGCAGGTCCTTCAGCGCTTCGGCTTCACGTACTCCTCGCCTCAGGCCACTCCTCTGCGTACTCGCCACTCGCTCTCAGCTCTGCCTTCGGATGAGCCCGTAGAGTCGAGTGGCCCGTATGCAGAGCTTGTTGGCTGCCTCATGTACCTGATGACCTGCACACGACCTGACCTTGCATACCCTCTCAGCATTCTCGCACGCTATGTTGCTCCTGGGAGACACCGACCAGAGCACATGGCTGCAGCGAAGAGGGTGTTGCGCTACTTGTGCAGTACGTCGGGCATGGGGCTAGTGCTTGGAGGGCGCAGTCCAGTGGTCCTCACTGGGCACGCGGACGCTTCTTGGGCTGACGACCAGGCTACGCAGCGGTCGCCATAGGGTTACACCTTCGGCCTTGGTTCCGGCTCTGTTTCGTGGCGGGCTACTTGCTCGTCTTCTGTTCTCGGCTCCAGTTGTGAGGCTGAGATCTACGCCGGGGCTATGGCTGCACAGGAGCTTTGCTGGCTCACCTAGCTGCTGACCGACCTTGGAGAGCCGCCTCGTTCTCCTCCAGTCTTGTACGTAGACAACAAGGCCATGCTGGCCTTGTGTCGAGAGCAGCGACTGGAGCACAGGACAAAGCACATTGCTCTCCGCTACTTTCTTGCTCGTGAGCTACAGCAGCGTGGACAGTTGCGACTTGTGTACGTGGCCTCTGAGGCCAACACTGCTGATGTGTTCACCAACGCACTTTCGCCTTGTGATCATCAGCGTTGCTGCACGCAGCTAGGTCTTGTGCCTGTCTTGCCTCACTTGCTCACTTCTTGACCTTGCTTGTACCTTGACCTATATATACTCTTGCTCTTGCTTGCTTGACTCTTGTATATCTCTATATATGATCTTGCATGTGAACTGGCCTTGTGGCCCTTGAACTTGTGCTCGGAATGTGTGGTGACTTTGTGATCCACCCTGAGCTTTGCTTTGCTTTGCTTCACTGGTCTTGTGACCCCTTGTTTCCCCCACTTTGCCTATGGGGGTGTGTCAGAACATTATAGCTTACTTTTTTGTGTAGGCTATAGTGGGGTATCCCATAGGGGGTACAACCCAATTAGGGTTTCCTATTTGTACTCACTTCGTTCATAGTCATTTCATTCTCGTTCACTTCTTCTCAAAGCATTCATCAAGCATCCGACAGCGTTACACAAAGCCGACTCATGGCACAACTGACAACAGTTCAAAGGCAACCTGGAGAAAAGGCCATGCCTTACATCAGTCGCTGTCAAGGACTACGCGACAGACTTATTCGCTGCGGAGGAAACTTATCTGTAGAAGCTTTCGTAACCGTCGTTCTTGCCGGCCTTGGACCTCAATGGCGCACCACCCGTTCACTTCTTCGCGCTCACGGTCGACTCTCCGAAATGCATCTCTGCGCCGAACTTCACGCCGAGCAGCAGGAAATGGACCTGTTCGAAGAACGCAACAACAAAAGGCATCATCAACCAGTCGTTCTTTACACCAATCGACGACAGCCACGTTACCAAAATCGAGGACACGTACCTCCTTATTGTCATCTGTGTCGGACTTCAGGACACACACGCTTCAACTGCCCTCAGCAACAACGACAACCAGCACCATTCTCTCGTCCTCTGCAACCCGCGCCTCCCCACATCGCGTCAACTCAACAACGACCCGCTACCGCCTCAACGACTACTTCAACGCGACCGTCAACTTCCACTTCGGGACCTGCACAGACATCAAGAATCGTCGCCATGGCACGAACAACAGAGTCAAACATCGACTCGTGTATTACCGGCTCTCCACCGACTTACAGTCCTGATGAGCAACCGTCACCACCACCGTCGTCCCTTAACGTGAATCCAACGTACGCCGCCATCGCGAACAGTGCACCCACCGGACCAGACACATGGTTCCTCGACAGCTGTTGCGGTCATCACATGTGCTCTTCATCATGATTTCTTCAGCGCGAACGACGTCTTCCGCGAGACGTCATCATCACCATCGCCAACAACGAAAACCTGTGCACCAACAAACAAGGAGTCGTGGAGCTTCAGTCAAACGAAACAAACGTTATCCTCCAACTAAACAAAGTACTCGTCGTCGACAACCTCGGCTTCAACTTACTGAGCGTCAGCCAACTCATGTCGAAAGGCGTTCACCTGGAGTGCGACTCCGAGGCCCTGGAAATCCGTCTTTACCACGGAAAAGGGGGGGTCTTCATCGGCCGCACAATCCAACAAGATGACGTGTTCGTCCTCGATTTTGTCCCTGACAAAGGCACCACAGACAGCGACGGCATAGTCGCTCTCGCACCTTGGACGCATCCGCCAGACCTCGACCCGAACTTCAGTCCTGAAGGCTTCTGGTACTCTCGTACCATTCCCGAAGCTGAACGCACCAACGCGCTTGCCGTCCTGCAAACACAAGCAAACAACACCTGAGTCAGCACCCGTCATCGAAACAACAACTGCACCCGTCACAGCACCAACAACCACCGAACCTGCAGTTGAAGAACCAACCGTCGTCACGGAACAACCTTCCAAAAATCCACAGCCCGGTCCCTCCGTCGCACCACCACCTCTCATCATCGACACGCCACCGACAGCCGCCCAACAGTTACGCCAGCACCACGCGCCGTTCATCGAAGTGCAGCAACACACGCCGTTTTTTTCGCTAACGCAGACTTCTATCAACGCTCCGTCGGCCACAGCGCCTCCGAAGACATCTGGCATCAACGTCTTGGACATCCTGGAAACAAAACACTTTACAACACAATACGAGCCGGAGTGTTAGACAAGAACGCCCTACTTCTTCCCAACGGACGTGAACTCGAACGACCACGCGGCACCTGCTTCATCTGCCCAGAAGCAGATCTGCCTCACCAACCGTTCCCGTCACACCACAATCCGAGCACCCCCGTTTATCAACCACTCGAGAAAGTCTACAGCGACATACTATACATACCTGGAACCGAAGGACGTGAGATCTGAACTACGTCATCACTTTCATCGACGCCGCAACGCGATATGTCTGGCACGTCAACTTACCGTCACGAGACATGGCTCTAGAAGCCTTCACAGCCTGGCTACCTGTCGCTGAAACAGAGTCGGGAGCGAAACTGAAGTGTTTTCAGTCAGATGGCGCAAAGGAGTACCAGTCAAACCACCTCACGCAGTTCTTGGCAGAAAGAGGCATCAAACGCCTCATCTCTCTTCCTTACGCTCACCAACAGCAGGGTGTGGCAGAAAGGATGAACAGGACCCTGCAGACAACCATGCGAAAGCTGCTACGTGGAACTCGACTGCCCAACTCAGAATGGCCAGCAGCGATGGACCACGCTGTCCTCCTGCACAACTTGTTGTCCTCGTCTTCACTGCCCAACAACGCATCTCCGCACCTGTTGTGGACTGGGAAGCTGGGCAACACAAAAATGTTACGAGTTTTTGGGTGTATGGTACAGTACCGCCCACACACTGCACGCGCAGGGAGATTCTCGCAACGTGCACAGTGGGGTCTACACCTCGGGCTGGCAAAACATTACGAAGCCTGGCGAATCTTCGACGTCCACACAAAGGAAACAGTAGCAGCACGTGACGTTATCTTCTACGAGCGACTCACCCTCAACCATTACCTGGACAACATCGCACGCCACGTCGACCCCACCGGCGGATTTTCTGGTTCCCGAGCCTTCGCTTCACCCTCCGACGCTGCTGACTGGGAAGAAGAAAACGTCGACGGCGCCTCCGAAGCTGCTGGACCCCTTCCCTACTGCTCAGTCCCAATCCCCATGGACGAGGAAAATCCTCGCGACAGCAACAATGCCGACGTCTACTACCATTTCGCCGAGAATGGTTACGTAACACCCCAACCCGTCAACACCGACATCTCTGAACGATACGGCCCCGGATTCGCACCTGATCCTGAAGCGGGAGACGAAGCAGTCTATCCCGAGGATCCCTTGCTGAACCGTCACACCCCCAGCGGACTCCAAGTCCTGGGACTCGTCGCTGCAGTGCACGGGCCTTTGTCGCCACCTGAAGAGCCTCGCTCTGTCAAGCAGGCTCTGGGGGGGGGAACACAAAGAAAAATGGCGCGAAGCCATGGAAAAGGAGTTAAAAGCGCTTTCAGACCGCAACACCTGGAAGATCGTCCCTGCATCACTCGCACAAGACAGACCCATTCTCTCCGGAAAATGGGTATTCCGGATCAAAACCAACTCCGACGGAACCATCGAACGATTTAAAGCTCGATGGGTCGTCCGCGGATTCGACCAAGAGTATGGTCGCGACTTCACTGAAACTTTTGCACCAGTCAGTCGACATACTTCCCTGCGTATACTCCTCGCCATCGCCGCCTCACGTCGCCGCCCACTCCGACAAATCGACGTCGCCAACGCTTTTATATACGCCCCAGTCGACGCTGAAATCTTCGTCGAACAGCCCCACGGGTTCGTCGACGACCCTTCCCTCGTCTGCCAACTACTGAAATCACTATACGGAATTAAGCAGGCACCGCGACTCTGGCAGCAGTACCTGCACGCACGACTCAACGCATCGGATTCAACCAACTGCCCCATGACCAGGGCATGTATCGCCTCACTCACGACAACGACTACGTCCTGCTAATCGTCTACGTCGACGATTTACTTTACATCGGGTCAACTACCACCATCCTCACCTGGTTCGAAAGGGAGCTTCAGACAGATCTCTCCCTCACAGTCTCACCTAACGTCACGCAGTACCTAGGGCTCAACATCCTCGACGAAGACAACGCCATTCGTCTCAGCGCCTCAAAATACGCAAGCACTATCGCCGAACGCTTCTGCATCACACCGACGCACGTCGCAACACCCTACAGTCACCTATCGCTCGATCCAACCGAAGAAACCAACCCACTGCCGTCTGCTGGAATCCAGGAATATCAACAGAAACTGGGCTGCCTACTCTTTGCCGCCGTTACGTGCCGACCGGACTTATCCTACAGCGCCAGTCAACTAGCGACCTACCTCAAGCGCCCAGAACAACGTCACATCAAGGAACTCAACCGTGCCCTTCTCTACTTCATCTCGACGCCAACAGTTGGCTTAACGTATCACAAGAGCACGACGACCGACCTAAAACTACTCGGCTACGTCGACGCTGATCATGCTGCTGATCGTGTCGATCGTCGCTCTCGCACCGGCTACATCTACCGTCTCGAGCCCGTCGGAACTATCTCCTGGCAATCAAGTAAGCAGGAACTCGTCGCACTATCATCTGCTGAAGCAGAGTATATTGCTCTCTGCACCGCTACCAAGGAAGGTCTGTACCTGCGCGAACTGCTGGAAGAAGCGAAAATTGCGAAAGTACCCAGCTTCTCGCTTTTCTGCGACAACCAGTCCGCGATACGGATCGCGAACAAGAATGGCTTTGCCAACAGAACCAAGCATATCGCACTGCGATACTTCTTCGTGAAAGGCGAAATTGAGAAGGGAAAACTCCAGCTGGACTACTGCCCGACCACCGAGATGGCAGCAGATTATCTCACCAAGAAGCTACCAAAGGGGAAATTCGAGTACTGCATGCTGCTCACCGGATTGGGCCACGTCACCGAAGCTAACCACGTCGACACTCCAGAAACGAAGGGGAGTGTTGGGAATATAAACGCATGACTTAGTGCGTTTCTGTAGTATTGAACCTCACCCCATACTGAAGCACAACAAAAGGGGTATGAAGTCGAAAAGGCGCGTACCACATCAAAACCGCAACTGGAGGTTGCGAGCTGTAACCGCCTGGAGGTTACGTAACAGCAAGCGACGCTTCAGTGAACAGTAACCGCCTCGATAGTCGAAGCGTTACGCGTCTCGATAAACATAACCGCTTCCTGTAATCTATCTTTCCTATATATTCCTGTATGCTCTTTGCTTTAATCAATTACTTGTTCTCACATACCAGCACAAGTACATTCACTCAAAAGACTTCCGCTGTGCTACTCTAGCACCTACTAGCCTATTCTCTGCAAAGATCCTAAGGCTGAAATTCTCAGCCCAACAGAGTACATGGCTAGCTAGTTTGCTATTCAAACCCCTGTACTTCTATCTTATAATCATCTTGATCTCCTTCAACTTATAAACAAGGTCACCACTAAGACTTCATAATCTTCCAGTAAGCTAGACAGACTTATCATATCCACTACGATCCTTCAGTCACAGCATCATTGTTTGAGAGCTAGAGTGGATTATAAGGCCTGCTAAGTCTCTGTTCTTCTTAAAACAAGCTTAAAAAAAAAAAAAAAAAAAAAAAAAAAAAAAAAAAAAAAAAAAAAAAAAAAAAAAAAAAAAAAACACTCAATACATTACAAGTCTGCATCACCAGCAACAACCAATGCGCCATCAGCGGTAACCTTCGTCAGCGCCGTTGTCGTCGAGCAACTAGTCGCTCGCATCAACGCTCTTGAGAGCCATCAAGCCAGGAGCATCGATGGCTCGAGCTACGCAAGAGGAGTTGCTGGACTTCCTCTCCCTAGAGAAGACCGTCGCGTCAACTCCGAGAGATCCTTCACCTTTGACAACCGTCAAGCTTCAGCTCTTACGCAAGACAGTCAACAACGCAGTCAGTCAGACACAATCGCGACAATGCAAACAAAGTTCGTTATGACTTCGAAGTTGAAGACATCAGTTCCCTTCGACGGAAAGGATTTCTACATGTGGAGCTTCGAGTTCGAGCTCCTCGCGACAACCGCGCAAATCTGGATGTACTACGATGGGAGCTTACCGTTTCTGACGGAAGGCACCATCCAAGAGAAGAACCAGTACTATCACGAATATTCGCGTAGACCACTCTCCTCCGGAACCTCTCCCCCTTCGAGCAGCTCGGCATTCGCTCCTACAAGTCAGAATGGGCGCCCGCGTACACCTCTTGGGAGCACCTGCACAACTCATACATGGCAACAAATCCTGTCACAATGAGTCGTCTACTCAGCCAGCTAACATCGGTTAAAATGCAAAACGGGGAGAAAGCGAGACAGTATATCAAACGGTGCCGCAATCTACGTGACCACATCAAGAAGTGCAGCGGAATTGTCCCTGACGACATGTTCGTCTCGATGGTTCTCTCTGGCCTTAGACCTGACTGGCGCCAATGCCAATCATTGCTTCGTGCTCGAGCAACCATCTCTGAATCGGCCTTATGCGCCACGCTTCTCTCCGAGCAAAAGGAGATCAACCCGTACAATCAGAAGAACTACAAACGCGAGAAGTTAGTCTTCTATGCTGGAGCGGCTGAAGGGGAGCAACACGGCAAGAAAGGAACGTTCTGCAAATACTACAAGAAGCCCGGGCACACTATTGATCGGTGCTACAAGCGTAAGGCAGCCGACGAAAGACGCAACAACTCTTCCAATCAGCAGCCTTCAGCATCCTCGGCTGCTACAACATCGACCGTGTTACCGCCTTCCATCGTGAGCACGTCCCAGGCTCCTGCCTGCATTACGATCAAAGACAAGGGCAAGGGGTCAATAATGAGCTACATGGCGCGACGTCGCAGAGAGAACCGATACTTTGATGGCGCCGAGTTACCACTTATCACACCCATTAACCCCGTCGCACCCAGTTAAGACAACAATCCCACCGTTCATCGCTAGATCAATCGTCCATCCAATATCCCACTTGATTTCGAGTTGCCTCCGCCAACGCCAGAGTTCCCTCCCAGCATTTCCGCGAGACGATGCATCGACCTCTCACCATACACTGGAGACATCGACCGTGTCGTCACTCCGAAGATTGCCGGGAATGCACGACGAAATTGCGAAGACATCAACATCTGGTACCTGGACAGCTGCTGTGGGCAACACGTGGTGGGATCACCGACATTCATAAAAAAATCAAAGCGCATGAGGTGACCATGCGAGATTACCGTCGCCAACAACGGACGCCTCAAAGCCTATGCCATCGGGGAAGTCTGTCTTGAAGTTGAAGATACTCAATTCACGTTTCACATCGGCGATGTACTGGTTGCTCCGGATCTTCATTTGAAAATAGTAGGCAGTGTTGGAAGAACTGAACGGGAATGAATGAACTAAGAGTGAAAACAATACAAATACCTAACCCTAGAATTGTGTACCCCTTACAGGCTAACCCACTGTAGCCTAAACAAGCACAACAACATATATGATGTTTGACACACCCCCATAGGCGAAGTGGGGAGAACTAGGGGTCAGAAGACCAGTCAAGGCAAAGCAAGGCAAAACAAGCTCAGGGTGGATCTCAAGGATACCACACAAATTCCGAGCACAAGCAAGTGGTCACAAGACCAGTTCACATGCAGGTTGATAATAGAGCAAAAGGTACAATGATCACAACCTAGCAAGAGTAAACATGCAGGTATATATATATAGAGATCAGAGTACAAACAGGCTCAAGAAGTAAGCAAGTGAGGTCCAGTAGGCACAAGGCCTAGAAGAGTGCAAAAGCGATGATGGTCACAAGGCTGAAGCGCCTTGGTGAACACATCAGCAGTGTTGGCCTCAGAGGCCGCGTAACGCAGGCGAAGCTGACCACGCTGCTGTAGCTCTCGAGCAAGGAAGTAACACAGAGCAATGTGCTTCGTTCTGTGCTCCAGTCTGTGCTCCTCACACAAGGCAATGGCTGCCTTGTTGTCGACGTACAGAACTGGAGGAGAACGAGGCTGCTCTCCGAGGTCGGTCAGCAAGTAGGTGAGCCAGCGTAGCTCCTGGGCCGCCATGGCTGTGGCGTAGATCTCAGCCTCACAACTGGAGCTGAGAATAGAAGAAGAGCGAGTAGAACGCCAAGAAACTGAACCAGAGCCAAGACTGAAGGAGTAACCCTGAGACGACCGCTAAGTAGCCTGGTCGTCTGCCCAAGAAGTGTCTGAGTGCCCAGTGAGAACAACTGGGACTCGCAATCCAAGCACTAGCCCCATGCCCGACGTACTGCACAAGTAGCGCAACACCCTCTTAGCTGCATCCATGTGCTCCTTCCGGTGACGGCCGGGAGCCATATAGCGTGCAAGAATGCTGAGAGGGTATGCAAGGTCAGGTCGTGTGCAGGTCATCAGGTACATGAGGCAACCCACAAGCTCTGGATATGGGCCACTCAACTCTACGGACTCATCCGAAGGCAGAGCTGAGAGCGAGTGACCAGTAGGCAGAGGAGTGGGCTGAGGCGAGGAGTACGTGAAGCCGAAGCGCTGAAGGACCTGCTGCACCATGTGTGACTGAGTCAAGGTGATGGTGCGGCGTGCTCTGTCCCGGGTGATCCGCAAGCCAAGATAGCTTGTCTGTTCACCCAGGTCTGTGCACGTGTGTCTCTTCTACAGCTCCGACTTCACGTGGGCGAGTGCCACAGTGTCAGCAGTAGCAAAGACCAAGTCGTCGACGTACACTAGGACGTAGAACGGTGGCAGTGAGGTGTCGGTGCGTAGAAACAGCGACGGGTCAGCAGTAGAAGGCGCGAACCCAAGAGCCGCAAGTGTAGTCCTCAGTGTGTCGTGCCACTCGCGAGGCGCCTGGCGGAGACCGTAGACTGGCCGTCGGAGGCTCCACTGGGTACAAGGAGGGAACGACCCAGTGAAGCCAGGTGGACGGCGCAGCCAGACCTCCTCGTGCAGGCTGCCCTGTAGGAAAGCTGTGCTGAATTCAAGCGAGTGGAGCTCGTAGTCACGCTGAGCGGCGACGTGCAGCAGAACCCAAAGAGTGGTCATCTTCGGGGTCGGGGAGAAGATCTGGAAGAAGTCAACTCCCTCTCGCTGACTGAAGCCTCGTGCAACGTAACGCGCCTTGAAGATAGGCGGAGAGCCCGGTGGCCGCTTCACCTTGAAAATCCACATGTCACTGACGATGTTCGCCCCAGGTGGGGGAACCTCGTCGACGTAGGTGCCTGTGGACTTCCAGGAAGCCATCTCTGTGTCCATGGCCGACTGCCACTGAGAGGAGTAGGGACCGGCCATCGCCTCTGCGTAAGAGCGTGGGGTCGGGATGTCTGGTGCATCCGGGTCTCCCTCAGGGGCAACAAGCATGGACACGAGATGGGGCAAAGCGGCAGCAAAGCACTCAAACTCCTCCTGCCTGTCCTCAAGGACGTCAGTGCCAAGAGCACACTCACCCCCGACGGACGGAGGACAGACAGACTCAGACTCAGCAACCAGGCTAGCAGCTTAGTCTAGACAACAGGTGGCAGCAAAGTCGACAAGCTCAGCAACTAAGGCAAACGCAGCAGCAGACTCAAAGGAAGGGTCAGTGACAACAGTAGCCAGGAGACTCGTGACAGTAGGACTGGTCGCACGAAGAGAGTCTGACCCAGGGTCAGCAAGAGCAGGAAGAGAGGAAGCAGGAGGAGACGGCAGTGGGACACGCTGTGGAGCAGTGGACGGACGAAGCGCCATCCGGTGAGTGCCTGGGACAGCAGGAAGACGCTGACGCTGGACACGACTACCAGTGAGAGCAGTACGGACAGGCGACGCAGGACGAGACTCAGGCGACGCAGGATGAGACTCAGGCTCACGACACTCAGTAAGACCTCCAGTCGGACCAGTGTAAGGAGCAGGACCAGGGAGAGAGAAGGCAGACGGTAACTGCGACTGCAGCTGGACAGACGGAGGACACGCTAAGGAGGGAGGAGGACAAGGAGGAGGGAGCTGACCAAGAACCTGCTGACGGAGCGGAACGAAGTACGGCCGTGACCGTGCAGCGACACCAGAACCAGCAGGGACACCCGCACCAGGGTCCGCAGCACCAGCAGCAGCTCCAACACCTGGGTCCGCAGCTCCAGTAGCAGCTCCAACACCGGGGTCCTCAGCACCAGCAGCAGCTCCAACACCCGGGTCCGCAGCACCAGCAGCAGCTCCAACACCCGGGTCCTCAGCACCAGCAGCAGTTCCAACGCCCGGGTCTGCACCACCAGCAGCAGCGCCCACGGCAGCGGGGTCCGCAACACGAGGCACGCCACTCCGAAGAGTGCAGCGCCGCTCGTACCACTCACGGATCCGCTCACGGGAGGGGAGCTCCCGACTGGGAGGAGAAGCACTAGCACCAGTCCCAGCAGCACGCCCGGCTCCAGCAGCACCTCTCCTGAGGCTGCAGTACTGTAAGTACCACTCACGAACCTGCTCCGAGGAGAGGGCTCCTCCAGGCGTAGGACTCCCAGGCCCAGTACCTCCAGACCCAGAACCCCCAGACACCGGACTCTGCGGCTCAGCACCCCGAAGCTCAGCACCCCCAAGCTCAGCACCCCCAGGCTCCACACCCCCAAGCTCAGCACCCCCAGGCTCAGTACCCTCAAGCTCAGCACCCCCAGGCTCCACACCCTTAGGCTCCACACCCCCAGGCTCCACACCCCCAGGCTCAGCACCCCCAGCATGACGAGAGTCGACAGCTACCTCAACAGGCGCAACCGGGTCTACCTGAGATACACCTGAGGGAGCGGCACCCTGAGGGGGGAGGGGGTCTACAACAGCAGTACCTGGTGCGAGGAAGAGAGGCGGGGGGGGGGGGGAGCGGGGCAGTGCGGTAGGGGAAGAGGCGGTAGTAGGGGACGGACTCGTCAAAAGTGACGTCCTGAGAGGGCAAGACTCGGCGCGAGGTGGCGTGGTAAAACTGCCAACCAGACGCGTCCGGGACAAAGACGAGGAAGACGCAGGGAACAGCACGGGAGGAGAGCTTGTCCGCAGATGCATCTCGGACAAAAGCTCGAGATCCCCAGACCCGGAAACGCGACGCATCGCCAACCTCCCCCGTCCACAGCAGCGTGGGCGAGGTCTTCGGCAAGGAGACACGGGGCCAGAGGTTGAGCTGATGCGCAGCGTACCGGACCGCAAACGGCCACAGAAAGTGGGGGGCAGCCGCATGGATCAAGGAGGTACGGGCGACCTCCATGACCAGGCCAATGCGGCGCTCCGCAACCCCAGTCTGCTGTGGATAGGCCGGAAGCGTGAACGACTGCTCAATGCCATGCTCAGCACAGTAGGCTGCCAAAAGGTCGGAGGAGAACTCACCACCTCTGTCAGAGTGCAAGCGCAGGACAGGAAAGTCCGAGTGAAAACGCTTGCTGAGCTGGAGACGGGCTCTGCGGATCCAAGGGATCAAGACATCAGGGACCTCACCCTTGGTGCGCAAGGGGAAGACCGAAGTGTAGCGCGAGTAGTCGTCAACAACTATCAGGAAGTATCTCTCCTGACCCTAACCACGGACACGGGCTGGGCCCCACACGTCCATGTGGAGCGTCTGCAAGGGAGCAGTCGTCAGGGGAAACGAGGAGGAGTGAGGAGCGGCGCGCTGCCGTTCCTCGACACAGGGAAGACAGGTAGGAGCAGGTGAGGGTGGGAGGGGAGGAAGGACCCTTGGCAGGCCAGAGACAAGGTACCGGGAGTGCATGGCACGAAGCCGCTGCACAGACGGGTGGCCAAGGCGGTGGTGCCAGAGGACAGTCTCGTGTGCCAGGGGGCCGACAGCTGACTTGACGGGGACGTAGACGCAGACGCAGCAACCTGAGGGGACTCAGTAGTCAGTGTGTACAGGTCCGACCCCGGCTGCCGAGTGAAGGTAGCCAAGTGACGGCCCGTACGAGCACACGTACAGTGTGTCACGCGCTCGTAGGCAGGGGTGAACTGGTGAACACCCCCGTCCTGGAGTGCACATCCTGCCACCAAGTTCGTAGAGAACGAGGGGAGGTGGAGACCTGACAGTGTGCCTGATGGGACCGCAGGATAGGGAAGGACAGTGGAAGAGGTCGCAATGACCGGACCCCCAGAGGGGTCAGCAAGCGAGACAGCAACTGCCCGAGCAAGCGGCTGAAGGGCAGTGCGGTCACGAAAGAAGTGGCGAGAAGCACCTGAGTCCAGTGTGAAGGTGTGCAGTGCTGCACTCGACTCAGTACCAAGGGGGGCAGACACACAAGCACCTAGAGCAGCTGCCTCACCAGCACCTGGGGTAGCCGACACGCGAGTACCTGGAGCGGCAGACGCACTGGCCCTAATGCCCGGGTCGGGCGGCACACACAAGTACTCAGCACCCTCTCCACTAGTAGACAACACATACATAGCAGATAGAATAGCATCAAAGTCTAGAGCATAGATATCAATCCCTTCTTCAGGAGATCAATCCAGCGGGGCAGCTCAGTGGCCTGAGGGAACTGAACACGCCAAGCGTCGTCGAGACGAGCGAAGCACCGCTGTGTGGCGTGGGGTCGTCCACACTGCTGACCAGTGTGGTCACCAGTGCGAATGACGTATGTGCAGCTAAGACCACCCCCAACCCCGTGTTGAGAGTACCACTCACGGACCTCCTGGGGCGAAGGAGTGTGCTGCTGGCCCTGGCCACCGCCAGCGCCTCCACGGCCACCACCATCGCCGCCACCTCCTCGACCACCCCAATCCTTGCCGCCGCCTCGTCCACCGCCACCCCAACCACCGACTCCGCCCCTGCCACCTCCCCCGCCGCTGCCGCCACCACCCCCACCGCCGCCACTAGTCCCCCCAGTCCTGCCACCACCCCGCCGCCTCCACCGCCCCCACCGCCGCCTCCCCCGCCGTCACCACCACCACCCTTGCCCCCTTTGCCCTTGCCGCTGCGGCGCCCGCTCGAAGCAGACGCAGTCCCGACCTTCTCAGCACCAAGAAGGTCGACAGCAACAGCAGAGGCGTCAGAGGGAAGAAGGGGGGAAGGAGAACACCCCTCAAAGAACGGGGAAGGAAGTGTGTCAGGGAGGCGGGTGACTAGGTGATAGAGAGTGAGCCAGAGTGGAGGGGGGTGCGTGGTAAGGAACTCAGCGGGCATGGCGGCACGGAAGCGGGCCTCACTAGTACGGAGGTGCGTGATGAGGTCAGCGACTGTGTGAAAAGAGGCCAGGTCGGGAAACAGGTAGGGGAGGGAGAGACAGCCTAGTGCGGCAGAGGCAGGTGAGGAGTAGCGAGCAACTACAGCTGTGTACAGTGCCTGTGCAGTCTTGTGCTGGCCAAAGTGCTCACGTTCGTCTATCGGCAGGGAGTTGCAAATAGCGAAGCGAGCGTGGGCATCACGAGTCTGCCACTGTGAGCGAGCAGTGCTGTCAGCAGTAGCAGCAGGGGCAGTGACATGGCCTAGGGCGTGATCGTACAGTGAGATGTCATCCTTGGCTGTGAGCTGTAGGTAGAGGTGCAGGTCATCTAGCCAGGTGTCAAACTTCACTGGGCGGCCCTCAGCATCAAAAGCTAGAACTTGTGGGCTAGCCATAAGAGCAGTAGAAGTTGCAGCAGTAGCAGTAGAAGAAGCAGTTACGGCGGCTCAGTTCGGGCCGGGCGGCGTGGCTCGGTTCGGGTCGGGTCGCGCGGCTCGGCTGGGTTCGCGCGGCTCGGCTCGGGTCGCGCGGCTCGGGTCGCGCGGCTCAGTTCGGTGGCGCGGCTCGGTTCGCCCCGGGCTGTGGCGGTACCAGGCCGCTCGGGGCCTCTAGGGACGGTGGGCGCGGGGCCAACAGGGCCGTTTGGGGCCTTACGGAGGTGAGCGCGGGTCGTTCGGGGCCTTTTAGGGATCGACGGGGCCGCTAGGGAGGTAAGCGCGGGGCCGTTCGGGGCCGTTTAGGGGTCGACGGGGCCGCTAGGACGGTGAGCGCGGGGCCTAACGGGGCCACTAGGGGCCGACGTGGCCATTTGGGGCCGCTAGGGAGGTAAGCGCGGGGCCGTTCGGGGCCTTTTAGGGGTCGACGGGGCCGCTAGGGAGGTAAGCGCGGGGCCGTTCGGGGCCGTTTAGGGGTCGACGGGGCCGCTAGGACGGTGAGCGCGGGGCCGTGAGGGGCATCTAGGGGCGGGCCGTCAGTGCCTTAGGTGGCCGTGAAAAAAAAAAAAACCGAGGCGCTCTAGGTAGGTAGGTAGGTAGGCAGGTAGGTAGGTAGGTAGGTAGTGGTGGGCCCTTAACAGTTCGGTCCTAGGAAGGACCTGCTCTATACCATGTTGGAAGAACTGAACAGGAATGAATGAACTAAGAGTGAAAACAGTACAAATACCTAACCCTAGAATTGTGTACCCCCTACACGCTAACCCACTGTAGCCTAAACAAGCACAACAACATATATGATGTTTGACAGGCAGAAGTAGGAGCCATAGCTAGGAAAGCCTTAGCTAGGCAAGAAACAGTTTAGGCAAAAGAGGGGGATGCACTAGCAAGAATGAGGATACAAATAGCAAACCCTAGAAGGGTTGTACTCACTATAGAGCACCCCACTACAGGCTAGAGCATAACATTCTGACACACCCCCATAGCCAAAGTGGGGTGTAATCAGGAGAGCAAGCAAAGCAGAACAAGCTCAAGGTGGATCACAATGTCACCACACATTCTGAGCACAAGTTCAAGAAGCAATAGTTTAAAGTTCACAATTATGAACAAAGCTAGTGGTAGTCACAACGGGCAAGTGAGGAGGAGGAGGGACAGTGAGAGGAGAGGAGATAGGAGGCGACGACTGAAGCTGCAGACACACGGGCAACAGGAGGCACACTGGCACAGCGGCTACCGGAACAACGCTCCGGACTACTGGAGTAACTGGCCCCGCGGCTAAAAGTAGCGGCAGACGAGCAACGGACCCACAGGCGACTGGCACAGGTGGCTGCAACTGGGCTACCAGAGCAACTCCCCGGACTACAGGTGCTGCTGGCGACACGACGGCAACCTCCGTTCAGCTTCCCCAAACAGTCCCACCCCCCCTGACACACACCCCCTGCTTCACCCCCAGCTCTACTCCCCCTTCACCCCCCCTAGTACCACTCCGACGGCTCCAACAGGTCCACCCCCCCTCAGCGGCAGCTGCAGCACAGGGAGACGGAGGAGGAGGAGGAGCAGGGAACGACACACAGAAGCTGCACCCCCATACCCCCCACCCCCAAACCCTAATTCAGGAGAACGGGCAGTAGGAGGGGTGGGGCACCATCAGAAGCACGGGGGACAGCGGGGAGGGAAGGGGCAGCAAGGAACGGGCCGCCCACGGGCCTGGCATAGCCTCCCGAACCGCGCGTAGGCAGCCCGAGCCGCGCGCGGGCTTGGCGCCGCTCGTACGGGCCGCACGCTGGCCTGGCGCAGCCCGTACGGGCCGCGCGCGGGCCTGGCGCAGCTCGTACAGGCCGCGCTCGGGCCAGGCGCAGCCCGTACGGGCCGCGTGCAGGCCACGACGGGCAACGGGGGGCGACGCGCGGGTCCCCGTCGCCCGTCGCAGCGCCTCCCGAGAGCGACGCGTGGTGTGACGGGGTAGAAACCCGCCGCGCGCCTCGGGGAGCACGGCGGGCAGAGAAACGCCGCGCGCCTCGGGACGCACGGCGGGTAGAAAACCGCCGCGCGCCTCGGGGCGCACGGCGGGCAGAAAACCGCCGCACGCTCCGAGCGCGCGGCAGGATGAAAACCCTAAACTCGACGCCGCGCACCACGGGGCGCGCGGCGGACAGGGAGTAGCGGTAGCAGCGGAAGCAGTGAAGTGGGGCCCACAGGCCAGGAGCATATAGCTCTGATTCCATGTGAAAATAGTAGGCAGAAGTAGGAGCCATAACTAGGAAAGCCCTAGCTAGGCAAGAAACAGTTTAGGCAAAAGAGGGGGATGCACTAGCAAGAATGAGGATACAAATAGCAAACCCTAGAAGGGTTGTACTCGCTATAGAGCACCCCACTACAGGCTAGAGCATAACATTCTGACACTTCAGTACACCCTGCTCTCTTTGGCGCAGCTCATGCGATGCGGAGTTGACATTCTTTGCAACTGCAAAGACAAGACCTTCGAACTTTACTACAAGAACGCTTACATCGGCAAGGCAGATGATGGCGACGGGGTCTTCATTCTTAACTTCTCGGCTCAAGGCACCACTGACGATTCGCATCGCACCCTTCTTTTGAAGACCACTCCCACAGATCCGCTGTCCTGGTCACACCCCGAGGAAATGGATCTCGAGCGACGTGCTTCCGATGGTCTTGTACGATTACGCAGTGTCCCAACAGCATCAACCTCCAATCCAGGCAATACGGGACCTGCAATCATGCAAGAAGAAGAGGAAAGTGGCAAATCATGAAGTGCAGAACCGCTCGTCAAAGAAAGCACACTAGATCAAGCAACTGAATCTGCCGGTCCCGTAGTCGGCCCGTTGGGAGAAGCTCTAATGCAAGAAAAAGCGGCCACAAGCGGATTGGGCGTTGTCTCAGCATCGGAAGAAGGCAGCCCCACTGATACGACAGAAACCGGCGCTGCCACCAGAGGTGACTGGGGAACCGGAGGTAGCTGGGGAACCGGAGGTGGCTGGGGAACTTCAACTAAAGGCGGATGGGGACAACCAGCTCCCGCCTATTCCGAAGCACCAGGACTCGCTCCTGCAGATGTTGCGGCAGTCGATTCGTATTGGGCACCAGCTGGGGCGGACCTTCTCTTCCAGACCAATACACTCCTGACACACCAGAACCAATCCAAGAAGAGTCAGAGGAAGAGGTGACTTATGAATTCTTCGGGGGAGCAGCAGAGTTACCAGAACCTACCAAGGAGTCGCCGCCACCAGAACAAGGGCCAACAGATCGAGGTCATCGGCGCCGAGTACAGTTACTTCAGAATTCCCATGAAAGGACTTCCCGTCGCCGACTGGCCGAAGGCGCCACCATCTCAGTATCTTCTTGTCACCGGCGAGCAAGTTCACGCCGGCGACACCGACGACATCATTGGAATTCCCCGCGCGCTTTTGGAACGGGACTCCATTCGGGCCTTCGCAGCTGACACCGACGTCGCCAGCGACACAGGACCTGGAAAAGAGCAGAACGACGCAGCAACGGAAACCTGGCATCAGCGGCTCGGCCACCCCTCACACGCCACGCTAAAAAACTCACTCAAGGCTAACGTCTTTGACGATGGAGCACTGCTTCTTCCTCGCGGAGGATCTCTCACAGTGGACTCAGAAGACCCACCATGCACCGTGTGCCCAGCCGCGTCGCTTACTCACAAACCATTTCCTGACTTACCCCCCGGCTACGAACGCTACAAGCCGCTCAACAAAGTTTACAACGACTTTATGAACCTCAGCCAGGAAGGGCTCGACGGCGAAAACTATACACTTACCTTCATTGACACAAGCACCCGCTACGTCTGGGCCATCAACACCGACTGTCGCTCCTTGGCCTTGGAGTGTTTCATCGAATGGATGAAGCGGGCTGAACGACAATCAGGATTGAAGCTGAAAAGTTACCAAACAGACGGAGCCCTAGATTTCTTCTCGACCGAGTTCACGGAGCTCTTCAAGCAGAAAGGGATTGAACACCTGGTGTTTCTGCCCTACGCTCACAAGTAGCAAGGCATAGCAGAACGGACAAACAGGAGCCTCGCTACAAGGACGAGGGCCCTGATGAAGCAGTCGGCCATCCCAGCCAAGTATTGGCCGTTTGCGATGAACCACGCTGTCCACCTGCACAACTTGCTGTCCTCTTGAAGCTTTGAGAACAACAACTCTCCTTACAGGGCTTGGACGGGCACAAAGGCGGACACGCGTCTGCTTCGAGTGTTTGGCTGCATGGTACAGTACAGGCCCCACACAGCAAGGACCGGAAAGTTTGCTAACCGGGCTCGCTGGGGCATTCATCTCGGAATCGAAAAAAAATACAAGACGTGGATCATGCTGGACTACGCGACACACGAAGTGACAAAATCACATGAGTGCATCTTCTATGAGAAGCTGACTCTGCCACTGTTCAGCGAACACCGCGAAGCTGACAGGGCAGCGGAAAGGGTTTTCGAGGGACACCGCAGCTTCGCAACTTTACACGATGAAGCTGACCTGGAGGAGGACGCTGACGCAGCAGCAGCCACTCAATTTGATAGCGCACACAACATCCCCCTTGCAAGCCCATTCCAGACTCCAACCTTCATACATGTACATCAATCTGATCCTAACGAGACAACTTGAGAAGCTCACAACTTCAACAGCGAGGCACGCCGATCCCTGGATGCCGAGTTACCACCACCAAACACCTCGCAAGGCACCCTCCGCCTCGGCAATGACAACGACGACGATGTAGTCGAAGTAACCAGCTTCCATGACTACGATCGTCTGCACTACGAAAAGACCAACGAAACTGGTCTACGCATTCTCGGACTCGCAGCCGCTGTTTGCCATGAATCCCCCAAGGAGCCCACCAATGTTTGCAAAGCTCTTTCTGGCCCCGACAGTGAGAAATGGAAGGCAGCCATGGCCAAGGAAGTTGCGGCGCTCAAGAACCACGGAACATGGAAGCTGGTTCCTCGAACGTAAGCGAAGGGGATAAAAATTCTCAGCGGAAAATGGGTCTTCCGCATCAAAACACTCGCGGGTGGCTCCATTGACAAATACAAGGCGAGATGGGTGGTGTGCGGCTTCGAGCAAACTCACATGGTGGACTTTGACCTTACCTACGCACCTGTCGGACAGCACACCTCAGTACGCATCCTCATCTGCATCGCAGCCGTTAAACAGCGTCCGCTCCGTCAGATCGACGTTGGCAGTGCATTCCTCTACGCTCCGGTCGACGCCATCATCTTCGTCGAACAACCTCATGCCTCCAAGGAAAACAACGGCGCCGTCTGCCTGCTTCCGAAATCCCTTTATGGGATCAAGCAAGCACCTTGCCTGTGGCAGCAATATCTGCACACCGTTCTCGCAGAGCTCGGATTCAAATAGCTACCACACGACCTCGGGATGTACCGGAAGGAGTCGCGTGGCAAATTCATTCTCCTCGTCGCCTACGTCGATGATCTACTTTACACTGACGACGACACGGAGCTGTTGGACCAGTTTGAAGTAGACATTAAAGAGAAGCTGGAGGTTACTATCAACCATAATGTCACTCAGTTCCTGGGTCTCAACATCACCCAGTCCGCCACCTCTATTCATCTCTCCGCCACCAAATACGTTGAAACGCTCACAAAGAAATTCGCCATAACACCAATCAACCTCTCTACCCCCTTTCGCACTCCTCCCTTTAACAACAAACCGGACACCACGCCACTCTCCCTCGAGAACCATCGGCTCTACCAGCAGCAGCTGGGGTGTCTCCTGTTCGCCGCCGTCACATGCCGGCCCGATCTCTCCTACGTCGCAAGCCAGCTCGCTCAGTACATAAAGTGACCTAAAGGGGAGAATCTACTAGATCTACGCCAAGCACTTCAATACTTCATCTCAACTCCTGACGTCTCACATAGGTAACAGAACCGCGCGCGATTCGTAACCCACCTCAATCAGTTTTACAGTGGAATTTTGGAAAAAGAGTTACGTCCCTTTCCGTCTTACCCTTCCGTCAATGCAAACAAGCTGTAAACGCAATTGGTCGAACCAATTGCATCACGCCATGTGTTGGCGTTTTGTTTGGTTTATTCCCCCCACTTGTAAGAAAACCTTGATGGTAATGTTTGCTAGCTACCTCCCACGTGCACTATTCAATTCTAGTGCACCGTCACCCTCCGCCCACATTCTCGCCACCCAACCCAACTTGGTAAGGTTGGAGGGGTGTGTAGTGGGGACCACACCAACCTCCAACACTACGCCTTGGTCCCCACAAGCACCTATGCATACAAGCCTACCCTAGCACAAGATGCATGAAAGGTATTTGCAGGCAAAGGCTTGGTGAGGAAGTCCGCGGATTGAGCGTTGGTCTCCACATAGTGTAGCTCTGTTAGAATCTAGCAGCGGGAATGATTGAACTATGAAAGAGTTGGGTACAAGTATGAAACCCTAAAAGGGGTTGTACCCCATATTGGCTACCCTACTACAGCCTAAACATATATAGCAGATATAACATTTGACACACCCCCATAGGCAAAGTAGGGGAGAGCAAGGGGTCACAAGACCAATCAAGAGAACCAAAGCAAGCTCAGGGTGGATCACAACGTCACCACACACACTGAGCACAAGCAAAGGACCACAAGGCCAATTCACATGCAGAGGTATATACACAACAACAACAGTGCGGTGATCTCTACCTAGCAGAGCAGGCATGCATGTATATATACATATAGAGAGATCACAGTACAAGCAACGTCTACAGCAAGTGAGGCAAAGTGGGCATAAGGCCTAACAAAGTGCAGAAACGCTGATGATCACCAGACGGAAGTGCCTTGGTGAATATATCAGCAGTGTTGGCCCGAGTGGCCACGTGAGCAAGACGAAGCTGACCACGCTGCTACAACTCTCGAGCCAGGAAGTAACGCAGAGCGATGTGCTTCGTTTTGTGCTCCATTCTGTGCTCCTGACACAAGGCAATGGCGGCCTTGTTGTCGACATACAACACTCGAGGAGAATGAGGCCGCTCTCCCAAGTCGGTCAGCAGGTAAGTGAGCCAGCGTAACACCTGTGCAGCCATGGCTGTGGCGTAGATCTCCGCCTCACAGCTAGAGCTGAGAACAGAAGACGAGCGTGTAGAACGCCAAGAGAGTGAACCAGAGCCAAGGCTAAAGGTGTAACCCTGTGACGACCGCTGCGTAGCCTGGTCGTCAACCCAAGAAGCGTCTGAGTGCCCAGTGAGGACAACTGCGCTCCGCCCTCCAAGCACGAGCCCCATGCCCGATGTACCGCACAAGCAATGCAGTACCCTCTTAGCAGCATCCATGTGCACCTCTTGTCGCCGACCAGGAGCCACGTAGCGAACCAGAAGGCCAAGAGGGTACGCAAGGTCAGGTCGAGTGCAGGTCATCAGGTACATGAGGTAGCCCACTAGCTTTGGGTACGGGCCACTCGGCTCTACGGACTCGTCCGAAGGTGGAGCTGAGAGCGAGTGGCCTGTAGCCAGAGGACTGTGCTGTGGCAAGGACCAGGTGAAGCCGAAGCGTTGAAGGACCTACTGCACGATGTGTGACTGAGTCGGTGTGATGGTGCGGCGTGCTCTGTTCTAGGTGATCTGCAAGCCAAGGTAGCTGCGCAGCTCACCCAGGTATGTGCATGTGTGTCTCTTCTGCTGCTCCGACTTCAGCAGGGCGAGAGCCTCAGTGTCAGCAGTGGCAAAGACCAAGTTGTTGACGTACACGAGGATGTAGAACAGCGGCAGCGACGTGTCGGTGCGCAGAAACAGCGACGGGTCAGCAGTCGACGGAGCAAACCCAAGAGCCGCAAGTGTAGTCCTCAGTGTGTTGTGCCACTCACGTGGTGCCTGGCGGAGACCGTAGACTGGCCGCCGGAGGCTCCACTGGGTACCAGGAGGGAACGACCTAGTGAAGCTAGGTGGGCGACGCAGCCAAATCTCCTCGTGCAGGCTGCCCTGTAAGAAAGTTGTGCTGAAGTCAAAAGAGTGAAGCTCGTAGTCACGCTGAGCGGCAACGTGCAGTAGTACCCGAAGAGTGGTCATCTTCAGGGAGGGGGAGAAGGTCTGAAAGAAGTCTACTCCCTCTTGGTGACTGAAACCTTGAGCAACGTAACGAGCCTTGAAGACAGGCGCAGAACCTGGTGGCCGCTTCACCCTGAAAATCCACATGCCACTGACGATGTTCGCCCCAGGAGGGGGAACCTCATCAACGTAGGTGCCTGTGGACTTCCAGGATGCCATCTCTGCGTCCATGGCTGTCTGCCACTGAGAGGAGTACTCACCCGCAATCGCCTCAGCGTAAGAGCGTGGGGTCGGGATGTCTGGTGCATCCGGGTCTCCCTCAGGGGCAAGAAGGATGGCCACAAGATGAGGTACAGCGGCTGCAAGACACTCAAGGTCCTCCTGCTTGTCCTCAAGGACGTCCGTTCCAAGTGCACACTCACCCCCGACGGACGGAGGACAGACAGACTCAGACTCAGCAACAAAACTAGCGGCGTAGTCTAGACGACAAGCAGCAGCAAAGTCAACAAGCTCAGCGACTAAGGCAGACGCAACAACAGAATCAAACGACGGGTCAGTGACAACTGTGGCTAGCAGACCTGTGACAGTAGAGTAAGCAGCACGGGTGCGGTCAGACTCAGGCTCAGGAACGGTAGGCAGAGAAGACGCAGGAGGGGACGGCAGGGGAACACGCTGCGGAGGAGAGGAAGGATGACGGACGACGAGGTGGGTGCCGGTGACAGTTGGCTGACGCGAACAAGGAACACGACGACCAGGACGACCAGAATGGACAGGCGAGACAGGACACGACGCAGGCTCACGACGCTCAGTAAGACCCCCTATCTTCTCAGTGTAAGGAGAAGGAGCAGGCGGCGGTGAGCCAGTCTGTAACGGAAGACCAGTAGACAAAGGGAGACTAAGAACCTAGCGAGGTACAGAGTCAGACGGTAGCTGAGACGACGGAGACGGTGGAGCGAAGAATAGGCACGGCTGTGCAGCGCCACCAGCACCTGCAGCTCCAGCACCCCCAGCAGCCCCAGCACCTCCAGCAGCTCCAGAACCCTCAGCACCAGCTCCTCTAGGACCAGCTCCACCAGCAGCAGCACCCCTAGAACCAGCACCTCCAGTCCCAGGGTCTCCAGCCTCAGTGTCTCCAGCAGCAGCACCCCCAGACCCAGGGTCTCCAGCAGTAGCACCCTCAGGCTCAGCACCTCTAGCCCCAGCAGCTCCAGTACCTCCAGTACGAGCACCTCCGGGACCAGCACCACTCCCATCTCCAGTGACGCTAGCAGAAGTACCTCCAACGGCAGAGCCCCGAGCTCCAGAAGGGTGACCCTGACGGCGACCGTACCAGTCGTGCAACTGCTGTGAGGTGAGAGGCACACGCGGACGAAGGCGGCTACTCCAAGGAGACTGCGCACTAGCAGACTCAGAACCCTCAGCGCTAGCACCCGCAGCAGCTCCAGAACCTCAAGCACCAGCACACGCAGCAGCTCCAGAACCTCCGGCGCCAGCACCCTCAGCAGCTCCAGAACCTCCAGCAGAAACAACACCAGTAGCAGAGACACCATTACCAGTGCCTCCCGCAGCAGGGCCCCTAGCTCTAGCAGCGCGACCCTGACGGCCAACGTACCACTCACGTAGCTACTGTGGGGAGAGAGGGAGTCGACGACTAGAGTGCAGCGGCAAGGTACCAGCAAAGCGACTGCGGAGACGCCGCCGTAGGGAGACTGCTCACCAGACGCCTCAGTGCCCCTAGGTGCAGCACCCCCAGACTCAGTACTCCCTGGCGCAGCACCCCCAGACTCCTCACGTCCAGGCTCAGCACCTCCAGTCTCCGCACCCCCAGGCTCCGCACCTCTAGGCTCCGCACCTCCAGGCTCCACACCCCCAGGCTCAGCACCCCTAGGCTCCGTACCCCCAGGCTCAGCACCCCCACGCTCCACACCCCCAGGCTCAGCACCCCCAGAAGCAGCACCCCGAGCAGAACCACCCTCAGCAGGACCTGAGTCACCAGTGACCTCAACCGGCGCAGTCAACGGAGGAGGGTCTACCTGAGAAACTTCTGAAGGAGCAGGACCGGGAGCGGGAAGGGGGTCTACCTGGGGAGCACCTGGAGCGAGGAAGAGCGGCGGGGGGGGGGGGGAGAGGGGCATTGCGGTAGGGGAAGAGACAGTAAAAAGGAACTGACTCGTCAAACGTGACATCCTGAGAGGAGAAGACACGGCGCGAGGTGGGGTGGTAAAACTGCCAACCAGGCGCGTCAGGGACAAAGCCAAGGAAGACACAGGGAACAGCGCGGGCGGAGAGTTTGTCCGCAGTCGTATCGCGGACAAAGGCACGAGCACCCCAAACCCAGAAATGCGACGCATCGTCAACCTTCCCCGTCCACAGCAGTGTGGGCGAGGTCTCCGGCAAGGAGACACGGGGCCAGAGGTTGAGCTGATGCGCGGCGTACTGGACCGCAAACGACCACAGAAAATGGGGGGCAGCCGCATGGATCATGGAGGTACGAGCGACCTCCATGACTAAGCCAATGCGGTTCTCAGCAACCCCATTCTGCTGCGGAGAGGCCGGAAGCGTGAACGTCTGGCGAATGCCGTGCTCCGCACAGAAGGCTGCCAAGAGGTCAGAGGAAATCTCCCCACCTCTGTCAGAGTGCAGACGCAGGACCGGAAAGTCCAAATGGAACCGGTCGCGGAGCTGGAGACGAGCAGCGCGGATCCAAGGGATCAAAACATTAGGGACCTCACTCTTGGTGCGCAAAGGGAAGACCGTGGTGTAACGCGTGTAATCGTCGACGACCAGCAGGAAGTGCCGCTCGTGGCCCTGTCCACGGATGCGGGCTGGGCCCCACACGTCCAGGTGGAGAGTCCGCAGGGGAGCCTTTGTGGGAGGGAACGAGGAGTGAGGAGCGGCACGCTGCCGCTTCTCGACACAGGGAAGACAGGGAGGAGCATGCGAGGGTGGGAGGGGAGGGAGAACCCTGGGAAGACCAGAGACAAGGACACGGCAGTGCATGCTGCGAAGGCGCTGCACCGAGGGGTGACCAAGGCGGTGGTGCCAAAGGAGGGTCTGGTGCGACAAGGCGCGACACGAGCAGGGGGCCGACATCTGACCTGACGCAGACGCAGACGCAACTATCTGAGGGGACGCAGTGACCAGTGTGTACAGGCCCGACCCCGGCTGCCGAGTGAAGGTAGCCAGGTGACGACCCGTCTGAGCACACATTCAGTGTGTCACACGCTCGTAGGTAGGGGTGAACTAGTGAACACCCGCGTCCTGGAGCGCAGAACCCGCCACCAAGTTCGTAGAGAACGAGGGGAGGTCAAGACCCGACAGTGTGCCGGACGGGACAGCAGGACAAGGGAGGACAGTGGAGGAGGTCGCACAGACTGGACCACAAGAGGGGTTTGCCACGGAGACTGGAACCAGCCGAATGAGCGGCGTGAGGGCGGTGCTGTCGCGAAAGAAGGATTGAGAAGCACCAGAGTCAAGTGTGAAGGTGTACAAGGCCGCAGCAGGCGCAGTACCAGAGAGAGTAGAATCACCAGCACCTGGAGTAGCAGTCTCACCCGTACCTAGAGCAGGAGACACACTAGCCCCTAGAGCAGCAGCCTCACCATCACCTAGAGCAGCAGGCTCTATACCTGGGATAGGCGGTACGCACAGGTAACAGGCACGGTCAGCACTAGTAGGCAATGCATACATAGCAGTGAGAATAGCATCATAGTCAAGAGCAAATATATCTACCCTCTGCCCAAGCAGCTCCACCCAGTCGGGGAGCTCAGCCTCGTCACCAAACTCGGTACGCCAGGCGTCGCTCAGACAGGCGAAGCAGCGGGACTGTGTGTGACTAAGAGTCCTGCAAGCCTGACCAGTCTGAGTACCAGTGTGAATGACGTACGTGCAGCGAACGGTACTCAGAGACCCTCTTCTCTGAGCGTACCACTCACGAAGCTGCTGAGGTGTGAGAGACTCGCGCGGACGTCGCTGGAGCTGCATCTGGCCACTGCCATTATCAGGAGAAGCAGTAGTAGCAGCAGTAGCAGCAGTAACAGCAGTAGCAGAGCGGCCACCCCGACAACCCCAACTAGCGTACCACTCACGAAGTTGCTGGGGCGTGAGGGACTCACGCAAACGTCGCTGGAGCTGCATCTGGCTATCGCCAGTAGCAGCAGTAGCAGTAGCAAAAGCAGTAGTAGCAGCAACAGCGCGTCTAGGGCAGGCGCAGTAGGCAGGCAGACGGGCAGGCACGGCAAGCAGGCAGGCAGGTAGGCAGGCGGTAGCGTTCGAACAAGGCAGGTGCTCACCGGTGGCAGGCAGGGCCGGCACTCGGCGGGGCCGCAACAGCGGCTGCAGAGTAGGGCCGCGGCAGCTGTAGTGTAGGGTCGCGCCAGTAGCAGGTCGGGATTGCGTCAACGTCCAGGCGGGGCCGCGTCGGCGGCAGGGCGCGATCGCGGTAGTTGCAGGGCTGGGTCGCGCCAGCGGCAGGTCGGGGCCGCGGCAACTGCAGGGCTGGCGGGGCCGCGTCAGCAACAGGGCGCGGCCGCGTTAGCTGCAGGGCTGGCGGGGCCGCGTCAGAAGCAGGGCGCGGCCGCGTCGGCGTCTGGGCGGGGCTGCTTAGCAGCAGGGCGCGGCCGCGTCAGCTGCAGGGCTGGTGGGGCCGCGTCAGCAGCAGGGCCCGACCGCGGCAGGTTGGGGCCGCGTCAGCGGGAAAGCGGGGCCGCGACCGCGGCCTGACCAGGCCGCGACAGCGGCAGGGCAGGGCTGCGACCGCGGCCAGACGGGGCCGCGACCGCGGCCTGACGGGGCCGTGACAACGACCTGGCGGGGCCGCGCTATGGCCTGCAGAGGCTGCGCGCGGGCGGCGAGGGCCTCCAGGGGCGGCGCGCGGTCGGGCAGAGGCTGCGTGCGGGCTGCGAGGGCCTGCAGGGGCGGCGCGCGGTCAGGCATAGGCTGCGCGCGGGCGGCGAGGGCCTGCAGGGGCAGCGTGCCAGCCTGACGGGCCTGCAGGGGCGGCTCGCGGGCCTGAGTGACCTGCAGGTGGCAGCTCGGGGGGCTGACGGGCCTGCTGGAGCGGCTCGGGGGCCTGACGGGCCTGCAGAGGCGGCTCGTGGGCCTTACTAGCCTGGAGGGGTGGCGCACTGGCCTAGGACAGCAGGAGGCAGTGCGAGGGCTGCAGGACGGCGCGCGCAGTGCAGCACGTCACTAGGCAAGGCAGGCAAGCACAGGACAACACGTGGGGTAGCGCGGTAACCGCAACGGTAGGTGGGCCTGAAAAAAAAAATGGTCCTACGGACCTAGTGCTATGAAACCGTGTTAGAATCTAGCAGCAGGAATGATTGAACTATGAAAGAGTTGGGTACAAGTATGAAACCCTAAAAGGGGCTGTACCCGATATTGGCTACCCCACTACAGCGTAAACATATATAGCAGATATAACATTTGACAAGCTCCACCTCCTTGTCTTCGACGAGCTTGCGGATGAAGTGATGACGGATTTGAATGTGCTTGGTCCTTCCGTGAAGGACCAAGTTCTTTGCGAGGTTGATCGTCGCTTGATTGTCCACGTGGATCGGCGTTGGTCCCTCTTGCTCGTATCCTAGCTCGGCTAGGAGACGCCTCAACCACACGACTTTGGTACCACCACGGTTGAGATCAACATACTCGGCCTCGGTTGAGCTAAGGGCAATCAGATTTTGCCTCTTGCTTTGCCAAATAACCGCTCTCTCAAGGAGTGTGAAGACAAGGCCCGAGATGCTTTGCCGAGTGGAAGGATCTCCCGCCCAATCGAAATCAGTGAACCCTATGAGTGCTATCGGCCTAGCTTCATGGTGGAGCCGTAGGTGACTAGCGCCCCTAACATAGCGAAGACGATGCAATGCACGCTCGTGCTCTACCATGGGGTTGGAGACTACTCGCCGGAGTAGCCCAACCGTGAAAGAGAGGTCGGTGCGACTGCTCACAGCGGCATACATGCATGAATGAAAGCGCTTGGTCTTCTCGGGATCCATAGGGACTTCATCGATTGTAGCCAAAGGGAATGGGTGCCGGATTGCTCTCGCTCATCCCAAAGCGAGCCACCACGTCCTCCAAGTGCTTGTGTTGGTGAAGATGAAGAGTCTTGTGCGCGCGATCGCGATCGATGTGCATGCCGAGGTAGTATGACACGGCACCAAGGTCGCGCATGAAGAAGGCCGATGCAAGCTTCGCCTTGATCTCCGCCACAAGGTCATTGCAATCGGGAACGAGGAGAAGGTCATCCACGTAGAGAAGTAGGACGAACTTCTTAGCCCCACGGTTGGGGATGTAGAGGGCGTGATCACACTCACTCCGAGTGAAGCCCAACTCTAGCAAGTGGTTGTCCATCCTCATGTACCACGTTCTAGGGCTTTGCTTCAAGCCGTAGATGGTGCGCTTCAACTTGCACACACGGTCCGTACCATCCTCCAACCCCGGCGGTTTCTACATATACACCTCCTCCTCCAGGTAGCCATATAAAAAGCGGTTTTTACATCAAGTTGTTCTACCTCTACGTCAAGTCCTCTCGCTAGAGCTAAGATGACACGAAGGGTAGAAAACTTTGCTACCGGTGCAAAGGTCTCGTTGTAGTGAAGCCCGGCCTTTTGCGTGTACCCTCAAGCGAGCTTTGTATTGCTCCACCTCACCGTTTGGCCCGAGCTTCTTCTTGAAGACCCATCGGGCCCGACGGTGTAGGTATTTGGGGGCAAGGGGACAAGATCATACACATCATTTTCGATGATTGACTCATACTCCTCATTGAGTGCTTGAGTACAATTGGCGGCTTGGAGCGTTTCCATCGCCTCACGGTATGTGGTAGGTGTGAAGTCAGCCATAATGCACATGGCATCTCCCCTTTCATCATCATCCTCCACCACCAATGAGTAGTCGGCGTACTTCGGGTTCGGGTGAGGAGCTCTTCGAGCGCGAGTAGATGCAAGCGTTGGAGCAACGACGGTAGAAGGACCACCATCCTTCTCTCTCTCCACTCCAACCACTTCAACACCATCTCCCTTCTCATCCTGAAAACTCCTCTTCTCGAGAGCTTCTTGAGAATATGACTCGTTCGTGTCTTCAACTTTTGGAGGGATGACCACGACCGAATGCTTATCTTTTGGTGAAGTTGGGAAGCGGCTCTCGAAGAATGAGAGGTCACGTGACACCATCACCTTTCCCCTCTCCAAGTTCCACACCCACCATCCCTTGTGCTCAAGGTTATGGTTCAAGTACATCCCCACACGCGCCTTCACCTCAAGCTTGGTTCGTGTAGCATCGGGAACATGGTATTAACAAATGTGCCCAAAGGTGCGGAGGTTGGAGACGTCCGGTTTGTCGCCACTCCAAGCCTTGAGGGGGGTCACGTTCGGCAAAGTCTTGGTCAAGCTTTGGTTGTGAATCCAAGTTGCCAACATCGTCCCTTCACCCCACCAAGACTTGTCCGCATGCTTCTAACCGCCTCTACCAAAGTGCGGTTCAAGCGCTCCGCCGCTCCATTTTGTTGAGGTGGGTGAGGAACAGATACGTTGTGGAAGGTTCTTCGTGCCTTGAACCACCCGTCGAGCTCGTTGTTCATGTACTCTCCTCCATCTGACCAAATCCGCTTCAAGAGTTGTCCATCCTTTTCCGTCTCAATAAGCACCACCCACATCTTGATTGTCGTAGAAGTCACGCTCTTGTCCTTGAAAAGGTAGACCCACACCATTTGTGTAGCGTCGTCGAGGAGGGTGAGAATGTAGCGTGCTCCCCTTTTAGAGATAGGGGTGATTGGTCCACACAATTTGGTGTGGACGAGATCGAGCTGGTTGGAGGCGAGAGGCTTCGTGCAAGTTGGAAATGGCTTCCACGCTATATTCCCTTCAAGACACGACGATCATTTCTCCGCGCCAGCATTTGTTGACAAGTCGGTGAGTTTGTTGTCATCCCACGCACTACGCCTTGAGTTTTTATGGTGCGGTTGGTTGGTTGACGCGCTCAAGTTCCCGAAGCGGTTGTGCTCCAATGAAGGCTTCGCCGCTGCCGCGTGCACTGACGCAAGGTTCGGTGTAGCCACGGGCTTGAAGAGTTCGCTGTCTTGATGCGCTTTGTCGATGAAGCGCCCGAAAGATGTGGTCAAGGTCATGACCGTGCCTTCGATGTTGAAACACATTCCCTTGGTGGTGAGTTGTGACACGAAGAGCAAGTTAGCGCTGCGTCCTGGTACAACCAACACGTTGTTGATTGTCATTGGACCGCCGTCCACCGCAAGGCGCAACGTTCCGCGTCCATTCCCCTCAAGCGAGTCTTGATTACTGAAGACCACGCACTTGATAGGAGCATCCGCCAAGACATCCTTAGGAAACCCCGTGTGCGGCATCATGCGTTGTGTAGCGCCCGTATCGAGAAGCCATTCGAGCTTGCCAATGGCTCATTCTCCCGCGATGAACACGCGCTCCTTGTTGTCTTCTCCCAAAGTCACCATGTTCGCGTGCCGCTCCTCTTGAGTTGGAGACGTTGGAGTCCAATTCCTTGTCTTGCTCCGACACTCGCCCCACCAATGCCAAAGCTTCTTGCAATACCAGCATGCTTCTTCACGAGCATGACCACGGTTGTTGTTGTTAGCGTGTCCTCCACGTGAAGAGTTCGCGCTTCCACTTGCATGCCCACGGTCATTCTATGGCTTGGTGTAGACCACTCCCTTCTTCGCGCCACGCGTGAAGTGAGCCGAACTCGTGGAATCGCCTTTAAAGTTATTCCACCGCATCTCCTCGTTGATGAGGCGTGCTGTCACCTCCTCCTTGGTCGACGTCGCTTGCGTGTCTTAAAGGGTGGTGATGACGGTTGACCATTCCTCTCCGAGCCCTCCAAGAAGCGTCATAATCCAATCCTTCTCGTCCACGTCCGCTTCAAGCTCCACCATTCGTTCGCCAAGCCCCTCAATGCAATTCACATACGCACGCATTCGCTCATCCTCCTTGATGCGCACGGTGAAGAAGTTCCTCCTAGCTTGCAACTTGTCGTGGATTGACTTCGATACATGGGTCTTCTCGAGGCACCGCCAAGCTTCGTGTGTAGCTCCTTCAAGGTCGATGCACAAGCTCACCACCGGCACGAGTTGAAGTCGAGCTTCGACACGAGAAACGAGAATGCCTTCTTGTCTTTCTTCACCCATGCTCCATGCTCCGTTGTCGAGGCGCTTGAAGGCTTCACTTTGGATCCGTCAAAGAAGCCCCAAAGCTCACATTCCATCATGTGAACCTTCAACTTGAAGCGCCATGATGCATAGTGCTCGCCATTGAACAATGGCACCGCACTCATATCGACAATCGTCGTCGATGCGGAGTATGAATTATTTAGGTTAGAACAAATGGAGACACCAGAGGTCGATGAGGAAATCAAAGACATGGTGACGCATAGAGCTAGGCGTCAAGCGTTTGGGAATTCCTATAGCTCTGAAACCATGCAAGAAGAATCGTCTGCTTTAAAACGCTGTCATAAACCCAATACTTGATGAAAATATCCTTGTCAGCTCTTTCTGGATAGGTCTCTGAGTTAAAAATCCGTAGCAACAAAGAACGCCAAGAACGGCCAAGTAGTGAGAACGAAATAGTCGATTATATGGGGCTGGGTACACAATTCCAAAGAGGATGAAATTCACAATGACGAGAGAGTTTTTACACTCTATAACATAGAAACTCCCTATAGCAGTATCGCATTTGTAACGGAACCGCGCACGATCCGTAACCCACCCCAATTACACTTGACGGCGAACTTTCGAAAAAAGAGTTACGCCCCTTTCGGTCTTACCCTTCCGTCAATACACACAAGTTGTAAATGCAATTGGTCGGACCAATTGCATTACGCCATGTGTTGACGTTTTGTTTGGTTCATTCCGCCCACTTGTAAAAAACCCTTGATGTTTTGTTTGCTAGTTACCACCCAAGTGCACTATTCGATTCTAGTGCACCGTCACCCTCCGCCCACATTCTCGCCATCCAACCCAACTTGGTGAGGTTGGAGGGGTGCGTAGTAGGGACCACTTGGCCCCCCACCAACCTCCAACACAACGAGTACAGAGGCTCCACTCAGGTCAAAATAGTTTCACCACTTCAGGCCTTTCTCCCTCCGCTCACCGCTTTCCACTCTCCGCTTTTAGCCTCCACATTTAGAAACTTCTGACGGTGCTTTCATTTACAATATAGCAAGCAGGAATCTCAAGATGAACACATACAGACGCCATGTGGCCATGGGAGGGTGCTTGACCTCTGTCAAATCCTTGATTTCATCCCGTCTAGCTTCCAGTTTGCCGAAGCCTCGACGACCACACTAGGCAAGTTCTTGAACATCCCACTTTGGACATGGCCGCATGATCCAAGCACAAAACGGCTGGAAGGCGGAGCGGGTAGAGCTCAGACGATGCTTCGTGACGATGGCTCGACGCCACTCCCAGCGAGTTTGGCCAAATGGTATGCCTCATTTCTCGAAGAGCCAAATAGCGGGAGGCCCAAGTATTTGGAGCTACTAGGATGTCTCGTGATGATGGTGATGGCTTGATGTAGCAATCTGTGTTCTGAAAGACGCCATATTGAAATGTATTATCCCCCAACGGCTCTCGAGGCGCTATGTTTCATATTAAAACGACAGACGCTCAGATTGTTACCATCACATTCATTAGCCGGGCATTCAAAAGTCCAATCGCATATCCTAACTGACATACCGTTTACCTTTTTTTTGGGTTCTCTGGGTTCCATCCACATCGTCTAATTTTTTATACATGACATACGATTTTTGACATAATGAGATGGCAAGCCGGACTTTTCTCATCGTTTTCCTTCTCTTCCTCTTCATCGCTCTCTTAGATATCTGACTTCCCTTCTGCTCACGGAACAATTGTCTTGCCTAATACACAGATAGTGAAGAATTTTGTTATCACTTCCTGTCGTCATGGCATTATACACATGTATTGAAAACACATTGACCCCTCCCCCCCACTCCCCCCCCCTCCCTTGTCAAACATTATATATGTTATACTTGTGTAGGCTACAGTGGGTTAGCCTATAGGGGGTACACAATTCTAGGGTTTACTACTTGTACTCTTTTCACTTCTAGTTCATCCATTCCTGTTCGCTGATTCTGACATCCCCCCCCAAGGTGCACGAGCTGCATTTGCAAGCGTAACCTCCCCCGATATAGTCGCAAGACGGGTGCTTCACTTCTCCAGGACATGCACGAACAAGTACGAGTCGAAGCTGCAGCGGTGCGAATATAGAGCGACCCAATACATTGACCGCTCACGGGATTAGCTATGCGCGAAATGCTACTCAGCGATATTCTTTGGCCACTATGTAGGTTGACATATTGCAGCACTTAGTTTCTGGATATGCAGTTGGGTTTTTACTGGAAATGGTGATGATATTGCAAAACATAACAATCAATATATCTCCAACCATTTCAGCAATGTGCGACTCATGTAACATGTCCGCCACATCTCATATCACATGGCACGCAAAACCGCGTGGTCACCAAAACTAGCAAACCAAATTTACACTGATTACGGTGCGTTGTGGTTGGCCCGATCCCTGCCGTGGATGTTCTCGATAGTTCCTTCACATCGCCACTAGGTATTCCACACGTTTTCCTCTGCTTCCTTCCTCTTTCTTCTGCCGATTCTTCCAGCATTCCTTTCTGCTGTAGCTCCTTTGTTTTGCACCATTTGTGGATTAGTGCCATTAGGTCTTGGCGACGACACCCTTTGGCGCTCCGCGTGGCAGCCGCCATTCGGCGCTCGCGTGGCAGCCGCAAACCACCTTAACAACCTCTCTTGTGGTTTGGGGGTGCCACACTTTCAGCATCACTTAGGTTACCGTGTAACGAGCAGCCCTTAGTATCTCAACCATGTGCATGTACTGCTGCTCATTGCTCCCCAGCAGGTCTTGCAAGGTATGGACACCCACGAGTGACTTGCAATGCTCAAAGTTTGCTTTGGGCAGAACTTTGTTGAGAAAGTCGGCTGCTTGCTCTTTTGGTGGTACGTGCTCGAACTCAAACGTATTTGTCCCAATGATACCTCACATCCATGTGCCGGATGCGCCCATGTGAGTTGTCATTGTTCGCGATGTCGATTGCTGACTAGCTGTCTGCTTGGATGATAGTCAATCCTTGTATGGGGATGTCGAACTCTTGTAAGAGTCGTCGCAGCCACACACCCTCCTGGCACGCGTAGAATAGCGCCATATATTCAGATTTGGCACTTAAGAGGGCGGTGTCTTGAAGTTTCTTGACTGTCCAAGCGATTGCTGTCCCTCCAAGAAGGTGAACATTGCTATAGGCGCCTTAGCGTATTTTCTTGTCCGAGGCATGCGAGGCATCCGCATACCCCACTAGCTCCATGTCTTCCTCTCCTCCCTCAAATAGCACGCCTTTATCATCTGTTTGCAGCAGGTAAGCAATTGTCCTCTCCATCTATCTCCATTTCTGCTCTTCCAATTGCAACACTTGTTGTCCAAGGAAGCTCGCAGCATAGGCGACATCCGGCCGCTTGCATGCCATGGGGTACATCACGGAGCCAAACTTTGACTGATAGGCGGTAAGTGTCTTGTCGCTGCTGCCCCACCGCGTCAGTTCCTCTCTAGGGTCCACTTCCTTCTTCCTTGAAGACCGCAGCTAGGTGCGTGCACACCTCCTCCACTCTCTCCTTGACTGCCCCCGCCACCAAAATATCGTCCACATAGAGTAGGGGAAACACCTTGTTTTGGCTTTTCCCCTTCATGTAGAATGCGCGGTCACACTAGCTTTTCACAAAGCCGATCTTGAGTAGTTGCTCGCACATGGTCTTCTACCATTTCATAGGGCTTTGTTTTAACCCATGAAGAGTCTTGAGCAACTTGCACTTTCTGTCCGTTCCATCTTCACACCGGAAGGCTACGCCATGTAGATGTCTTCCATCAAAATGGCATAAAGGAAGGCATTCGTGTTGTCCAATTGCACCTAGTGGTAGTCTTGTGCCGCGACCACCTTGAGAAATGTCCTTGCTGTTGTGAGGTTGCTGACCGGTGAGAGGTTGAGTGTAGCCCTTTGCTACCAATCGAGCCTTGAATTGCTCAAGTTGGCCCATATCCCCCGTCTTGATTTTGAATACCCACTTGACTCCAACATGGCGCCTCCCTTCCAGCATCTTGACTAGTGCCCACGTTCCTCGCTCGACAAGCGTGTCAAGCTCTGCTTGAATTGCAGCCCACCATTTCTCCTTGTAAGGTCCCGTAACAGCTTCCTTAATAGTCACTGGTTTGGGTAGTAAGTTGTAGGTTGCTTGCTGCTCCTTAGAAATCAGCGCCGCTGCAGTTGTGGTAAGTAGCTGGTGGGTGTGAACGTCGTGCCAACATATAATGAGAATCATCGCCTATCTTTGAGTAGGTCGTTTGATCGTACCGCCTCTTCCCATTTCTTCTTATTGTGTGGCTCGTGTAGGTGACTCTAATTCACCTCCGGTGAGTCGTTGGCTCTCATGTGGTAGCTCCTCTTCCTCGCGCCCAATCAATATCGCACCTTCCTCATAGCAGGTTGTTTATCTCCCCCGTTGCTTCGCCACTGCTGTCCATGTCAAATAGCCACCGAGGATCACTCATTTCACTGGTAGGTGGTGGTTGCTGGTCATCCTTTGCTTGGTCACCTTGCTGGCCAATAGTTGCTGCATCACCCGGCTGCCCGTCAGGTTCCGCTACCGTCATTTTGTTGGCTACCGTGCAGCCGGGTACCGTGCCAACCCCGTCAGGTTCCGCTACCGTGCCGACCTAAGGCGTCGGGGTAGTCTCCCACATCCAAGACATGGGTGAGTCTTCGTCCTCTAGCTCTGCTGCACTTACATCACTTGCTGTCCCTATCCCATCAGCCCCACATTTTAGCAGATCCTGAACTGGTTAAGGTGTGGTAGGCTTGAAATTTGTTGCAGGAACCTTTGTTCCATCCTTCCACTCATGGTAGTTGAGATTTTCGTAGAAAATGTCGTCATGGGTTGCTGTCACCTTGCCGCTGTCCACGTTATTGATCACCCATCCTTTGCTCACTAGACACATGCCGGAATGAGCCCCCCACTTGCTCCGTGGCAAGATTTTATGATCCGGGCCAACCGGGTCGCGGTATTGAGTCATGCAGCCCCACACACAGAGGAACTCCAAGTTCGGATTCCAATAATAAAACACTCGATGAGGCGTGATGTCCGCTGCAAGTCCCATAGTTGGTAAGCGATTTTTCAGCCAGCATGCCAACCCCCTAGAGCATCGCCCCAATAGGATACGGGAAGCCCACTATCTAATTGGATGCTTCTAACACTCTCCAACGAGAGGTTCACTCGCTTCGCCACGCTGTTGTGTTGTGGGGTATAGGGTATAGTAAGTTGGCGACGAATGCCTTTAGCACCTTTATTTGCTTTCCGCTTTGCCGCTCAATTTCCGCCAACCGATCAATGAAGCTTGGAAGTGCTCCAGGTTTCTCTTCGATCTCGATCACCCATGTATGCCTCGTCCCAAGGTCAGTGAATGTTATGAAGTATCTGCTGCTGTGCCATGAAGCTACTTGCAAAGGTCCACATATGTCTGCCATAACGATCTCGAGCATCTCATATGGTTGCCGGGCGCTGTACCGAGGGTGCAGTGCTCTTGTAGATTTTCCTTCCACGCACGCGCCACACTTCTGGTTCTCCTTTCCCCCCTTGGATACTTTCACGCCAACTGCCATGTCCTTATCCAAGAGCTCGTTAATGCATTGGTCGCTCACATAAGGGCGGGTCATACTTTGACGTTTTGGCAGTTTCACACCCCAATAACGAAATCCCAGGTGTCCCAATAACGAAACCATGATTTATATACATGCCGTGTCCTGTAGGAATCATGCGGATACAGCATCCCGTCGAAACCCACTGCCTGCTCTACCGGGACACAACATCCCGCCCATATAAACAGATTTGTCGACCAATTTTGGTGCAGCAAATAGGGAAGATGTCACTAGGGTAACATGCGGTTTTGAAAACCCATAGCGGGAACTGACATTGCGCCCAAACTGGTGCCGTCTCGCGCATCCAATTCATGGCGCAACAAAACACCAGCAAAATTGTTCCTATGGGACCTAGAATAGTGTGTGCTTACTCTTTACTGCTATCATGCCCTGCCCCACTCGTCGCCAACATTGGAAATATCAAATGCGGGTTTACAGGAGCAAATAAGTCAATGATCAAGGCAGCAAATGACTCTCGACCATGGCTACTCCAGCTATTAGGATATATGCGCTTATGCACCATGGATTCGTCCCAGTCGTAATCTCACCCATCAATGAGGTGTTAAAGTTATGGTTGCCTACCCTTATTAGCGTCCTGGCTGATGCCATTGGTCAGGACTCTATGCGGCGCTGTTGTTGGCAAAACCTTCTCGCTAATCTCAACAACGATCTCTTTGTCTTGCCTTTTCAGGATGGAAAAGCATGTGTTCCAATACATCTTAACTGAATACTCAATGGTCAGATGTTTAGTCGTAACTGCTTCACACCAGACCTCCGAGTTGCATTGGCACTTACAAGGCTAGGACACCGATGGACGCACCGTCTGTTGGGTCTGCACTTTGGCGTTAATCGGAACACGGCCATGACTGTCTGTGATGACTTTGAAGCCTTCATGTTGAACAAATCAGGCCCCGTGCACTGACCTAAAGAAGCTGACCTCCTTCGAATGGAGCGTGAATTCGTCCGGTTGGGCAGCATCCCTGGCATCGTGGGTGTGGAGATAACTACTACAATGGGAGCTAGACTACAGGCTAGGCATGGGTGCTCGTGTGATCTCTGCGTTCGTTGGTCCTTAGTCGTTTTCCTAGTGCACACACTGCTTGCTAGTTCATGGAGCAAATTGGCAAGAGTTTCACTAGAGAAAGTTGACAACAATGGTACAGTGAAGTTGACATGGCAAGACTACAGCGGAGCTAGCATGCAAGCACGTCGACTGCCAGCGCGGCATGGTCGACCGCGTTCCAGCACGACTTGGTCGACCGCGCTCCAGCAGTGCAAAGTCGACGGTGTGCCAACATCGCAGGCTGACGGCGTGTCAGCGCTGCTCACGCAAAACAGCAGCGCACCGGCTTCGCAGGTGCTCGCAGATGATTGGCGTGCTAGACTTTGTCACCTACACAACTCACATATCAAGTCAACCTGGTGCTGACGATTGCATCTGATCAGCCACGTTGACCTCGGGATACCACTACCGAAGTCGGACTCACCAACTTCGCCTGGGCGACCGTCGCACTCCTACGCCGAACCTCGTCACTCAAGTAACCTGGTCGACAGGGCAACCACGTCGACCAGCTGCTCCCGTACATGCCCGTCGACCTCCCAAGTTGTCGGCCACCTCCAAGTCGACCTCACCAGGCCGACCACGCCCCACGTCACTCCTGGTCGACCAGTTCCACGTCGACCAGCACTTCTGGTCGACCAGCTCCGTGTCGACCAGCGCAGTTGTTAGCCGACCTCCCTGAAGTCGGCGCCACCCTACCCTGAAGTCGGCGCCCGTGCAGTGGTCGCCGTGCAGGTCGACCTCCTCGTCAACCAGCTCGCCCACTGCTGCAGGTCGGCTGCTCCCCTCACATCCGACCACGAAGTCGGCTCCGCCCAAGCGAGGACAGGGCCAATACACAACTCCCGTTGACACTCCCCTGCCGCGTACACGCTTGGGCCCCCCCAGCCCATAAGGCAGTACTCCTCGAAGAATAGCTTGTCGACGTGCACCCAACTCACAGCACGTCGTCCACCGCACCAGCCATGCAAGAGGGCATGGCACCTACTGCAGCACCTCGTCAACTTCGTCGCCCACGTCGGCCAAGCGCACCTGGCCGATGGCGACGGAGCACCGGTTGAAGGTTGGATAGTGCAGCGCCTTCGTCAGGAAGTCGGCCGGCTGCTCAGCGGTCGGGATGTACTTCAGCGAGAACTTCCCGTGCTTCACCATGTGCTGTAGCCAAGCCTGTCGCTGCTCCATGTGCTTGAGGTTGCCTGTTAACCCCATGCCCTTGGTGACTGTGATGGCCGACTTGTTGTCCACCAGAAGGACGGTCGGCTTCCCGGCATCCAGCTGCCGGAACTCTTTGAGGAGGAAGCGATGTCGACGTCCCTCCTTGCCGGCTTCGGTGGCTGCCACGTACTCTGACTCGGTCGACGAAAGCGTCGTGCACTTGATGCGCTGGCTCGACCAGGAGACTGCGGCCCCTCTGTAGCTGCCCGTGCTCGTCCTGTTCTGCTTGTCACCGGCGTTTTCGGTGTCTACGTATCCGACCAGCTCCAGCGACTCATATCCACCGCCGAACTCCAGGGCGGTGTCACGCGTGTTGGCGAGGTAGGCGAGGCAGCGGTCGATCTCGCGCCATTGCTGGTCGCTCCTCACCGTGAGGCCGCTCCCAAGCTTGCTGCAGGCGAAGGCAATGTCCGGCCTTGTCGTCCTAGCCGCGAACTGCCGCGAGCCAACCTACTGTCAGTACTCCTCCTCCTGTCGCTCTTGTGCCTCCTCGTCATCAAAGGTGAGCTCGGCGTAGGCGTCGACCGAAACTGGCGTGTTTGGGGTGCACCCAGTCTGCTCCTCGTCGATGAAGCGCCTACGCAACTTGTCGGCGTAGCCCTACTGATGCAGCCACAACTTCCCTGCCGACCTGTCGCGGAAGATCTCCAGCCCAAGGTACTTCTGCACCTGCGAGATCTCACGCAGTTCGAAGGCAGACGCCAGCAGCTCCTTCAGCTCTTTCAGCATCCCAGTGCTGCAGCTGGCGGCGAGCAGGTCGTCGACGTAGACCAACACCCAGCAGGCCACTCCGTCGTCGCCGACCTTGAAGTACAGAGCCTCGTCGACCTGGCTCTTCTTCCACCTGGCGCCGACCAGCGGCGACTGCTTCAGGCCGTACAGGCTCTTCAGCAGCTTACACGCCCGGCCGGTTCCGTCGTTGAAGTAGTCTGGCTAGGACATATAGAGCACCCGATCGAGCTTGCTCTGCAGGAAGGCGTTCTTCATGTCGAGCGGCATCAGGTTTAGGTTGAGAACAACGACGATGCTGAGGAAGATCCTCAGCGTGACGTAGCTGCCCACCGGCGCGAACGTCTTGTTGTAGTCGGCGCCATACACCTTCGTGAAGCCCTTCACGACCAGCCTCGTCTTCTCGCGCTCGACGGTGTCATCGACGTGGTACTTCGTCGTCAACACCCACCAGTTCTTCATGATGTTCACCCCCGGCGGGCGTTCGACCAGCTCCCAAGTGCCCATGTTGATGAGGCTGCGGATCTCCTCCTCCATGGCGGCCTTCACCGCCGGGCCCTTCCAGCTCGCCAAAGCCTCCTTCAACGTCATCGTCAAGATTTCCCAACGGTGCTCGGGGTTGACCAGTATGTCAGGGTCGAGCCCCGAAAACTCCTCATCTTCCTCGGCGTCGTCGTACAGCAGGTCGTCGTCATCGTCCACGTTGTACACTGTGGTGAAGGCAGCGGGGACGAAGAATTCCTGCAGCCTCCGAACTCGATCCGACTTCCGAGGTTCAGGCCAAACCTCCACCACGTCACTCTTGGTGGACTCCCCGGCGTCCCCTCCTTCGTCACCGTCTTCACTGCCCTCGTCGTCCTGCTGCACCTCGGTCGACTTCCTGGTCGACCTCTCCCCTGTGGTCGGCTTCCCTGCCAACTACCTGGTTGCCGACTGCTCCGTGGTCGGCTTCACTGGTGCCTGCTCCCCTGTCGGCTGCTGCTCCTCGACCTGCTCCTCCCCTGTCGACGTCGGCTTCAATCCCACGTCGACTTGCCACTCGTCACGTAGATGCCCTCGGCCACCGGCGATGCCCTTGGCCGGCGCTGAAGGCGACATCCCACTACTCCCCTCATTACCGGAGGCCGACATAGGAGCCATCCCGTGCAAGTCGGCCACGAGGGGAGGGGCAGGGCTCGTAGGGGAAGGGGAAGGAGGACAGACGACCTCGGCGTCCTCAGCAGCAAGCTTACCGACCTCGGCGAGCAGAGGGGTGGCAGGTGTGTGGCCTCCCCTGCTTCTCCTCCTCCTTCATCTCCCGCTGCAGCAGCCGAGCCGCTCACCTGCAGCAGCCGAGCCGCCCCTCCGCCGAGCCGCCCTGCACCCGAGCCGCCCAGCAGCCGAGCCGCCCTGCCGCCGAGCCGCCGGGTCGCTGAGCTGCTGAGCTGCAGTTGTTGCCGAGCCGCCCTGCCTCCGAGCCGCCGTGTCACCGAGCTGCTGAGCTGCAGTTGCTGCCGAGCCGCCTTGCCGCCGAGCCGCCCGAGTCGCCCGAGCCGCCGAGCCGCCGAGCTGCCGAGCCGCTGAGTCGCCGAGCCTACTCTTCCCACCACTGGTGAGCTCTTGCCCTGCTAGCACGCTGCGCGTCGCCTGCTTGCCTGCCTGCCTGCCTTTTGGCTTGCCTGGCTGCCTGCCTCCCTGCTGCTAGTCCTGCTCCTGCTTCTACTTGCGGAGCCAAATGCAGCCCCAGCGACGCCGGCGTGAGTCCCTCACGCCCCAGCAGCTGCGTGAGTGGTACGCTGGTTGGGGCTGTAGGGGTGGCGACGCTACTCCTACTACCACTCCTGCTGCTTCTACTCGTGGTGGCGGCCAGATGCAGCTCCCGCGACCCTCTCGCGTGTCTCTCACGCCTCGCCAGCTTCGTGAGTGGTACGCTCAGAGTGGAGGGTCTCTCAGTGCTGTTCGCTGCTCTTACGTGATTCGCACTGGTACTCGGACTGGTCAGCCTTGTGGGACACGTAGTCATACACCGTCCCGCTGCTTCGCCCGTCTGAGCGACGCCTGGCGTACCGTGTTTGGCGACGAGGCTGAGCTTCCCGACTGGGTGGAGTTGCTTAGGCAGTGGGTAGATATATATGCTCTTGACTATGATGCTATTCTCACTGCCATGTATGCATTGCCTACTAGTGCTGACCGTGCCGGTCACCTGTGCGTCCCGCCTGACCCAGGTATAGGACCTGCTGCTCTAGCTACTGGTGAGGCTGCTGCTCTGGGTGCTAGTGAGTCTCCTGCTCCAGGTACAGGTGCGGCTGCTGCTCTAGGTGCTAGTGAGTCTGCTTCCTCAGGTGCGGGTGAGGCTGCGCTCTCAGGTACCGCGTTGGCTTCGGCCTCCCTCACCTTTACACTTGACTCTGGGGCTTCTCGCTCCTTCTTTCGGGACCGCACCACACTCACGCCGCTTGGTCGGCCGGTTGCAGTCTCCCTGGCTGACCCCTCTGGGGGTCCTGTCCTCGCTCACTTCTCCACTGTCCTCCCGTGTCCGGCTGCCCCCTCGGGCACCCTGTCTGGCCTGTACCTCCCCTCGTTCTCGACGAACTTGGTGAGTGGTGCAGACCTACAGGATGCGGGGGTTCACCAGTTCACTCCTGCGAGTCAGCGGGTGACCCACTGCACGGACGCACGCACAGGCCGGCACCTGGCCACGTTCTCGCGTCGGCAGGGGTCGAGCCTCTACACCCTGACCACTGAGTCTCCTCCTGTCCCCGCGTCCGGTCAGGTAGCAGCGTCGGGTCAGGTGTTTGCTGCTGCGTCCAGGTCTGGCCCTGAGTCTGCCCCCTGTTCGTGTCGCCTCCTGTCTCACGAGACTCTTCTGTGGCACCACCGTCTAGGCCACCCCTCCTTGCCCCGTCTTCGGGGCATGGCTTCCCGTGTCCTTGTCTCTGGTCTTCCCCTGTGTCGAGGGGCGCCTCAGGGCTGCTCCTCACTCCTCCCAGTTTCCCCCGACAGAGGCTCCTCTGCAGACGCTTCACATGGACGTGTGGGGCCCGGCCCCCGTCCGTGGGCAGGGTCACGAGCGCTACTTCCTGTTGGTGGTTGACGACTACTCGCGTTACACCTCAGTCTTCCCCTTGCGCAGCAAGGGTGCTGTCACTGAGGTGCTGATCGACTGGATCCGCGAGGCTCGTCTCCAGCTCAGGAGGAGCTTCGGCTCGGACTTTCCTGTTCTGCGTCTGCACTCTGACCGAGGTGGGGAGTTCTCCTCTCGCCTTCTGCGAGACTACTGTCGTGCACAGGGGATCCGCCAGACCTTTACGCTTCCGGACTCTCCACAGCAAAATGGGATTGCTGAGCGCCGCATTGGCATGGTCATGGATGTCGCTCGTACGTCCATGATGCATGCGGCTGCCCCCCATTTTCTGTGGCCGTTTGCGGTTCGGTACGCGGCGCATCAGCTCAACCTTCACCCCAGGGTCTCTCGGCCCGCGATGTCCCCAGTGTTACTGTGGACGGGAAAGGTCGGCGATGCGTCTGCGTTCCGTGTCTGGGGATCTCGGGCGTTTGTCCGCGACTTGTCTGCGGACAAGCTGTCCCCCCGTGCTGCTCCCTGTGTCTTCCTTGGCTTCCCCCCTGACGCTCCAGGGTGGCAGTTCTACCACCCCTCCTCTCGTCGTGTTCTGTCCTCCCAGGACGTCACGTTCGACGAGTCAGTCCCCTTCTACCGCCTCTTCCCCTACCGTACTCCTTCCCTTCCCCCCCCACCGGACTTCCTGGTACCAGTTCCCCCCCCGGTAGACCCCCTCCCCCCTCAGGTTCCTGCCCCTTCGGGTGTGTCCCAGGTAGACACGGTCGAGCCAGTCGAGGTTGCTGCTGAGTCTGGTCCTGCTGCGGGTACTGAGCCTGGGGGTGCTGCTGCTGGGGGTGCTGAGCTTGGGGGTGCTGAGCCTGGGGGTGCGAGGCCGGGGGGTGCTGAGTCTGGGGGTGCTGAGCCGGGGGGTGCTGAGCCGGAGGGTGCTACGTCAGGAGCTGCTGAGCCTGGGGGTGCTGGGCCTGGAGGTGCGGAGCCTGCGCCTGCTGGACCTGGGGGCTCTCCGGTTCTTCCGTCTCGGCGGGAGCCGCTCTCTCCACAGGAGCTGCGCGAGTGGTTTGCTCGCCGCTGGAGGCGTGCTGCTGGAGCTGGAGCTTCTTCGCCTGCTGAGGGTGCTGCCGGTCCCGGAGCTGCTGGGCCTGCGGGTCCTACTGGAGCTGGAGCTACTGAGTCTGGGGGTGCTGAGTCTGGAGCTGCTGAGCCTGGAGGTGCTGAGTCTGGAGCGGCTGTGCCTGGGGGTGCTGAGTCTGGAGCTGCTGAGCCTGGGGTTTCTCCTGCTGCTGCGTCTCGCCGGGAGCCCCTCTCTCCACAGGAGCTGCGTGAGTGGTTTGCTCGCCGCTGGAGGAGTGCTGCTGGAGCTGGAGCTTCGTCGACCGTCGAGGGTGCTGGTGCTGCCGGTCCCGGAGCTGCTGGGCCTGCGGGTCCTACTGGAGCTGGAGCTGCTGAGGGTGTTGGTGCTGAGACTACTGCTGTCTGTCCTGGCGGTGGTTCTGCTGCTGGTGCTGCTGGAGGTCCTGCCGCTGGAGGTGTTGGTGGCGCTGGTGCTGTCGCTGAGGGTGCTGGTGCTGTCCCTGCTGAGTCTGGAGCTGCCGCGCGGCCTCGGCCGTACTTCGTTCCGCTCCTACAGCAGGTTCTTGGTCTTTCTCCTTCGGTAGAGTGTCCACAGCCTGTCCAGTCGCAGTCACTGTTGGAGCCTTCCTCTCCTCTGCCTGCTCCCTCTCCTTACACTGGTCCTACTGGAGGTCTTGCTGAGCGTCGTGAGCCTGCGTCTCGTCCCGCGTCGCCTGTTCGTGCTGCTCGCGCTAGTGGTCGCGGTTCGCGTCAGCGTCCTCCTCCTGTCCCTGGCACGCACCGGATGTCTCTGCGTCCGTCCACTGCTCCTCTGCGTGCCCCTTTGCCTTCTCCTCCTGAGTCCTCTCTTCCTGCGCTTGCCGACCCTGAGTCGGACTCTCTTCGCGCTGCCAGTCCTACTGTCACGCGTCTGCTTGCTACTGTCGTCACTGACCCCTCTTTTGAGTCCACTGCTGCGTCTGCTCTAGTCGCTGAGCTCGTTGACTTTGCTGCTCGCTGTCGTCTCGACTACGCTGCTGGTCTTGTTGCTGAGTCTGCGTCTGTCTGTCCTCCGTCCGTCGGGGGTGAGTGTGCTCTTGGCACGGTCGTCCTAGAGGACAGACAGGAGGAGTTACAGTGTCTAGCGGCTGCTTCACCTCATCTCGCGTCTGTACTGCTTGCCCCTGAGGGAGACCCGGATGCACTAGACATCCCGACTCCGCGTTCTTACGCGGAGGCGGTAGAGGGTCCCTACTCCTCTCAGTGGCAGGCAGCTATGGATGCAGAGATGGCTTCCTGGAAGTCCACAGGCACCTACGTTGACGCAGTTCCCCCTCCTGGGGCGAACATCGTCAGTGGCATGTGGATCTTCCGGGTGAAGCGGCCGCCGGGCTCTCCACCTGTCTTCAAGGCGCGGTACGTTGCTCGTGGCTTCAGTCAGCGGCAGGGAGTTGACTACTTTCAGACCTTCTCTCCCACCCCGAAGATGACCACTCTTCGGGTGCTGCTGCACATAGCCGCTCAGCGCGACTACGAGCTTCACTCTCTCGACTTCAGCACTGCGTTCCTGCAGGGTAGCCTGCACGAGGAGATCTGGCTGCGCCGTCCACCTGGCTTCACTGGGACTTTCCCTCCTGGCACCCAGTGGAGCCTCCGACGGCCAGTCTACGGTCTCCGCCAGGCACCGCGTGAGTGGCACGACACACTGAGGACTACGCTTGCGGCTCTTGGGTTTGCTCCTTCTACTGCTGACCCGTCGCTGTTTCTGCGCACCGACACTTCACTGCCGCCGTTCTACATCCTCGTGTACGTCGACGACTTGGTCTTTGCCACAGCGGACACTGCTGGACTCGCCTACGTGAAGTCCGAACTGCTGAAGAGACACACGTGCACAGACCTGGGTGAACTGCGCAGCTACCTTGGCTTGCAGATCACTCGGGACAGAGCACGCCGCACCATTACCTTGACTCAGTCACACATGGTGCAGCAGGTCCTTCAGCGCTTCGGCTTCACGTACTCCTCGCCTCAGGCCACTCCTCTGCCTACTCGCCACTCACTCTCAGCTCTGCCTTCGGATGAGTCCGTAGAGTCGAGTGGTCCGTATGCAGAGCTTGTTGGCTGCCTCATGTACCTGATGACCTGCACACGACCTGACCTTGCATACCCTCTGAGCATTCTTGCACGCTATGTTGCTCCTGGGAGACACAGACCAGAGCACATGGCTGCAGCGAAGAGGGTATTGTGCTACCTGTGCAGTACGTCGGGCATGGGGCTTGTGCTTGGAGGGCGGAGTCCAGTGGTCCTTACCGGCCACGCGGACGCTTCTTGGGCTGACGACCAGGCTACGCAGCGGTCGTCACAGGGTTACACCTTCAGCCTTGGTTCCGGCTCTGTCTCGTGGCGGTCTACTCGCTCGTCTTCGGTTCTCGGCTCCAGTTGTGAGGCTGAGATCTACGCCGGGGCCATGGCTGCACAGGAGCTTCGCTGGCTCACCTACCTGCTGACTGACCTTGGAGAGCCGCCTCGTTCTCCTCCAGTGCTGTACGTAGACAACAAGGCCATGCTGGCCTTGTGTCGAGAGCAGCGCTTGGAGCACAGAACGAAGCACATTGCTCTCCGCTACTTCCTTGCTCGTGAGCTGCAGCAGCGTGGTCAGTTGCGACTTGCGTACGTGGCCTCTGAGGCCAACACTGCTGATGTGTTCACCAAGGCACTCGCGCCTTGTGATCATCAGCGCTTTTGCACCCAGCTGGGTCTTGTGTCTGTCTTGCCTCACTTGCTCTCCTCTTGACTTTACTTGTACTGTGACATATATATATACCTGCTCTTGCTTGTCTAGTTTTATATATATGTCTGTACTCCTGCATGTGAACTGGCCTCTGGCCCTGCTCTTGTGCTCGGACTGTGTGGTGACTTTGTGATCCACCCTGAGCTTGCTTTGCTTTGCTTGACTGGTCTTGTGACCCCTTGTTCTCCCCCACTTTGCCTATGGGGGTGTGTCAAACATTATATATGTTATACTTGTGTAGGCTACAGTGGGTTAGCCTATAGGGGGTACACAATTCTAGGGTTTACTACTTGTACTCTTTTCACTTCTAGTTCATCCATTCCTGTTCGCTGATTCTGACATCCCCCCCCAAGGTGCACGAGCTGCATTTGCAAGCGTAACCTCCCCCGATATAGTCGCAAGACGGGTGCTTCACTTCTCCAGGACATGCACGAACAAGTACGAGTCGAAGCTGCAGCGGTGCGAATATAGAGCGACCCAATACATTGACCGCTCACGGGATTAGTTATGCGCGAAATGCTACTCAGCGATATTCTTTGGCCACTATGTAGGTTGACATATTGCAGCACTTAGTTTCTGGATATGCAGTTGGGTTTTTACTGGAAATGGTGATGATATTGCAAAACATAACAATCAATATATCTCCAACCATTTCAGCAATGTGCGACTCATGTAACGTGTCCGCCACATCTCATATCACATGGCACGCAAAACCGCGTGGTCACCAAAACTAGCAAACCAAATTTACACTGATTACGGTGCGTTGTGGTTGGCCCGATCCCTGCCGTGGATGTTCTCGATAGTTCCTTCACATCGCCACTAGGTATTCCACACGTTTTCCTCTGCTTCCTTCCTCTTTCTTCTGCCGATTCTTCCAGCATTCCTTTCTGCTGTAGCTCCTTTGTTTTGCACCATTTGTGGATTAGTGCCATTAGGTCTTGGCGACGACACCCTTTGGCGCTCCGCGTGGCAGCCGCCATTCGGCGCTCGCGTGGCAGCCGCAAACCACCTTAACAACCTCTCTTGTGGTTTGGGGGTGCCACACTTTCAGCATCACTTAGGTTACCGTGTAACGAGCAGCCCTTAGTATCTCAACCATGTGCATGTACTGCTGCTCATTGCTCCCCAGCAGGTCTTGCAAGGTATGGACACCCACGAGTGACTTGCAATGCTCAAAGTTTGCTTTGGGCAGAACTTTGTTGAGAAAGTCGGCTGCTTGCTCTTTTGGTGGTACGTGCTCGAACTCAAACGTATTTGTCCCAATGATACCTCACATCCATGTGCCGGATGCGCCCATGTGAGTTGTCATTGTTCGCGATGTCGATTGCTGACTAGCTGTCTGCTTGGATGATAGTCAATCCTTGTATGGGGATGTCGAACTCTTGTAAGAGTCGTCGCAGCCACACACCCTCCTGGCACGCGTAGAATAGCGCCATATATTCAGATTTGGCACTTAAGAGGGCGGTGTCTTGAAGTTTCTTGACTGTCCAAGCGATTGCTGTCCCTCCAAGAAGGTGAACATCGCTATAGGCGCCTTAGCGTATTTTCTTGTCCGAGGCATGCGAGGCATCCGCATACCCCACTAGCTCCATGTCTTCCTCTCCTCCCTCAAATAGCACGCCTTTATCATCTGTTTGCAGCAGGTAAGCAATTGTCCTCTCCATCTATCTCCATTTCTGCTCTTCCAATTGCAACACTTGTTGTCCAAGGAAGCTCGCAGCATAGGCGACATCCGGCCGCTTGCATGCCATGGGGTACATCACGGAGCCAAACTTTGACTGATAGGCGGTAAGTGTCTTGTCGCTGCTGCCCCACCGCGTCAGTTCCTCTCTAGGGTCCACTTCCTTCTTCCTTGAAGACCGCAGCTAGGTGCGTGCACACCTCCTCCACTCTCTCCTTGACTGCCCCCGCCACCAAAATATCGTCCACATAGAGTAGGGGAAACACCTTGTTTTGGCTTTTCCCCTTCATGTAGAATGCGCGGTCACACTAGCTTTTCACAAAGCCGATCTTGAGTAGTTGCTCGCACATGGTCTTCTACCATTTCATAGGGCTTTGTTTTAACCCATGAAGAGTCTTGAGCAACTTGCACTTTCTGTCCGTTCCATCTTCACACCGGAAGGCTACGCCATGTAGATGTCTTCCATCAAAATGGCATAAAGGAAGGCATTCGTGTTGTCCAATTGCACCTAGTGGTAGTCTTGTGCCGCGACCACCTTGAGAAATGTCCTTGCTGTTGTGAGGTTGCTGACCGGTGAGAGGTTGAGTGTAGCCCTTTGCTACCAATCGAGCCTTGAATTGCTCAAGTTGGCCCATATCCCCCGTCTTGATTTTGAATACCCACTTGACTCCAACATGGCGCCTCCCTTCCAGCATCTTGACTAGTGCCCACGTTCCTCGCTCGACAAGCGTGTCAAGCTCTGCTTGAATTGCAGCCCACCATTTCTCCTTGTAAGGTCCCGTAACAGCTTCCTTAATAGTCACTGGTTTGGGTAGTAAGTTGTAGGTTGCTTGCTGCTCCTTAGAAATCAGCGCCGCTGCAGTTGTGGTAAGTAGCTGGTGGGTGTGAACGTCGTGCCAACATATCATGAGAATCATCGCCTATCTTTGAGTAGGTCGTTTGATCGTACCGCCTCTTCCCATTTCTTCTTATTGTGTGGCTCGTGTAGGTGACTCTAATTCACCTCCGGTGAGTCATTGGCTCTCATGTGGTAGCTCCTCTTCCTCGCGCCCAATCAATATCGCACCTTCCTCATAGCAGGTTGTTTATCTCCCCCGTTGCTTCGCCACTGCTGTCCATGTCAAATAGCCACCGAGGATCACTCATTTCACTGGTAGGTGGTGGTTGCTGGTCATCCTTTGCTTGGTCACCTTGCTGGCCAATAGTTGCTGCATCACCCGGCTGCCCGTCAGGTTCCGCTACCGTCATTTTGTTGGCTACCGTGCAGCCGGGTACCGTGCCAACCCCGTCAGGTTCCGCTACCGTGCCGACCTAAGGCGTCGGGGTAGTCTCCCACATCCAAGACATGGGTGAGTCTTCGTCCTCTAGCTCTGCTGCACTTACATCACTTGCTGTCCCTATCCCATCAGCCCCACATTTTAGCAGATCCTGAACTGGTTAAGGTGTGGTAGGCTTGAAATTTGTTGCAGGAACCTTTGTTCCATCCTTCCACTCATGGTAGTTGAGATTTTCGTAGAAAATGTCGTCATGGGTTGCTGTCACCTTGCCGCTGTCCACGTTATTGATCACCCATCCTTTGCTCACTAGACACATGCCGAAATGAGCCCCCCACTTGCTCCGTGGCAAGATTTTATGATCCGGGCCAACCGGGTCGCGGTATTGAGTCATGCAGCCCCACACACAGAGGAACTCCAAGTTCGGATTCCAATAATAAAACACTCGATGAGGCGTGATGTCCGCTGCAAGTCCCATAGTTGGTAAGCGATTTTTCAGCCAGCATGCCAACCCCCTAGAGCATCGCCCCAATAGGATACGGGAAGCCCACTATCTAATTGGATGCTTCTAACACTCTCCAACGAGAGGTTCACTCGCTTCGCCACGCTGTTGTGTTGTGGGGTATAGGGTATAGTAAGTTGGCGACGAATGCCTTTAGCACCTTTATTTGCTTTCCGCTTTGCCGCTCAATTTCCGCCAACCGATCAATGAAGCTTGGAAGTGCTCCAGGTTTCTCTTCGATCTCGATCACCCATGTATGCCTCGTCCCAAGGTCAGTGAATGTTATGAAGTATCTGCTGCTGTGCCATGAAGCTACTTGCAAAGGTCCACATATGTCTGCCATAACGATCTCGAGCATCTCATATGGTTGCCGGGCGCTGTACCGAGGGTGCAGTGCTCTTGTAGATTTTCCTTCCACGCACGCGCCACACTTCTGGTTCTCCTTTCCCCCCTTGGATACTTTCACGCCAACTGCCATGTCCTTATCCAAGAGCTCGTTAATGCATTGGTCGCTCACATAAGGGCGGGTCATACTTTGACGTTTTGGCAGTTTCACACCCCAATAACGAAATCCCAGGTGTCCCAATAACGAAACCATGATTTATATACATGCCGTGTCCTGTAGGAATCATGCGGATACAGCATCCCGTCGAAACCCACTGCCTGCTCTACCGGGACACAACTGTCAGAATGAGAAACGAGAATGAGGAGTGACTAGCAGGAACAACAGTACAAATATGTCAAACCCTAATCTGGTGTACCCCTTATGGTGTGACCCACTACAGCCTAGAACCACACAAACATATAAATGTTTGACACACCCCCATAGGCAAAGTGGGGGAGACCTAGGGGTCACAAGACCAGTCAAGGCAAAACAAGGCAAACAAGCTCAGGGTGGATCTCGAGGATTCCACACAAATTCCGAGCACAAGCAAGCGGTCACAAGACCAGTTCACATGCAGTTTTATAATACAGCAAGAGGTACAATGATCACAACCTAACAAGGCAAACATGCAGGTATATATATAATGATCACAGTACAGGTAAAGTCAAGAAGTAAGTAAGTGAGAAACAGTCGGCACAAGGCCTAGAAGAGTGCAAAAACGCTGATGGTCAACAGGCGGAAGCGCCTTGGTGAACACATCAGCAGTGTTGGCCTCAGTGGCCACGTAACGCAGAAGAAGCTGACCACGCTGCTGTAGCTCTCGAGCTAGAAAGTAACGCAGAGCAATGTGCTTCGTCCTGTGCTCCAGTCTGTGCTCCTGGCACAAGGCAATGGTTGCCTTGTTGTCGACGTACAGCACTGGAGGAGAACGAGGCTGCTCTCCAAGGTCAGTCAGCAGGTAGGTGAGCCAGCGAAGCTCCTGGGCAGCCATGGCCGTGGCGTAGATCTCAGCCTCACAGCTGGAGCTGAGAACAGAAGAAGAACGAGTAGAACGCCAAGAGACAGAGCCAGAGCCAAGACTGAAGGTGTAACCCTGAGACGACCGCTGAGTAGCCTGGTCGTCTGCCCAAGAAGCGTCTGAGTGCCCAGTGAGAACAGGCCGGTCTCGCCCTCCAAGCACTAGCCCCATGCCCGACGTACTGCACAAGTAGCGCAACACCCTCTTAGCTGCATCCATGTGCTCCTTCCGGTGACGGCCGGGAGCAACATAGCGTGCTAAGATGCTGAGAGGGTATGCTAGGTCAGGTCGAGTGCAGGTCATCAGGTACATGAGGCAGCCCACAAGCTCTGGATACGGACCACTCGACTCTACGGACTCATCCGAAGGCAGAGCTGAGAGCGAGTGACCCGTAGGCAGAGGAGTGGACTGAGGCGAGGAGTACGTGAAGCCGAAGCGCTGAAGGACCTGCTGCACCATGTGTGACTGAGTCAGGGTAATGGTGCGGCGTGCTCTGTCCCGGGTGATCCGCAAGCCAAGATAGCTTGTCAGTTCACCCAGGTCTGTGCACGTGTGTCTCTTCTGCAGCTCGGACTTCACGTGGGCGAGTGCGGCAGTGTCCGCAGTGGCAAAGACCAAGTCGTCGACGTACACGAGGATGTAGAACGGCGGCAGCGAGGTGTCGGTGCGCAGAAACAGCGACGGGTCAGCAGTAGAAGGAGCAAACCCAAGAGCCGCAAGTGTAGTCCTCAATGTGTCGTGCCACTCACGCGGCGCCTGGCGGAGACCGTAGACTGGCCGCCGGAGGCTCCACTGGGTGCCAGGAGGGAACGACCCAGTGAAGCCAGGTGGGCGGCGCAGCCAGATCTCCTCGTGCAGGCTGCCCTGCAAGAAAGCTGTGCTGAAGTCAAGAGAGTGGAGCTCGTAGTCACGCTGAGCGGCGACGTGTAGCAGAACCCGAAGAGTGGTCATCTTCGGGGTCGGGGAGAAGGTCTGGAAGAAGTCAACTCCCTCTCGCTGACTGAAGCCTCGTGCAACGTAACGCGCCTTGAAGACAGGCGGAGAGCCTGGCGGCCGCTTCACCCTGAAAATCCACATGCCACTGACGATGTTCGCCCCAGGTGGGGGAACGTCGTCGACGTAGGTGCCTGTGGACTTCCAGGAAGCCATCTCTGTGTCCATGGCTGACTGCCACTGAGAGGAGTAGGGACCGGCCATCGCCTCTGCGTAAGAGCGTGGGGTCGGGATGTCTGGTGCATCCGGGTCTCCCTCAGGGGCAACAAGCATGGACACGAGATGGGGCAAAGCAGCGGCAAGGCAACCAAACTCCTCCTGCCTGTCCTCAAGGACGTCCGTGCCAAGAGCACACTCACCCCCGACGGACGGAGGACAGGCAGACTCAGACTCAGCAACAAGACTCGCTGCGTAGTCTAGACGACACGCAGCTGCAAAGTCGACAAGCTCAGTGACTAGGGCAGACGCAGCAGCGGACTCAAAGGAAGGGTCAGTGACAACCGTAGCCAGGAGACGTGTGACAGTAGGACTGGCAGCGCGAAGGGAGTCTGACTCCGGGTCAGCAAGAGCAGGAAGAGAGGACGCAGGAGGCGACGGGAGAGCAACACGGTGCGGAGCAGTGGACTGACGAAGCGCCATCCGGTGCGTGCCTGGGACAGCAGGAGGACGCTCACGCGGGACACGACTACCAGTGGTAGCAGCTCGAACAGGCGACGCTCGACGAGACGCAGGTGACACAGGACGTGACGCAGGCTCACGTCTCTCAGCAAGACCGTCAGTCGGACCAGTGTAAGGAGCAGGCACAGGGAGTGGTGAGGCAGGCGGTAACTGTGGCTGTGACTGGACAGACGGCGGACACTCTAAGGCGAGAGGAGAACAAGGAGGAGGAGGCTGACCAAGAACCTGCTGAAGGAGCGGAACGAAGTACGGTCGTGGCCGTGCAGCAGCTCTCGAACCAGCAGAGACACCAGCGGCAGCAGCAGCACCTCCAGAAGCAGCAGCACCTCCAGCACCAGGGTCTGCAGTACCTCCAGCAGCACCTCCAGCAGCACCGCCAGCAGCAGCAGTACCTCCAGCAGCACCGCCAGTAGCAGCTGCACCTCCAGCACCAGGGTCCGTAGCACCCACAGCAGCTCCAACGCCCGGGTCCTCAGTACTAGCAGCACCTCCAGCAGCACCGCCAGCAGCAGCAGCACCTCCAGCAGCACCGCCAGCAGCAGCAGCACCTCCAGCACCAGGGTCCGTAGTACTCGCAGCAGCGTCAACTCCGGGGACCCCAGCACCAGCAGCTCCACTACGGAGACTGATGTGCCGAGCGTACCACTCTCGAAGCTGAGGGGAAGAGGGCGGCTCCCGCCGTGGTGGGGAAGCACGAGTACCAACTCCAGCAGTACCACGAGCCCGAGACTCACCCCGCCGGAGGCTGCAGTACCGTGAGTACCACTCACGCAGCTGCTGCGAAGAGGGAGGTCCTCCAGGCGCCTCACAGTCAACTGCAACACCACCAGGCTCAGCACCCCCAGGCTCAGCAACTCCAGGCGCAGTACCCCTAGACTCAGCAACGCCAGGCTCAGTACCCCCAAACCCAGCACCCCCAGGCTCAGCACCCCCAGGATCAGCACCCCCAGACTCAGCACCCCCAGGCTCCGCCCGCTCAGGCTCCGCACGCTCAGGCTCCGCACGCTCAGGCTCAGCACCTCCAGCAGGACGCGAGTCGACAGCTACCTCGGCAGGCTCAACCGGGTCTACCTGAGAGACACCTGAGGGAGCGGCACCCTGAGGGGGAAGGGGGTCTACCACTGCAGCACCTGGCGCGAGGAAGAGAGGCGGGGGAGGGAGCGGGGCAGTGCGGTAGGGGAAGAGGCGGTAGAAGGGCACGGACTCGTCAAAAGTGACGTCCTGAGAGGGGAAGACTCGGTGCGAGGCGGGGTGGTAAAACTGCCAGCCAGACGCATCCGGGACAAAGCCAAGAAAGACACAGGGAGCAGTGCGGGAGGAGAGCTTGTCCGCAGACGTGTCGCGAACAAAAGCTCGGGATCCCCAGACACGGAAGCGAGACGCATCGCCAACCTCCCCCGTCCACAGCAGTGTGGGCGAGGTCTCCGGAGCGGAGACACGGGGCCAGAGGTTGAGCTGATGCGCAGCGTACCGGACCGCAAACGGCCACAGAAAGTGGGGGGCAGCCGCGTGGACTAAGGAGGTACGAGCGACCTCCATGACCAAGCCAATGCGGCGCTCAGCAACCCCATTCTGCTGTGGAGAGGCCGGGAGCGTGAACGACTGGCGAATGCCATGCTCGGCACAGTAGGCTGCCAAGAGGTCGGAGGAGAACTCGCCACCTCTGTCAGAGTGCAAGCGCAGAACAGGAAACTCCGAGCGAAAACGCTGTCGCAGCTGAAGACGTGCTCTGCTGATCCAGGGGATCAGAACATCAGGGACTTCACCCTTGGTGCGCAAGGGGAAGACCGTGGTGTAGCGCGAGTAGTCGTCAACGACGATCAAGAAGTACCTCTCCTGGCTCTGACCACGGACGCGGGCTGGGCCCCACACGTCCATGTGGAGCGTCTGCAAAGGAGCAGTCGTCGGGGGGAACGAGGAGGAGTGAGGGGCAGCGCGCTGCCGCCCCTCGACACAGGGAAGACAAGGAGGAGCAAGGGAGGGTGGGAGGGGAGGGAGTACCCGAGGAAGACCAGAGACAAGGTACCGGGCGTGCATGCCCCGAAGGCGCTGCACTGACGGGTGACCAAGTCGGTGGTGCCAGAGGACAGTCTTGTGCGTTAGAGAGCGACACGAGCAGGGGGCAGAGAGCTGACCTGACGCAGACGCAGACGCAGACGCCGCTACCTGAGGGGACTCAGTGGTCAGTGTGTACAGGTCCGACCCCGGCTGCCGAGTGAAGGTAGCCAGGTGACGGCCCGTCCGAGCACACGTGCAGTGTGTCACACGCTCGTAGGCAGGGGTGAACTGGTGAACACCCCCATCCTGAAGCGCACAACCCGCCACCAAGTTCGTAGAGAACGAGGGGAGGTGGAGACCTGACAGTGTGCCCGACGGGACAGCAGGACAAGGAAGGAGGGTGGAGGAGGTCGCAATGACCGGACCCCCAGAGGGGTCAGCGAGCGAGACAGCGACTGGTCGAGCAAGGGGCTCAAGAGCAGTGCGGTCACGAAAGAAACAGCGCGAAGCGCCTGAGTCTAGAGTGAAGGTGTGCAGTGCCTCAGTGGACTCAGTAGCACCTGGGGTGGCGGACACACACGCACCTAGAGCAGTAGCCTCACCAGTACCTGGGGCAGCAGACACGCAAGCACCTAGGGCGGTAGCCTCACTCGTGCGGATGCCTGGGTCAGGCGGAACACTCAGGTACTGGTCCTCCTCTCCACTAATAGTCAATGCATACATTGCTTTGAGAATAACATCAAAATCAAGAGCATAGATATCAATATCCTTCTTGAGGAGATCAGCCCACTGAGGAAGCTCAGGAGCGTCAGGAAACTGAGCACGCCAAGCGTCATCTAGGCGAGAGAAGCAGCGCTGCGAAGTGTGCGCCCTCCCGCACGTCTGTCCCTTGCGGCGACCAGTGCGGATGACGTACGTGCAGCTAAGGCTACCCCCCCCACCCCCGTGCTGTAAGTACCACTCACGAAGCTCCTGGGAGGACTGAGGGTGCTGCGCGCTCTGGCCAGTGCCAGAGCCTCCACGACCACCACCGCCGCCTCCACCACGACCACCACCGCCCCTGCCGCCGCCACGTCCACTGCCGCCACCACCACCGCCCCCACCGCGGCCACCGCCGCCGCCGCTGCCTCCACCACCCCCACCGCTGCCACTAGCCCCTCCAGCCCCGCCACCGCCCCCGCCGCTGCCACCACTCCCACCACCACCTCCCCCGCCGTCACCCCCACCGCCCTTGCCTCCCCTGCCCTTGCCGCTGCGGCGCCCGCTGGGAGCGGACGCAGAGCCGACCTGCTCAGCACCAAGAAGGTCGACAGCAGCAGCAGAGGCGACAGAGGGGAGGAGGGGGGAGGGGGAACACCCCTCGAAGAAAGGGGTGCGGGGGTCGCCACGAGAGGCACCTACAGCTACAATACTCTTCTCAGCTGCAAGTAGTTCCTTCTCTAGGGCGGCAATGGTGAGCTCAGTGGGACAGCGAGCTAGGAAGTGGTCCCTGACTGTACGCAGAGTGTCAGGGAGGCGGGTGACTAGGTGGTAGAGAGTGAGCCAGAGCGGGGGAGGGTTGGATGCAAGAAACTCAGCGGGCATGGCTGCACGGAAGCGGGCATCACTAGTACGGAGGTGAGTGATGAGGTCAGCGACTGTCTGGAAAGCGGACAGGTCGGGGAACAGGTAGGGAAGGGAGAGACGGCCTAGTGCAGCTGAGGCCGGGGAGGAGTAGCGCGTAACTACAGCAGTGTACAGGGCCTGCGCAGTCTGATGCTGGCCAAAGTGCTCACGCTCATCGACTGGCAGGGAGTTGCGAATGGCAAAGCGGGCGTGGGCATCGCGAGTCTGCCACTGCGAGCGAGCAGTAGCGGTAGCAGTAGTAGCAGGAGCAGGGACTGTGCCTAGTGCGTGATCGTACAGCGAGATATCCTCTCTAGCAGTGAGCTGGAGGAACAGGTGCAGATCATCAAGCCAGGTATCAAACTTAATCGGGCGGCCCTCAGAATCGAACGAGAGAACTGTAGGGCTAGCCATAGCTGAAGTAGCAGTAGCAGCAGTGGTGGTAGTAGCAGTAGCAGTAGCAGTAGCAGTAGCAGTAGTAATAGCAGTGCTGTGCACAGGTAAGTAGGGCGCGGCTCGGCTAGGGCGGCGCGGCTCGGCCAGGGCGGCGCGACTTGGCTAGGGCGGCGCGAGTCGGCTAGGGCGGCGCGGCTCGGCTGGGGCGGCGCGGCTCGGCTGGGTCGCGCGGTTCGGTTCGGGTCGCGCCGTGCGGCTCGGTCGTAGAGGGGCGAGCGCGGGAGGGCCGGTCGGGGCTAGCGCGGGAGGGCCGTGAGAGGCTAGCGCGGGGCCTGCAGGGGCCGTGGGAGGCTAGCGCGGGGCCGACGGGGGTCTTAGGAGGCTAGCGCGGGGCCGATCGGGGGCCTTAGGAGGCTAGCGCGGGGCTAGCGTGGGGCCGACGGGGGCTTAGGAGGCTAGCGCGGGGCCGATCGGGGGCCTTAGGAGGCTAGCGCGGGGCTAGCGTGGGGCCGACGGGGGCCTTAGGAGGTTAGCGCGGGGCCGATCGGGGGCCGTGAGAGGCTAGCGCGGGGCCATACGGGGCCTTGAGAAGGAGGCGCTCGAGGCGCAGGAAAAGAACGGCGGCGCACGAGGGCGCGGCTAGCGGAAACGGTGGGCCCTATCGTTTCGGTCCTAGGTGGAACCTAGGCTCGTAATACCATGTCAGAATGAGAAACGAGAATGAGGAGTGACTAGCAGGAACAACAGTACAAATATGTCAAACCCTAATCTGGTGTACCCCTTATGGTGTGACCCACTACAGCCTAGAACCACACAAACATATAAATGTTTGACAACAACATCCCGCCCATATAAACAGATTTGTCGACCAATTTTGGTGCAGCAAATAGGGAAGATGTCACTAGGGTAACATGCGGTTTTGAAAACCCATAGCGGGAACTGACATTGCGCCCAAACTGGTGCCGTCTCGCGCATCCAATTCATGGCGCAACAAAACACCAGCAAAATTGTTCCTATGGGACCTAGAATAGTGTGTGCTTACTCTTTACTGCTATCATGCCCTGCCCCACTCGTCGCCAACATTGGAAATATCAAATGCGGGTTTACAGGAGCAAATAAGTCAATGATCAAGGCAGCAAATGACTCTCGACCATGGCTACTCCAGCTATTAGGATATATGCGCTTATGCACCATGGATTCGTCCCAGTCGTAATCTCACCCATCAATGAGGTGTTAAAGTTATGGTTGCCTACCCTTATTAGCGTCCTGGCTGATGCCATTGGTCAGGACTCTATGCGGCGCTGTTGTTGGCAAAACCTTCTCGCTAATCTCAACAACGATCTCTTTGTCTTGCCTTTTCAGGATGGAAAAGCATGTGTTCCAATACATCTTAACTGAATACTCAATGGTCAGATGTTTAGTCGTAACTGCTTCACACCAGACCTCCGAGTTGCATTGGCACTTACAAGGCTAGGACACCGATGGACGCACCGTCTGTTGGGTCTGCACTTTGGCGTTAATCGGAACACGGCCATGACTGTCTGTGATGACTTTGAAGCCTTCATGTTGAACAAATCAGGCCCCGTGCACTGACCTAAAGAAGCTGACCTCCTTCGAATGGAGCGTGAATTCGTCCGGTTGGGCAGCATCCCTGGCATCGTGGGTGTGGAGATAACTACTACAATGGGAGCTAGACTACAGGCTAGGCATGGGTGCTCGTGTGATCTCTGCGTTCGTTGGTCCTTAGTCGTTTTCCTAGTGCACACACTGCTTGCTAGTTCATGGAGCAAATTGGCAAGAGTTTCACTAGAGAAAGTTGACAACAATGGTACAGTGAAGTTGACATGGCAAGACTACAGCGGAGCTAGCATGCAAGCACGTCGACTGCCAGCGCGGCATGGTCGACCGCGTTCCAGCACGACTTGGTCGACCGCGCTCCAGCAGTGCAAAGTCGACGGTGTGCCAACATCGCAGGCTGACGGCGTGTCAGCGCTGCTCACGCAAAACAGCAGCGCACCGGCTTCGCAGGTGCTCGCAGATGATTGGCGTGCTAGACTTTGTCACCTACACAACTCACATATCAAGTCAACCTGGTGCTGACGATTGCATCTGATCAGCCACGTTGACCTCGGGATACCACTACCGAAGTCGGACTCACCAACTTCGCCTGGGCGACCGTCGCACTCCTACGCCGAACCTCGTCACTCAAGTAACCTGGTCGACAGGGCAACCACGTCGACCAGCTGCTCCCGTACATGCCCGTCGACCTCCCAAGTTGTCGGCCACCTCCAAGTCGACCTCACCAGGCCGACCACGCCCCACGTCACTCCTGGTCGACCAGTTCCACGTCGACCAGCACTTCTGGTCGACCAGCTCCGTGTCGACCAGCGCAGTTGTTAGCCGACCTCCCTGAAGTCGGCGCCACCCTACCCTGAAGTCGGCGCCCGTGCAGTGGTCGCCGTGCAGGTCGACCTCCTCGTCAACCAGCTCGCCCACTGCTGCAGGTCGGCTGCTCCCCTCACATCCGACCACGAAGTCGGCTCCGCCCAAGCGAGGACAGGGCCAATACACAACTCCCGTTGACACTCCCCTGCCGCGTACACGCTTGGGCCCCCCCAGCCCATAAGGCAGTACTCCTCGAAGAATAGCTTGTCGACGTGCACCCAACTCACAGCACGTCGTCCACCGCACCAGCCATGCAAGAGGGCATGGCACCTACTGCAGCACCTCGTCAACTTCGTCGCCCACGTCGGCCAAGCGCACCTGGCCGATGGCGACGGAGCACCGGTTGAAGGTTGGATAGTGCAGCGCCTTCGTCAGGAAGTCGGCCGGCTGCTCAGCGGTCGGGATGTACTTCAGCGAGAACTTCCCGTGCTTCACCATGTGCTGTAGCCAAGCCTGTCGCTGCTCCATGTGCTTGAGGTTGCCTGTTAACCCCATGCCCTTGGTGACTGTGATGGCCGACTTGTTGTCCACCAGAAGGACGGTCGGCTTCCCGGCATCCAGCTGCCGGAACTCTTTGAGGAGGAAGCGATGTCGACGTCCCTCCTTGCCGGCTTCGGTGGCTGCCACGTACTCTGACTCGGTCGACGAAAGCGTCGTGCACTTGATGCGCTGGCTCGACCAGGAGACTGCGGCCCCTCTGTAGCTGCCCGTGCTCGTCCTGTTCTGCTTGTCACCGGCGTTTTCGGTGTCTACGTATCCGACCAGCTCCAGCGACTCATATCCACCGCCGAACTCCAGGGCGGTGTCACGCGTGTTGGCGAGGTAGGCGAGGCAGCGGTCGATCTCGCGCCATTGCTGGTCGCTCCTCACCGTGAGGCCGCTCCCAAGCTTGCTGCAGGCGAAGGCAATGTCCGGCCTTGTCGTCCTAGCCGCGAACTGCCGCGAGCCAACCTACTGTCAGTACTCCTCCTCCTGTCGCTCTTGTGCCTCCTCGTCATCAAAGGTGAGCTCGGCGTAGGCGTCGACCGAAACTGGCGTGTTTGGGGTGCACCCAGTCTGCTCCTCGTCGATGAAGCGCCTACGCAACTTGTCGGCGTAGCCCTACTGATGCAGCCACAACTTCCCTGCCGACCTGTCGCGGAAGATCTCCAGCCCAAGGTACTTCTGCACCTGCGAGATCTCACGCAGTTCGAAGGCAGACGCCAGCAGCTCCTTCAGCTCTTTCAGCATCCCAGTGCTGCAGCTGGCGGCGAGCAGGTCGTCGACGTAGACCAACACCCAGCAGGCCACTCCGTCGTCGCCGACCTTGAAGTACAGAGCCTCGTCGACCTGGCTCTTCTTCCACCTGGCGCCGACCAGCGGCGACTGCTTCAGGCCGTACAGGCTCTTCAGCAGCTTACACGCCCGGCCGGTTCCGTCGTTGAAGTAGTCTGGCTAGGACATATAGAGCACCCGATCGAGCTTGCTCTGCAGGAAGGCGTTCTTCATGTCGAGCGGCATCAGGTTTAGGTTGAGAACAACGACGATGCTGAGGAAGATCCTCAGCGTGACGTAGCTGCCCACCGGCGCGAACGTCTTGTTGTAGTCGGCGCCATACACCTTCGTGAAGCCCTTCACGACCAGCCTCGTCTTCTCGCGCTCGACGGTGTCATCGACGTGGTACTTCGTCGTCAACACCCACCAGTTCTTCATGATGTTCACCCCCGGCGGGCGTTCGACCAGCTCCCAAGTGCCCATGTTGATGAGGCTGCGGATCTCCTCCTCCATGGCGGCCTTCACCGCCGGGCCCTTCCAGCTCGCCAAAGCCTCCTTCAACGTCATCGTCAAGATTTCCCAACGGTGCTCGGGGTTGACCAGTATGTCAGGGTCGAGCCCCGAAAACTCCTCATCTTCCTCGGCGTCGTCGTACAGCAGGTCGTCGTCATCGTCCACGTTGTACACTGTGGTGAAGGCAGCGGGGACGAAGAATTCCTGCAGCCTCCGAACTCGATCCGACTTCCGAGGTTCAGGCCAAACCTCCACCACGTCACTCTTGGTGGACTCCCCGGCGTCCCCTCCTTCGTCACCGTCTTCACTGCCCTCGTCGTCCTGCTGCACCTCGGTCGACTTCCTGGTCGACCTCTCCCCTGTGGTCGGCTTCCCTGCCAACTACCTGGTTGCCGACTGCTCCGTGGTCGGCTTCACTGGTGCCTGCTCCCCTGTCGGCTGCTGCTCCTCGACCTGCTCCTCCCCTGTCGACGTCGGCTTCAATCCCACGTCGACTTGCCACTCGTCACGTAGATGCCCTCGGCCACCGGCGATGCCCTTGGCCGGCGCTGAAGGCGACATCCCACTACTCCCCTCATTACCGGAGGCCGACATAGGAGCCATCCCGTGCAAGTCGGCCACGAGGGGAGGGGCAGGGCTCGTAGGGGAAGGGGAAGGAGGACAGACGACCTCGGCGTCCTCAGCAGCAAGCTTACCGACCTCGGCGAGCAGAGGGGTGGCAGGTGTGTGGCCTCCCCTGCTTCTCCTCCTCCTTCATCTCCCGCTGCAGCAGCCGAGCCGCTCACCTGCAGCAGCCGAGCCGCCCCTCCGCCGAGCCGACCTGCACCCGAGCCGCCCAGCAGCCGAGCCGCCCTGCCGCCGAGCCGCCGGGTCGCTGAGCTGCTGAGCTGCAGTTGTTGCCGAGCCGCCCTACCTCCGAGCCGCCGTGTCACCGAGCTGCTGAGCTGCAGTTGCTGCCGAGCCGCCTTGCCGCCGAGCCGCCCGAGTCGCCCGAGCCGCCGAGCCGCCGAGCTGCCGAGCCGCTGAGTCGCCGAGCCTACTCTTCCCACCACTGGTGAGCTCTTGCCCTGCTAGCACGCTGCGCGTCGCCTGCTTGCCTGCCTGCCTGCCTTTTGGCTTGCCTGGCTGCCTGCCTCCCTGCTGCTAGTCCTGCTCCTGCTTCTACTTGCGGAGCCAAATGCAGCCCCAGCGACGCCGGCGTGAGTCCCTCACGCCCCAGCAGCTGCGTGAGTGGTACGCTGGTTGGGGCTGTAGGGGTGGCGACGCTACTCCTACTACCACTCCTGCTGCTTCTACTCGTGGTGGCGGCCAGATGCAGCTCCCGCGACCCTCTCGCGTGTCTCTCACGCCTCGCCAGCTTCGTGAGTGGTACGCTCAGAGTGGAGGGTCTCTCAGTGCTGTTCGCTGCTCTTACGTGATTCGCACTGGTACTCGGACTGGTCAGCCTTGTGGGACACGTAGTCATACACCGTCCCGCTGCTTCGCCCGTCTGAGCGACGCCTGGCGTACCGTGTTTGGCGACGAGGCTGAGCTTCCCGACTGGGTGGAGTTGCTTAGGCAGTGGGTAGATATATATGCTCTTGACTATGATGCTATTCTCATTGCCATGTATGCATTGCCTACTAGTGCTGACCGTGCCGGTCACCTGTGCGTCCCGCCTGACCCAGGTATAGGACCTGCTGCTCTAGCTACTGGTGAGGCTGCTGCTCTGGGTGCTAGTGAGTCTCCTGCTCCAGGTACAGGTGCGGCTGCTGCTCTAGGTGCTAGTGAGTCTGCTTCCTCAGGTGCGGGTGAGGCTGCGCTCTCAGGTACCGCGTTGGCTTCGGCCTCCCTCACCTTTACACTTGACTCTGGGGCTTCTCGCTCCTTCTTTCGGGACCCGCACCACACTCACGCCGCTTGGTCGGCCGGTTGCAGTCTCCCTGGCTGACCCCTCTGGGGGTCCTGTCCTCGCTCACTTCTCCACTGTCCTCCCGTGTCCGGCTGCCCCCTCGGGCACCCTGTCTGGCCTGTACCTCCCCTCGTTCTCGACGAACTTGGTGAGTGGTGCAGACCTACAGGCTGCGGGGGTTCACCAGTGCACTCCTGCGAGTCAGCGGTGACCCACTGCACGGACGCACGCACAGGCCGGCACCTGGCCACGTTCTCCGCGTCGGCAGGGGTCGAGCCTCTACACCCTGACCACTGAGTCTCCTCCTGTCCCTGCGTCCGGTCAGGTAGCAGCGTCGGGCACAGGAGTTTGCTGCTGCGTCCAGGTCTGGCCTTGAGAGCCGCCTGTTCGTCCGCCTGCTGTCGTCACGAGACTCTTCTGTGGCACCACACGTCTAGGCCACCCCTCCTTGCCCGTCTTCGGGGCATGGTCAGTTGCGACTTGCGTACGTGGCCTCTGAGGCCAACACTGCTGATGTGTTCACCAAGGCACTCGCGCCTTGTGATCATCAGCGCTTTTGCACCCAGCTGGGTCTTGTGTCTGTCTTGCCTCACTTGCTCTCCTCTTGACTTTACTTGTACTGTGACATATATATATACCTGCTCTGCTTGTCTAGTTTTATATATATGTCTGTACTCCTGCATGTGAACTGGCCTCTGGCCCTGCTCTTGTGCTCGGACTGTGTGGTGACTTTGTGATCCACCCTGAGCTTGCTTTGCTTTGCTTGACTGGTCTTGTGACCCCTTGTTCTCCCCCAGTTTGCCTATGGGGGTGTGTCAAACATTATATATGTTATACTTGTGTAGGCTACAGTGGGTTAGCCTATAGGGGGTACACAATTCTAGGGTTTACTACTTGTACTCTTTTCACTTCTAGTTCATCCATTCCTGTTCGCTGATTCTGACATCCCCCCCCAAGGTGCACGAGCTGCATTTGCAAGTGTAACCTCCCCCGATATAGTCGCAAGACGGGTGCTTCACTTCTCCAGGACATGCACGAACAAGTACGAGTCGAAGCTGCAGCGGTGCGAATATAGAGCGACCCAATACATTGACCGCTCACGGGATTAGCTATGCGCGAAATGCTACTCAGCGATATTCTTTGGCCACTATGTAGGTTGACATATTGCAGCACTTAGTTTCTGGATATGCAGTTGGGTTTTTACTGGAAATGGTGATGATATTGCAAAACATAACAATCAATATATCTCCAACCATTTCAGCAATGTGCGACTCATGTAACGTGTCCGCCACATCTCATATCACATGGCACGCAAAACCGCGTGGTCACCAAAACTAGCAAACCAAATTTACACTGATTACGGTGCGTTGTGGTTGGCCCGATCCCTGCCGTGGATGTTCTCGATAGTTCCTTCACATCGCCACTAGGTATTCCACACGTTTTCCTCTGCTTCCTTCCTCTTTCTTCTGCCGATTCTTCCAGCATTCCTTTCTGCTGTAGCTCCTTTGTTTTGCACCATTTGTGGATTAGTGCCATTAGGTCTTGGCGACGACACCCTTTGGCGCTCCGCGTGGCAGCCGCCATTCGGCGCTCGCGTGGCAGCCGCAAACCACCTTAACAACCTCTCTTGTGGTTTGGGGGTGCCACACTTTCAGCATCACTTAGGTTACCGTGTAACGAGCAGCCCTTAGTATCTCAACCATGTGCATGTACTGCTGCTCATTGCTCCCCAGCAGGTCTTGCAAGGTATGGACACCCACGAGTGACTTGCAATGCTCAAAGTTTGCTTTGGGCAGAACTTTGTTGAGAAAGTCGGCTGCTTGCTCTTTTGGTGGTACGTGCTCGAACTCAAACGTATTTGTCCCAATGATACCTCACATCCATGTGCCGGATGCGCCCATGTGAGTTGTCATTGTTCGCGATGTCGATTGCTGACTAGCTGTCTGCTTGGATGATAGTCAATCCTTGTATGGGGATGTCGAACTCTTGTAAGAGTCGTCGCAGCCACACACCCTCCTGGCACGCGTAGAATAGCGCCATATATTCAGATTTGGCACTTAAGAGGGCGGTGTCTTGAAGTTTCTTGACTGTCCAAGCGATTGCTGTCCCTCCAAGAAGGTGAACATCGCTATAGGCGCCTTAGCGTATTTTCTTGTCCGAGGCATGCGAGGCATCCGCATACCCCACTAGCTCCATGTCTTCCTCTCCTCCCTCAAATAGCACGCCTTTATCATCTGTTTGCAGCAGGTAAGCAATTGTCCTCTCCATCTATCTCCATTTCTGCTCTTCCAATTGCAACACTTGTTGTCCAAGGAAGCTCGCAGCATAGGCGACATCCGGCCGCTTGCATGCCATGGGGTACATCACGGAGCCAAACTTTGACTGATAGGCGGTAAGTGTCTTGTCGCTGCTGCCCCACCGCGTCAGTTCCTCTCTAGGGTCCACTTCCTTCTTCCTTGAAGACCGCAGCTAGGTGCGTGCACACCTCCTCCACTCTCTCCTTGACTGCCCCCGCCACCAAAATATCGTCCACATAGAGTAGGGGAAACACCTTGTTTTGGCTTTTCCCCTTCATGTAGAATGCGCGGTCACACTAGCTTTTCACAAAGCCGATCTTGAGTAGTTGCTCGCACATGGTCTTCTACCATTTCATAGGGCTTTGTTTTAACCCATGAAGAGTCTTGAGCAACTTGCACTTTCTGTCCGTTCCATCTTCACACCGGAAGGCTACGCCATGTAGATGTCTTCCATCAAAATGGCATAAAGGAAGGCATTCGTGTTGTCCAATTGCACCTAGTGGTAGTCTTGTGCCGCGACCACCTTGAGAAATGTCCTTGCTGTTGTGAGGTTGCTGACCGGTGAGAGGTTGAGTGTAGCCCTTTGCTACCAATCGAGCCTTGAATTGCTCAAGTTGGCCCATATCCCCCGTCTTGATTTTGAATACCCACTTGACTCCAACATGGCGCCTCCCTTCCAGCATCTTGACTAGTGCCCACGTTCCTCGCTCGACAAGCGTGTCAAGCTCTGCTTGAATTGCAGCCCACCATTTCTCCTTGTAAGGTCCCGTAACAGCTTCCTTAATAGTCACTGGTTTGGGTAGTAAGTTGTAGGTTGCTTGCTGCTCCTTAGAAATCAGCGCCGCTGCAGTTGTGGTAAGTAGCTGGTGGGTGTGAACGTCGTGCCAACATATCATGAGAATCATCGCCTATCTTTGAGTAGGTCGTTTGATCGTACCGCCTCTTCCCATTTCTTCTTATTGTGTGGCTCGTGTAGGTGACTCTAATTCACCTCCGGTGAGTCGTTGGCTCTCATGTGGTAGCTCCTCTTCCTCGCGCCCAATCAATATCGCACCTTCCTCATAGCAGGTTGTTTATCTCCCCCGTTGCTTCGCCACTGCTGTCCATGTCAAATAGCCACCGAGGATCACTCATTTCACTGGTAGGTGGTGGTTGCTGGTCATCCTTTGCTTGGTCACCTTGCTGGCCAATAGTTGCTGCATCACCCGGCTGCCCGTCAGGTTCCGCTACCGTCATTTTGTTGGCTACCGTGCAGCCGGGTACCGTGCCAACCCCGTCAGGTTCCGCTACCGTGCCGACCTAAGGCGTCGGGGTAGTCTCCCACATCCAAGACATGGGTGAGTCTTCGTCCTCTAGCTCTGCTGCACTTACATCACTTGCTGTCCCTATCCCATCAGCCCCACATTTTAGCAGATCCTGAACTGGTTAAGGTGTGGTAGGCTTGAAATTTGTTGCAGGAACCTTTGTTCCATCCTTCCACTCATGGTAGTTGAGATTTTCGTAGAAAATGTCGTCATGGGTTGCTGTCACCTTGCCGCTGTCCACGTTATTGATCACCCATCCTTTGCTCACTAGACACATGCCGAAATGAGCCCCCCACTTGCTCCGTGGCAAGATTTTATGATCCGGGCCAACCGGGTCGCGGTATTGAGTCATGCAGCCCCACACACAGAGGAACTCCAAGTTCGGATTCCAATAATAAAACACTCGATGAGGCGTGATGTCCGCTGCAAGTCCCATAGTTGGTAAGCGATTTTTCAGCCAGCATGCCAACCCCCTAGAGCATCGCCCCAATAGGATACGGGAAGCCCACTATCTAATTGGATGCTTCTAACACTCTCCAACGAGAGGTTCACTCGCTTCGCCACGCTGTTGTGTTGTGGGGTATAGGGTATAGTAAGTTGGCGACGAATGCCTTTAGCACCTTTATTTGCTTTCCGCTTTGCCGCTCAATTTCCGCCAACCGATCAATGAAGCTTGGAAGTGCTCCAGGTTTCTCTTCGATCTCGATCACCCATGTATGCCTCGTCCCAAGGTCAGTGAATGTTATGAAGTATCTGCTGCTGTGCCATGAAGCTACTTGCAAAGGTCCACATATGTCTGCCATAACGATCTCGAGCATCTCATATGGTTGCCGGGCGCTGTACCGAGGGTGCAGTGCTCTTGTAGATTTTCCTTCCACGCACGCGCCACACTTCTGGTTCTCCTTTCCCCCCTTGGATACTTTCACGCCAACTGCCATGTCCTTATCCAAGAGCTCGTTAATGCATTGGTCGCTCACATAAGGGCGGGTCATACTTTGACGTTTTGGCAGTTTCACACCCCAATAACGAAATCCCAGGTGTCCCAATAACGAAACCATGATTTATATACATGCCGTGTCCTGTAGGAATCATGCGGATACAGCATCCCGTCGAAACCCACTGCCTGCTCTACCGGGACACAACATCCCGCCCATATAAACAGATTTGTCGACCAATTTTGGTGCAGCAAATAGGGAAGATGTCACTAGGGTAACATGCGGTTTTGAAAACCCATAGCGGGAACTGACATTGCGCCCAAACTGGTGCCGTCTCGCGCATCCAATTCATGGCGCAACAAAACACCAGCAAAATTGTTCC